>CARXXK010000005.1:17703910-18255762 GCA_949089665.1 Macrosiphum euphorbiae
TTATTATATTATACTTCTTTTACAGCTGAATCCTCAATGTCATGACATTTCAATTTTTCATTCCGGAGTTGGCACTATCATAAAGTTAATTTTATCTGTGCCCCACAATAGTCATTATCGTTTTGAAAATAATAGGTAGTAAAATTAGGATCACGCGGCGTTTTAGATAGTCAATTTTGCTACATCACTGTCGTGGATACATTTTTTGAATTTTTCCGATGTCTCAAAATAATATTTTAATATTTAAAGAAAATAATAAATATATTTCAATAGTTTAATGATTAAAATCACATCACATTGGCAATTACTTAACCAAATGTCGAGGTTATTGATAACTTATAGACCCAAAATTTGAATTTTTCATACTGTACTTTATTTTATTCACAGAAAAACATCACATGGCTGCAATGCGTTGAAGTGCATATCGAATTAAAAGTTTTTCAGATTTATCCCTCCCTGTCCAAGTTCGTAGGTATATTTATAGGGTGTATAGATATCCACTTCGTGTGTATAGCGTGAATATATAGTAAGCAAGGCGGATGTTGTAAAAATAAACTAATTATTTATATTTTGAAAATTTTAGTATAACAAATGAAGTATTGAAAAATGTTTGTAAATAAAAATAATGTACGAATGTGTTGGAAGCAACATAATGTATTGCGCACGAGTACATAACGCATGCGCAATTATATTATGTTTTAGAATCCTGGGTGGTAGTCTGTATTTAATTAAAATATTAATAATTAGTTTTAAATACCAACATAATGTCATAATGTATATTATATTATATAGGTGCAACATAATTAGACACTTTGAGTAAATCACATAATTATAGAAGTCAGTTTTAAAAACAATTATTTCGCTAAAGTATTTCAAAATACATCTTTATTTATGTTAAAACAATGAACAATAATAACTAACTTAAATAAAAAATGTTTAATATGTTTTTATATTTATTTTTACTCTTGAGAAATTATTAGAAGGAAAAATGTTATAGAGAAAAAACATACTCATTTGGCCTATATTTTACCATTAAAATGTTTAATATTTGTTATAGGCACTAAAATCTAAAATACTTATTACGGACATAAGTAATCGTTATTTGGACAAGAATACAAAGGAAGAGGTATGCAATTAATGTGTTTCTATTCAAGATAAGACTTTAAAAATCGAATAACTATACTTTTACTTTCAGATACAATTGTTTCTTAATCAAATGTGCAGTAGTGCGATTGAATTTACTGCTTGCGATTTCTTCACTTTAAATAATCATCTCATCACATCTGTATGTTAAGTATAATATTATATCGTGATTCAAAATTAATAATACTCCAGAAAAAAATACAGGATACTATTTTAACCAGTGATTAGAGAGACGTAGAGGAAAGGAAGATAACGTTTCATTAAAAAAGTATTTCAGTGAGGCCATTAAATTATTAATTTATTTCACTACACAGCCACACTGGTTGTTCAAATTTTACATAACCAAAATAGTGGAGTTCTTATATAAGTTAAACATTTTTTTTTTAGCCTCGGCAATAAGGGACATTGAGTTTATGTGGGGGGTAACGGTTATTATGGTTGGATCTTGGAATCTCGTGTTTTTTTGTGGGGCAAGGATTCGTGACAAAGAACACAGATATGGTTACCTATCCGGTAGCCTGCGACTCTGGACGATGATTGACCGCATTAATGAGTGCGGCCAACCACCGCGCCACACCAGGCTCCAAGTTATAAATCATAATTTTTACTATTCCTACAACTCTATCACTAGGTATTAGGTATGATTTTTATATTATGTTTGTTGTTTTAATTTAATTGTAAACGATTTATTATTAATGGTATTTATTTTATTTGTATTGTTCATAGGCCATTGCTGCTGCCACGACATATCTCGTAATATTATTACAATTCAACTAGGCGAACTATTTTTTAATTTAATTTAAATTTGTCAAACATTACAATAATACTTAACGTAATCATTCCAAAAAATTCAACCTATGAATGTTTATATTTTTTTAATATCTTTGATTTTAATAAACTAATACATTTCATTGATATATATATTGTACATTGTTAAACATTAGTAGAAATATTATACCATTCATTTTACATAATCATTATATTTTATTTTAATATACCTCGATGGTTGGAAGGCCAATCAATGGAGAGAACACGTATTTTAATAAATGATTATACAATTACAAGTGGGAAATTATTTTTTAAATTAGTCTTTATTCTTCAAAGTGAATGAAGTTGAGGATTAAAATATTTTACCTGGATTGGTATTTTAAATGGTGGGTTAAGTTATGAACTTGTACATTGTTTGTACTTTACAAAACAATAGTGGGTTCCAGACTACAGCGAGAGTAACATGAATAGACTGGGACCGTTTGGCGTTTACAATAATTATGGGATACTTCGTAGTTTGTGACTTATACATCACTTGACCATATAATGTTGTTATTGTGAGTTACGATGTTATATTATTCTTAAATAAGAAAAAATTTAATTTTGAGTTGAAAAAATTATTTGATGGTTACATTAATTGAAAAAACGCGTATTTATACATGTGTTTTATCATTATTAGGTAAAACCTTGATTTCGATAAAGTTGAGGGTTACATCACTTGGCCTTTCCACCATCGATCTTATTTTATGTCATATTAAATACAACAGCAATACTTACAAAGAAGTAAAATGTAAGTCTTAAATTATTTTAAACGTGTAAGTACTCTTTTGGTCGGTAAACAATAACTAATACAAGTACCTAGCAAACATAATAATATAATGAAAACGAACACATGACGATACCCAACAAAAGTTAGTAATTAAAAACAGACAGCTGTCCATTCATTTATTCACAGTCCATTGCTACGGTAATAACCGAATCACTTACAAAAAAGGCTTATGCGTACCTGTAAAAAGTAAAAACATTTGTTTTTTTTGCTTTTCTTGACGGATAATGTTCAATTTTTTTCACAATAAATTGTACCGTAACATCGGATTACTGATTTCTATGTTCGTGTTATTGTCGTGTTTTTATACTTACATAGAAGCTCCAAATGTGATGTGTTTACTTAATGTTTGTAAAAATTATAAAACTACAACTATGGTGTCCATGTTTCCACGAGCTGTAGCCATCGCATGTACTATATCTAGAATCACGGTTATGTACAAGAACGTTAGTGTGATGGCTAAGTACAAGAAGAAAATCAAGGAATACGAAGTCTACTATCCGATAACCGTTGACAAAGAAAATTCCCGACGTTTTTTGATTATCGCCATTGTGTTTCTGTATTCTATATTGATACTACCGTTTAACGTATTCAGACTGTTCTTGATTTATTATTATTATAAAAACATAAAAATACTAGTATTCATTTTACTAATGTACATACAAAATGTGAGCATGTCTATGACGGAAATACAGTTTATGGTGTATTGTTTCGGACTGTATGCGAAATTTCAATCGATCAACGAAGACATGTCCACGATAAAGTCAAAAACTATTTCGATAAATAGATACCCGTTTGTACTAAAATCCGAAAAACGCAAAAGAGTCGAAGTGTATCCATCAGTCCGCAGTATTGAACTACTTAAGATGAGACATCAATTTGTCTGCGAGTCAGTTAGTGATCTGAACGAAATATATAGCATTCAATTGGGAATGTCTATATCTGTTTTGTTTATAATGTTATTGTTCGATATCTACGAAGTCGTGACCAGCGAATTGGTCAAAACTAAATCGCTTTTTCTACTGTATGGATGGCTGACACAGTATATATTCAGATTTATTGTAGTTATACTGATGTCACATATAACGACGAAACAGGTAAATTGTTGAATTAACGAAATACAATAAATTAAAACATTTAACAATAATATTATAAAAAATAACTTTCAAATAGTTAGGGAACGATAGAATAAGTAATAAGTAAAATTAAAAGTTTCTTTAAACGTTTAAAATATGCCAAACATATTCTTATATAATATAGGTAACATAATATAAATAATAGGTAACTATAATAAAAGTATCAAGTACGTTTTTTTATCGTTTTGCCAATATGTACCTGTATGAAATTAAACTAAATTATTAGGCATAAAGCATACATTTTTTTCTGGTATAATTAGCAGGATACTACTTGTAGGTAGTGTGGTACTCAGGGGCGTCATTTCAACTTATTGAAAAACTAGGAAGGCCAACAAAATGTTCAGTGGGTTAATATAATATATTGTACTATAGAGCTATTACAAAAAAAATGTTTTTCTCGCTACGCTTCATAATTTAAATGATTTTATTTTCCATGTAATAATTAAATATATTATGAATATTATACTAAGTTACTACTAAATAATTTAAACTTAAAGGACTCGTGTGGAAGATCAGAAATTCTAAATTACATTATAAGTACATAAATAGTATATATAAAATAAGTCCTGAAATCCTCAATCACGAATAAAATATTTAATATAAACCAAACATTGTTATATTTAATTTAAATAATTTAATAATATAACAAACCCGTATTTGCTGATACTTGAGACCAACTAAAAAAAGAAGATTATATTTTTGCCTGGTGCAGAAAAATAGTCAGGTCAAAGTACAATGTTCATAAACTTTAGGTACCTATGTATATAACGGGATTGGTAAATTGAGTCCCAAATGACCCTAACTCGGTAAATTGAGTCCCGGGGAAAAACAGGTAGTAGGTAAGTTGAGTCCCGGAAAAAATAAGGTAGTAGGTAAGTTGAGTCCCGGGGAAAAACGATTTTTAAATAATAATTATTAATTATATAATTATATTTTTCCCCAACGATACACTCTTAACAACACCAAAGCATTCACATTCAATAAAAGTCCATAACTTTGTAACATCGTACCTTTGGTTAAACACAATTAAGATAGGTGCCGATAAGTAAGGACTTGTTCGTACGTATATACTATATAATATATAGTGAGATAGTAAGATACCGTCATCTTACTATCTCACCGATTTCCCCCGAATATTTGGTCCGCATTTGCTGCTACAACCGTGCGTACAACCAATAGTTGTGAACCGTATCATTCGAGATTAAACCGACGCGTTTACAGTCCACATCCGAATATTTTTAACTTTATTGATGAATTACTTGAAGATCAGTCAGAGACACAAATAAAATTAAGAAGTAAAAATTAAAAAAAGAAAAGCACGCTCGATAACGAACAAAACCTAAGGGAGCAAATGACCAAATACACCGGTAATGTTATAACCCGATTTGAGTTTATTAAATCAATATCAATGAAGTTTTTACCAAGTACATAATATATATATATAATAATAATGATAATTTTTAACGACAATAATTTTTTTAAATTAATTTATATAAATCTAAATATTATATATCTTTATATAAATAATATTTACTTACTATCTTTTTTTTTCCCGGGACTTAATTTACCGCTTTCAAAATGTACCAAACTTATCTCGGACTCAATTTACCTAGCCCCGTATATAAGCATACCCTGCAACGCCTTATGAAGCCCTTGAACTTATTGTACTCTTATAGAATGTTTTATTTAATACGTCTTATATATTTGAATACCTAATTTTACCGAATTCTAGGGGCACAGAACAAAATTGCTTATTACTGATATACATAATCGTAATTTAGATAGCAGAACAAAAGAAGAGGTAACATTGCTTTGTAATAATAATAGACTTTTTTATTTGTAAAGTTTTTATTTTATTTTTTTAGTTACGACTGTTTTTGAATCAAGTATGTAATCATTCAATGGAATTCACAACCTTTGACTTTTTGACCCTAAATACACATCTCATCACTTCTGTAAGTTTACTAATGTTAAATTATTTTATTTTAAGTGTTATTTCAATACATTTTTAATGTAATATAACGACTAAATCATTATTTTGTTTCATAAACTAAAAAATAGTCCATTATTTTAGTTTGATGTGGTTGTAAGTATCTCAACTTCAGTAAATTTGTGTATTTTATTTGTAGTAGGTACCTAACGTCATATAAACTATAAATTATATCCATGTTTAAGCTTAATTATGATTAATGGCAGTATAAAAATGTCATGTAATGTAATGTTACTTAAGTCCTAACGAATATAATATATGTATAGATATACCCTACCTATAGCCTATATGTAACATTGAAACATAGAATAATTTAAAGCGTCTAACTTAATTTAAGTTTCTAATAAATGCATAATTTTCTTTTTCAGGCTATAGTCGCGGGTACGACTTATATCGTTATATTACTACAGTTCCGTTAAATAAAGAAATATGAACATAATACAAACTCTTAACATAATATTTAAGGTTATTTAAAAATAAGTAGCTTATCGTATTTTTATAATATTCTTTAACAGTACGAACACATTTTGAAAAAACTTTACAAAATAAATGCTATAATAATAACATGCTATTAAATATTGAGAACTAATAAGAAAATATTGTTAACCTTTTAGGGTAGTAAATATTTATAATGTGTACGTATAAATGATGACACGCCACTTTTCAAAATAATTATAAGTAAACAAAATGTCCATCACATATTTCTGTGTGATCCGTTCAGAAATTATATTTTATAAAACACGCAATTTGTTTTTCACGCTATTGTTTTTTATAATTCAGGGTTATGTTGCGATATTTTCTCTAGTATAATGTTTAAGTTCTATTTCAATAAATTGTTATCCAGTCTAAAACTAGTATACTTTTTGGCTTTAGCAATGACATGTGTAATGAATTTAAAAAATGCATCTGCCACTGTTTGTTCGTTATCGGAATGTAAAAATCCAGTAAAAACAGAGGTATTAGCTATGTTCTCCCGATCTATTGCCATCGCATGCCTCTTATGCAGAATCACGATTATGTACAAAAGTAAGAGCGATTTTCCAAACTACGTGAAAAAAGTCGAAGACTATGAATTATACTTTCCGGTAAATATCTCCCAAAAAAGACATATTCGATTCATTGCTATAGCTATAATATCTTCGTACATCGTCATCATATTGCCTATAAACGTATTGAGAATTTACTTAATTTACACTAACTTTGGTAAGATAAACACGATGTTTTTTTATACAATGATGTACGTACACAATTGGAGCATTTGCTCCACAGAAATACATTTTGTCGTACGTTGTGTCGGTCTGTACCAAAAATTCCAATCGATCAACGAAGAAATGGCTACGTTGAGGTTAAAAACCATAGCCGGAAACAAATTCCCGGTCGTGTTACGAAAAAGCAAAAGACATGGTCACGATAACACATTATTTATCGGTTTGGAAACCCTCGGCGGCGGTTCTCCACTTTCGATGTCCTCCAATGGACATCAACCAGCCGATCACATTGAACTACTGAGGATGAAGCATCAGTTTGTCCGAGGCACCGTCGTAGAACTCAACGACTTGTACGGTATACAGTTAGGTCTGTCGATAGGTCTGTTGTTTATAATGACATTATTCGACATTTACGGCGAAGTGTCCGTCGAGTCAAACGTAACCAAAACGCACGTTCTATTCTACGGATGGCTGTTACAATACTCGTTCAGATTTTGTGTGATCGTAGTGACGTCGCACGTTACCACTACACAGGTACACGTCATTATATAGCTTAAAGGTAATATAAAATAATAGTTGCTTGGCCTAACTTATAGTTGCCGGTCGCCCGTGCGAAAACTGAGAAGAAACTGCAGTGGATCTTAATAGGTGTCGTTTTTTATGTGACGCATTATCTGCATTGTTTTGGAAAACAGATAATTCGTCCACTTAAATTATGACATTATTTCTTATAATATAATATATGCTATTGGCTTACTTCGATCGGAGTGTTTGTTCGACGATACATTCGTCATTCAGTAACTGCATTTATAATCCATACTTATTGTTATTTTTTCAACATCGATAATACTTATTTATATTTAAGAATTCATATTTTTTTAAATTTTAAATTTTGATTTCTGACTATATAAAAGTAATATTAAAAAAAAATAAAATATTTCACAAACTCCCTTGACTGTTAAACATAATGTATGTCCCGATTGGGGACATATACCTAGGTCATTATTTTTTAAAGAATGATCTTTACAAAAAAAAATAGGTACCTATAATAATTATTTATTTATGATTGACTCTCAAAAAGAGATTTTGTTTTATTATATTTGCAATCATGTTCTATGAATAAAATTTTTAGATATTGGGTATAAAATACAACTAGCCACATTTTTTCAGCAATTCGCCTTCCACCCTCTATAGTGAGAAAACTCTACCCTGGTATTGTTCAGAATTGTTATGATAATATTACGATGATGGGATAATTTATTTAATTTATAATTAATTTTATATTTAATGAAACATGTTTGTTGTTTGGTTGTATTTTTTTCCATTTTAGGCACACCGTCCAAAAATGATAATAACTGATATAAATAACCGTTACGCAGATAACAGTACAAAAAAAGAGGTATGGTTGAATTTCTATTTTATATTACCTAAAATATTTTGATATTTTCTAACAATTTTTTCAATTGTTGTAGTTAGAACTCTTCTTGTGTCAATTGTCTAGTCGTCCAGTAGAATTCACTATTTGTGATTTGTTCACACTGAACATTCGCCTCATCACTTCTGTAAGTTACAATAATAAAGATATCCTTAAAACTGTTTATATTTATACATTTAACGTTTAATTTATTCTTTTGTAAAGAATAATAGGTATAGGAATCAATAAATATACTCTTAAGTCGAAGGATTAACATTACCTATATTAAGTAACAATCTAACTAGAAAATAATATCGAAACAAAATAAAGTTACCTTATAAGTCTTTACAACAAACATGGTGCATGGTATAGAAAATTTGGTATCTATATAATAACGCTGTACATATTTTCATGTTTTCATCTCATTTAAAATGTATATCTTCATTTTGAGTTACCTACTAAAATATGTTGTAGGTACACTTTAATTTTTAACTAAAAAAATTGATATACCTGTCACTTTTTAATTTAATGGATCGTAAAATACATTCTTGATCTTGAATATAATATAATGTTTTAATTTATTTTTTATCACCTACCTTTTTAATCTTAAAAACTTACTTAATCAAGCATCCATTGCTGTTGATATTTTCCAACAAATTAAAATAATATGTATAATAGTATAAAAAAGAGACTAAGGCACTCGGTAAATGCCGCTGTAAAATCTATAGCATAGCAATTTTGTAGCTATGTATAGTGTAATTATAACCATTTATTTTTGTATGACATTAATTCAAGTTATACTTTTTGAGCGCGACGACCGAAAAGAAAATGACAAAATGAGTTTTGTTCGTTGATAACGGTAAACACCGTGCGGAAATATTTTATTTGAGACATTTTTGTTTAGCAACTGGTTAGACTGTAAATAACAAAAATAATAATAACATCTTACGGTCACGCTTTTCGTTACCAACATTTTTTTTTGTCACATCTGCGCTGAAAGTTTGGTTTTCGACAGCGGTTGAAGCTTTCGAAAGCGTCCTTTTTCCGTCCAGCCGGCGGTGGAAAATGGAAATTCCCCAAAGTGCTGGGTTCACATATCAAGCCCGTATCCCCTGCGCAACCAGATACTGGAATCTAATATCTATACCACGGTCCATACAAAGCATAAACTTTTGGTTACATCTTATGTTCATATTATAACCTCCATGCGCGACGCTTCAAATAAATAAACCGATCGTTTTTTTTCATGAAGTATTCACTGTTAGTATTGTGTCGTAGAATTATTATGGCCTAGTTGTTGCATAGATCCCTGCATTACCTTTTCCGTGATCGATGAATGCAGTGCCGTGACAAAAAAATAGTATGTGTGGCTCGTGAGGGAAAGTAATTTCCCGCCCTTGCCACAAAGTATACTATTTCAGGCCCTTAATAAAAGCTATGCAATAGCTTAAAAATGTAAATATGTACAGATTTATTATATATTTGTTGTCAATGTTTTAATTGCTTAATTTTTATACGTACGTGTATATTATAAATATTTTTACTTATAATAACTAATTTGTTGTTTACCCTTTGGTGAATTGTGTTTTTTTAGGTTTTCATAGAAACATAGAACATTAAAGTACTTATATCTCGTAGGTATTAAAATAAATATAAACATTAATATTGATAAATTAGTTACACATAATATTATGTATTTAATAGTTATTAATTATATTTGTATATAATATTTTATATTTTATTAAAACAATAAATACTGTTCGATGAATGTCGAAGGATAAAGCTTGTACCTACATTGATTGGTCGATAAAATAATTAGATATTTTATTTATATTTCTAAAGCCGAGTTTACACTTCACTGTTGTTACGTCATTTGTCGTATTATGTCAAAAAGTTGAGCTTGACCCAACTCTGAGAATATCCTGTTAGTGAATGATACCATGGACCCCACGGCCACACAACACGACAAACGACGTACTTGGGAACCCGGCTTTAAAATTACGATTTGAACATAATATTTTTTAATTATCATAGAAACATGGAAACCCAACATACGGCAAAAAATTGCTCCAAGAGTGTATTTTTTCTAACTTTTTTTAATTGTAGATACCGTTTATAATGACACTGGTTGTAGTGACATATCAGGTGTAATAACATATAGCCATATAGGACTCGATTGCTCACACAAATGTTTAATACCTTCTAAAATGACCCAAACATAGAAATCATTACGTTCATAAACTATAGAAAAAAATCAACATAATTCAATTTAAATTAAATGTGTAGTGTTATTTAATGAATTTTATAGTCCGTTGTTACCTATATGTACTAACTTATTTCAGCGGTATTTTGTTTCTATTTAATTTAAATATTCAAAACGGTTTATGGATTTGTTATAAGTCATAATTCTATCCAACATTTGTCTAAAAAATGTAATTTATCAGTGGCATCTATTTTAGTATTTTCATTAAAAATGAATTGTATTTTTCTTTATTGAATAGAAATCTAAGTCTAAATTGAATTTTTAATATAGTTGTTTTGATAACTATAGGTATGTACATGTTTGGATGTGGTGAGTAAAATGACGATATGACGATGAAAACTTTTTACGCCATTCGTTGTCTTTAGATTTTTACTTATTGTGTACATACCCACATACTGGAAGAAAATCAGAGTTAGGCCAAAACATAATTTTCCAGAATATATAATCTGTGATTTAATAGTTGTTCGCAAACGATCTAAATCATTTTCGAGCTAATAATTTGTATTAATAGTTTTAACATTTTTCGTTGTGCGCAAACGAGTTGTTAGTTTTCAGATAAAAATATTTGAAGTGTGAGCAAACGAATAGTATTAGTCTGGATTACCTACTTCGTAGTTCGTCTGTATAGTGTATAATGATTAATGACTATACGTCTATACGGATGTTATTACGGTCGTTTTGGTTATATTGAAAAAATCTATTATCTATAGTCAGTGGTTGAATTGGGGGGGGGACGCGGGGGGACGGAGTCCCACTTCTATTTTAAAAATATTTTAGCGTACCCCTTCTAATTTCTTTTAATGGGACGCTGGGGACGGGAATCATTTTAAAAATTGTACTAAATTAATGAAAATATTTTTATTTTAGATTCTGAGTGAAACGATGAATGTATTAATTTTACAATGATGTGTGTTTTTTTTTATTTTTTTTGTGTCTGTGTACACGATAAGTAGTCGAAATAATGCTTCGATTTTCAACTTCAGTATCTTGTTCGATTGGAAAGTGAATATCGTTGGTGCATTGGGGAGGTTAAAATTTAAATTTCCAGTAGTTTTCAAAAGCGCTGGGAAAAACAAAATAAAAATTAAGGAAAAACGGGAATTTTTACACAAAATCTGTTTTCGAGAAAATCGATTTTGGTTTTTGGTGTAACTTTAAAACAAATGATCGTAGATACATGAAATTTTCAGTGGTTGTTTATATTTGCATTTTCTATACATGATAACATTTTCAAAATATTTTGATTTATTTTGAATTATTTAGGGACATTTTCAGTTTCCAATTTTATTAGTTTTTTTTTTTATGAATATCAATAAGAATTTATTTGTTGAGTAAAAATACTTGAAAATTTAATACAAGGCTCCTACTATATTGTTACAATGGCATTTGAAAAATATTAAAAATCGTTAGTCGCAGTTTTTTTTTTTAAGCATTTAAAGTTCAAAAAATGACAAAATATGGAAAAATCACGAAAATTTGCAAATTATTTCGAGTTAGAAATTCATAAAAATTTTTCTTTTTAAATCTAAGATATGAAAATGTAATACAAGATTCCTTATAAGATTTCCTACATTTATCAAAAAAAAAATTCTATAAGAAAGTCAAATTAAATTTTTATGAGCGTTTGAAATTCAAATTTTTACAACATTGGATATTCACTCGATTTCTCATGTGGCGATTTCCTTATTTTGTTGTAATTCAAAAACGAATTACTGTAGATACATGAAAATTTTACTGAATGTTTATACTAGCATTTCCTATACACCATACAATTTTGAAAATATTTTGACTCTTTTTGAGCCGTTTACGGACCTTTTTAGTTTTCAATTTTTTTAGTTTTTTTTTTCTATAAATATCAATAAAGTTTTATCTGTTGGGCCAAAAAGTGTAAAAAATGAATACAATGCTCCTGATATATTGTTACAATAGCAATTGAAAAATATTAAAAATACATAGGCACAATTTTTATCTATATAAGCATTTAAAGATCGCATTTTGACTAAATTTATCAAAATCTCGAAAATTATCAATCATCGTAATTAATAAATTATAAAATGTTCAGTTTTTATAGCTAGGATTGAAAATTTAAAACAAGATTCCACGTAAGTAGTTAATTCTGTTACCAAAAAATCTAAAAAATACACAAGCACAGTTTATTTTTATGGTCATTTTAAGTTCAAATTTGGGACGAAATTACATATTAAAAAACCTAGCATACCTATTTTAGTTATTTTGTTGTGAGTGTATAATACTATTCGTGGGTACTTGAAACTTCTTAAGTACACTATATTATATATCTATGATAGTATCAGGGTTAGGTTAGGTTTATTGCTGTATGGTGTAAAATGTCATTGTAGCGGGAGGGGGACATATGCTACCACTTAACAGTAAGACATTTAAATGTTCGGGGACGCACATATCTTTTATACTTTTGCATCCCCCTTCTATTTTTTTTCCAATTCAAGCACTGTCTATAGTGACTGTATTAAACTTTTATCGAAGGTAATATAACAACTGATAATACTAAATTGTAAAAACAAATTTAAAAAAAAAACGAAAAAAATATTGCATGTTTTTTATATAAAGTATAAACTAAAATAATACATTGTTTAATACAAGTTAATTTAATTTTAAAATAAAAAACAACGTTTTTCATTTTATTTCTTATTTTATTTTGTATATATTTAAGTCATTATTCAGTGATACAAATATGACACACTGATTGTATATATAATTAAGTTTTTAAATGTTATTTTGTTGTAATGACAATCGGTTATTATGACTAATTTTGACTAGTCCCTTGAACGTCATTACTCATTAATCATAATAAACGGTTTCTACTTTCTACTGTGTATAAATATTGAATATTATTAACTAATTTGTATATAATTATGAATTAATAATAAAAAATAAACACAAACAATTTTTCTTATACCTTTTGTTTATTTTTCAGGCTTTTGTTGCTGGTACAACTTATCTAATTTTACTATTACAATTCCACTGAACAAATAAGGACACATAAGACATCATAACTACGTATTATAAAAATAATTATTTAACATGATGCATTTAAGTTCAGATACGAGATACCTAATTTAAATTTGAACAAAAAATAATCGATTTAAAAATATAAAATTATGTATAAATAATTATATTATAGTGTTAATTAGTCATAAAAATATTTATCTTGGCTGGTACCAGTCAAATATATTTATAAAAAAAAATGTTTACATTCATGTAAAATAAGCAATGAATATATATCAATATAATTTATTTTTATCTGGGCTGTATAATTTATATTATAAAATTATCAAAGTACTATCAAACCAAGTGTGGAGAGTAAACTTGTAGAAACCTATCTAGAATTCCTGAATCAAAATGATTGTACGCGTCTCCGATTTTTTTATCTATCTGTTTATTATTATTAGGCGAATTTTGAGATCTTACGGATGATAATCTTCTACCTTCATTTCGGAATTTACGAAATTTGCTTTCATCGTTGTCGTGTACGGATTTTTTTACAGTATCAGTAACGTTATGCTTGTACGGACACTGACCGTTGTTGATTATTTGTATTATATGTATAGGTGCAGATAGTTTTTTGTGATCTTTAATCGCTTCTAGAATCTTCGTCGGATTTGGATTGACTGAATAATCAGTAATATCTGAACTCTCGCAGTCTGTTGAAGTACGCGTTAAACCCAATGTCGAATCACTTGAATCTATTTCAGGTGTAGGCTGTATGACTGAAAGATTTTCCACTCCTGGTTCATTTAATAATTTAAAATCACCAGTCAATAACTTTGTAAGGGATATAGCCGAGTGCCGACCATCGGGTTTTTCAATTGGTATGAAAATTTCGGACACATACTCGGAACCATTATTATCAACACTTGTTTGGCTCACCAAAGGTATCTTAAATACGCCATCGGCTATTTTTACTTGCGAAAGTACTCCAAATCTATTCGGGTTTGTAGATTCGTCTTTGGGATTCCATACATCGTATTTATCATTGTTCAGCGTATCGCTATTAATCGGATCATCGTTTAATGTATTCAAATGTGGCTGATTTTTTTGTTTTTTAACTTTAACTTCGACTTGATTGTTTTTTTGGGTGTCATCGTCGTTTTCGTCTTTTTCTGAACTGGTGACCGGCACCGGTTGCGACAGTTGTAGGTCTAAATTATTGTCCTTTTGGTTTCTATTTGAAGATTGTCTGCTGATTGGGGACTGATTAACGAACTGAGTATTTTTATTTGAAATGTTAGCCTTTTCTGAATATTCACGAAATAAAATTGGCTCTAGATATTCTTTAGTGTAAGGTGCATGTTCGTGATCATATAGGTCTTCTACTTGAGATTTATTTGGCGGATAGGACTTCAACAAAACATTCGAGTCAACGTCATACTTGGATTTTAAATTATGTTTTGTGTCTGTTTTCTTTTTGAAAATACGCTCTGTAAGAGGTTGGTCATTAAGAATATTTTTATTTTTCAAACTTGAGGTAAGTGGTTTTTCAAAAAGGTTGTATTTGGTGTTAGCTATTTTGTCTGAAAATAACGGTATTAAACTTGGTTTTGTTTTTGCATTATTTAATTTTAATATAGACATATTTTCGTTATTTTTCATCTGTTTTGTTGGATCTGAAGAA
This sequence comes from Macrosiphum euphorbiae, assembly GCA_949089665.1. Taxonomy (NCBI): domain Eukaryota; kingdom Metazoa; phylum Arthropoda; class Insecta; order Hemiptera; family Aphididae; genus Macrosiphum; species Macrosiphum euphorbiae. The sequence goes on from CARXXK010000005.1 coordinate 17,719,310, forward strand.
CTAATCTTTTTTGGATTTTGGATTAATATAGCCGGTTTGGATGTTATAGTCTTTGAAACATTTTGATTTATCATAATATTATTATTTTTACTATATGTAGGCATTTTTGTTGAATTATTTACAATTTTATTTTTGGGTTTCGTTTGAATTTTAGTGTTTTCAATAGATTTTAACAAGCTCGATTGTCTTTGTAATTGAACAGGATCTAAATTATTTGTACTTATACTATCTTTTCGAGAAATTATTTTTTTATTAATATTATTTTCTTTGAGATTTTGACCAATACGGGTATTTGGATTAAATAATGATCCTGTAATCAATTGTCTTGGAATATTTTGTGTAGTATTATCATCATCATTTTCTGTAAGTTTTTCTAGATTTCTTGATGTAGTTTGAGGTGAATTCTTGTTAATATTTTTTATTGGTACCTGTGACAAAATCCTGGGAGAAGCAAATATTTTTTTAGTTCTTGTCTTATAATTGGTATTATCGTAATCACCAACATTACTTGTTGTATGTAATTTTAAGTTTGCTGGAATATTAAGTTTTATTTTTTCAACAAGATGTCCCGGACTCTTTTTTGTAATGGTTTCTATTTTTTTACTTGATATTTCTGGTATAGTTTTAAGTTGAGTTCGGCTAATAATCTTATTTACCTTTTGAGCAGAACTCTTGGTAAAAATGTTATTATTTTCTGTAATTTTATCCATATTATTATTTTCCCTGTTAATATTTTCTGTTATTTTATCCATATCATTGTTTTCCATGTTATTATTTCTTACGGAAGTATCATCGTTCTGTGGTATACGTTTTAATTTGGCAACAAACTGCCTCGTATTTATCTGTGGTAAGTTCTTGTGAATTAAAGACATTCTTTTATTATTAATTTCTTCCACCTTGTTGATATTTGCATCGTTATTTCTTTTTCTTTGACTCTTCAGTTTTAATTCGGGAATTATAGAGCTAGATGAAGAATTATTTGAATCACTTTCTTCATTTTTATTTGTTTTACTATTTTTCGTACCTCGTGAATGATTTCCATTAATATTTAACACTGATCCTTGTAACAAGTTTAAATTTGATTCTTTAAGATTATTTTTACTTGTACTTTTGAATATTCCTTGTTTTTTTCCCAAGAAATCGGAGTTTAAATCCTTTTTATTTTTTATTAAATTGTCTTCATTATTATTATTTTTGGATTTATTTATTTCACCATTTTTTTTAATTAATTGATTTGAACGTTTGTGACTATTCATTTTTAAACTACTTGGTGATGTATCCATATCAGTTTTTATTTCTGTGATATTTGTCACTACTGTCGAACTTAAAATATTCTTGATGATTTTTTTATTACAATTACAATTCATATTATCATCCAAAGAATTATTTTGGTTTTCCTCTACAATTGTGTCACCGGTCGAATAATTTGAGTTTGGATTATTATCATTAGACTCTGCAATTCCATCTGGGTTTTGTAGTTTCGATGTCTCATTTAAATCTGATGTTAGTTCTTCTTTTGATTCAAATATTGCCGCCATTGTTGGAAAATTATTTATAGATGTTTCAAATTGTTTGTCTTGATTTTTATTATTCTCATTGTAACTCGAAATATTGTCTTCCTTATTAAATTGATCTGTATAAGCTTTGGTTGTAAATTTTAATTTATAATTATCGTCAATCATACTAGAATCTGTTTTATCTGTTGATGTAGATGATACAACAAAAGGGCTAATGGTCTCTCTAGAGAATAAAACGTGTTCGTTTACTTCCGGAAGTGGAGATGTTGAAATGTATGTGTTTTCTTTCTCAGTAACTACTGATAAATCTTTTAACTTATTAGAAATATTGTCGTCAGTTTCAATAACTTGATTCTTAGAATCTTTTAAATTCAATTGTTTTATGTCATTTTTTGAAATCGATTCATTTTTATCATTAAATCCACTTCTGCGATCATTTTCTATTGGTTTACAATCATTAACATTATTTTCTATTATTTTATTTCTTACCCAATTTCCATTTACAAAAGTATTTTCGGGACTAGATTCAAGTTTATTTATTATGCGATTTCCTTTTATTTTTTCAAATTTAACTATCATTTCTTCAGAAGAAGAACTATTTGTATTTGAGTTTTCAACAAATCTACTTTCCAATATACTTGGTTCAATACTTTTTTGTATAGGTAGTTCTTTAATTAAAGTAGATTTAACATTTTTTGGTTTATTTATTTTGTCGATTAATTGATTTAAAACTTTAATAAAGTGATCATTATCTACGATTTTTTCTAATTGTTGATTACTATCATAATCATTTTTAGGTTCCCCTAGATTTATATTTGATTTTAAAAGTTCACAATCCTTACATTTAAGCGTTGGTTCTATTCCGTCCTCGATATTTGTTGAAAGTAGTTTTTGAGATTGTTGATGATTTGTAGAATCTAAATTTTGTGTAATTATCTTAGTGCATCTTTTTCTCTCTTGTGATTCGTTTAAATTTCTTGTTATTGGTCTAGAATTTTGTTCTATTTCCCTGTGTAAATTTAATTCATCTATTAGACCATTGATTTTTTTCTCTCGATTGTCATTATATTTTCCACTATCATAATAATCATACATATCTTCATAGTTGTCAGGTTTTAAATCTAATATTACTTTAATATGTCGCTTATATTCAGTATCTTCATTATTATTTTTATTTGACACTTGTCTCGGAATACGATTGACTTGAGAAGAATTTGGAAAAGACGAAACAGCTACAATATTGTTCAATAGCGTGGAATTAAGTACATTCAAATTCTTTGTTCTGTCAAATTTGATGAATTTTCTGGAAAAATAATTATATTACAAACAAAAATATATAATTATATATTTATATATAATACTATACTTATAGGTATATTATAAGAAAATTTAAAATATCAACTATAAATCTAATAATTAAATCCTTACTGGTTACTAAATACTAATGAACCAATAATTATAACCACAGGTATAGTTTTAATACATTTAATACATTTGATACATATATTGAAATTTTAACTTAAAAGTCACCGCATTCCTATAACAACTATGTATAGGTAGGTATTTTTGAAAAATATACCTACGCTTTTATAACTTTTATAACATACGTAATACGTATATTATATTAAATATCTATTAAGTAGGTGCCTATGTATAAAAATAATATATACCTAATTATTTAAAATAATTTATTTTGTAAGATATCATAATAAGTTTTTATGACAATGTCAGGGAAACATAAAAAAATAAAAAAAATACTATGATATTAACTAAGGGGGGGGGCACTTCTAGACCCTGAGTCCACTTCCCTGGGTACGCCACTGATACCTTAATACTTGAAATTTTTAGTTTTGAGTAATAATAAATATAGTTATTTTCTATACCTACACAATAAAATGTAAAAAATATTTAGACTAATTGTAAGCTATTTATTCTATCGAACCTATTTACTTTCAATACCAAGGTACTATAATAACAGATCAATAAATTACTAAGAATTATTTAAAAAATCTCCACTTAGAATCATTTTTCGTATATGCAATGATTTATTACTAAATTCAATTTAACACATTCATCATAGTTGCCTACTGAATAGTTATAGTTATACTCAAAACCTACTATACTGTAGAGTGAATTCCCTAGATTTTTTATTATTATAATATATAGGTACTTATGCAAATAATAAATATTTAAAATAAAAACCATGTTTACTTGTTCAAAAACGTTGTTTTCATCTCAATTGTCGAACTATTATTTTCGGTATTCATCGGTTTACTTTGCAATACATTATTTAATACTGTCGTTGAATTTTCAGCCAAAATCAAAATAGCGAAAAATAATCCTAGGACTGAAAATTGCTGACTCATTGTTTCACCTATAAAAAATTAAAATTAACAATATTTTTAGTAAAGTTTATTTGGAATTACTTATAGATATAGCTATATATCTATAGTCGAATAGATGATAGATATAACCATTAACCATACTATCCCACTTTCAAGTTTATATACTTAATGTCTTAATTGTATTTGCAATATTAAGGTGGGTGGAGGGCTCGCCTTGGAAACGGTCTCTTGTCTGAAGTCTAGGGCCTAAACGCCGGGCACTTGCCTGCTCAGAGCTCTTTATCTCCAGATTCTAAATTTCAAACCAGTGACAGTATGGCTCATTGGAATTTGCTTTAGTCCACTTGGCCGCCCATAAAATTGGGTTTACATTAGAGCCCAAACACGAGCGAATGCATGCGAATAGCGAATAGGTGGTCGGATCAAAGCGTTCGATATGGGTTCGAATTCGTTTGTTCGTCCGTTAGTTGTATGTAAACCCACCTTTAGATTATAAATGTATGTAGGTCAATGGCCCAATCTTTATAAAGTGAAATAAATATTTATAATATATAAAAAAAAATTAAAGTACCTAGCCACCTAGGTATTTATTTTGTAATAATACAATTTTCATAAAAAATCATTTAATTTAATATAAAATCTACTTTTGAGGAAATTAAAACCATTACGTAGAAAAAATGCTTTTTTCAATACACCATTTTAAAACATATTTTTTCATTCGGTATTATAAAAGTGGGTAATCTCAAATAATTAGTTAATAATTTATATCACACAATTAAATGAAGTAGTATATTATATTGTAGATCGTTTATACGCCATGATATAATATTCAGTATAGTTAGTTTTTCACATTTTTAGTGGTGACAATATTTTAACTATCTAATTAGTTACACCTTGTGTAAAATGTACCTACCTATACTATACGTGATTTAAAAAATCATAAATTGTTATACCAATTTGTTACAGTTAATATTTTAATCCTAAAAATCTACTCAAAATGTATTGCAAATAATAGTAAGTAAATAAGAGATTTTGTATAAAAGTTCAAAAGTTCGATTTTAAATAATAAATATCTTATATTATATTCAATTTCCAAATACTATAATCAATGATACTACTGATTTAGCATAATAATGTTTGTGATACTATTCAACTCTCATAAATATTTCTAAGTACCTACTAGATATAACTAGTTTACAACAGCTTGTCATAGCATCAAATTTCTTTCAACATACTGCATGCATGCATTTTAATGTCAGCTAGTATACAAATTAATAATCTATAATAAATTAATTTTCTTCATAGCTAAAATATGTATATTTTATTTTATTATTTATTTATCAGGCATATCATACCTTTACTATAACAATAATAATATGATTGTTGTATACTGTCAGCCGTGTAGGTATGTATCATTATTAAGTCATTAAACTTGTTCGTGACAACTAGAAATACTGTGTATGTAGAAGAACATAACAATGAACTAAGGAAGTCCTTTTCGATTATAAACAACAACACTTTTTAAACAAACATTGCATTCTACATCATAATTGATAACAGGTAAGTCACCTATTATAGGTTAGATATAATATCTACTTACTATTTAAGTTGAGAAAAAAATTGATTTTAAACGTATAGGTAATACCTACATTAAAACATCATGCAAACCATTATTGACATTAAAATATTACGAATATTTTAATCAGAAATATTCGTAATTTAACTATCTTCTTTATTTAAATGTATCTACTTGGTGTATCTAATTTTGTAATTTAGTATTTAAACTTTTAAACTTGAATAAAAAAGTTTGAAACTATTATGTCTGGAAATCATAAGATAAGAACGTTTTGATAATTTTTAAGACAAATATTAAAAAGGTAAATAATAAATATAAAATATTATTATCTCGTTGGATTTATTTAATACAAAGGTCAGTGTTGTCAGATACAATTATTGTTAATGCAGTTAGTAACTATACTCACGCTGTACCTGCCTAATGTTGTACTATAATATTGAATTAATAACTAATACCTAATGGCTAATACAGTAATACTAATAACTAATAAGTAATGGTAATAGCTATTATTCTCGAATCTCGATATAAAATATTAACTCTAGGACTAGTCCAAGAAGGTGAAAAAAATGTAATAAGTATAATAATTTATCATTTATAAAAACTACTTAAATACTTAAATAGGTACATAATAATTAGTAAAGTAATATATTGGTTACCCCATAGTTATTGAGCCAAACCTTAGTGTCTATAAATTAGAACCTTAATGTCTATAAAATATTTCATAATAGATACCTACAAGTACCTACAATATTTATTTTACTTTATTTTTGGGTTAATATATAGGTACAATTTTAATGGAAACTAAAAAAAATGCATATAAATTTGTAATTTCCATATATATTAATAATTATAGGTAATATATTTGTTAGCACAATTTTTTTTCTAACCTCATTTATGAAAATATTTTTAGATCTTTTTTGCCGATTGAAATAACTACGCCTATAATAGTGCATTCTGTAGTGAAAAAATATGGTTGTATAACAATAGTAAATAATAATACACATTGGTAGGTAAGTACACTATTATATTATTTGTATAATATAATTGCCCTATTCCTTTAATATTTGCATATAGATAAACTGATGGATTAAAATTGTAATATTTTGTACCTTAGACTGAATAAAACGTGTATCCGAGTTTATTATAAGAACTAAAATGTGTACGTCGCGCACGTCTTATAAACATAATAATATAAAAAATATAATAATAGGTGTAGCGTTTTTCTTACGTTTAAAAAAAAATTGTATAATAATAGATAATTATGATCTTACCGCGTTATACGGTTCGGCGGCGCAATTATATTACACTCCACAATTTCGGACACTACGTGAGAATAATATTATGTCTTCATCACCGACCACAAGTCATCGGAATGTCGTGGATTGAGCACAATAACAATATTTGGCGAAGAGATGCGACGTAACCCGCGTCCAGTGAAATGATATTGTAAACATAACAATACCGTACAATAGACCCCAACGTCTTTGCGTACATCTGCAGACGATTTTTCTGCGGTGTTGTGATTGTTTTGCAAACATTATAGATGTTCACGTTTGTTACTAGTTAGCAGTTATGACCATACAAAAAATTATACATTCCACTTACGGAGGATCGAAACGATATATTATATTATATACAGTAATACGTATAGTAAGTATAATGTATACATATGATAGTGTTGTGTATATATTATTATATAATAACGTATATTATATCTAGTCAAAAATCCAAGAACTTGCTAAAATAATAATATGTGTGCGTTGAATGTTTTTTTTTTTTAGCTATAACTATTATAACGTCCAACAATATTATTTTACGTAACAATAATAATATGGTGTATTCGATATAGACTAAATATAGGCTCATGAAATTTATTGAAAATTATTATATTGGCATATTATATATATATATAATATTTAGCAATGTCACATTTAAAATTCGACTTACAAAATGTGACAATATACCTAATATTAATTGTCGTTGTTAATTTGTCATTACTAGGACTAGGATTTATAACATTATATGCAATATAAAAGTACCTAGTTAGGTCTTAGGTAGAATGTAAAACTATTAATTTTCCCGCATACAGCATAAAAATATTTCCTAACTATGATAAAAATATTTTCAGGGAAATAATATAGTTGTCAAAATATTTTAAAAAGTTGCGTAAATAATTAGGAAATATTTTAGTTATATTCTTTGGCCCAAAAGTTCATATTTATGAAAATATTGTATAAAAAACATTGACAGAATATTTTAATCATAGATATATTTTCAAAAAATATTTTTACGGAAACTTTATAAAAATATTAGTAAACATTTTTATGAAATCATATAGTACAATATTTTTTTATCATAAGAAGAAAATATTAATATTTATAAAACATTATTAGTCAAATTTTCATTATTCGAACACTTTAAGACATTCACAAAATATTATCATTTCCCAAATACTGTGTGGGTTTGTAGCATTTGCTAATAAATAGGCAATAAAAAAATAATTAAATATTCAATAGATTTTCCTATAATTTCCAAATATATCGGTAAGATTTAAATTAGAAGCATCTTATAAAATTTAAAAATAAATTGAGTAAAGTTATTTTGATGTGTAACCTAAATCATGTTATGTTTGGTCTTACTTTTAAATAAATCCATAACATTTTATAAATTTATTTTTCGTTAAAGACAAAATCACAGATTTTATGAAATCAAAATTTAGTGCGTGATTTTATGTGATATTTAGTTACTATTTACTCTACTTTCGATTAAATCTATTATAACCATAAAAAATGAATTTTTCGTGCTTATATATTGTTAAAATGGTTGTAGCCATTTTCCTCCAAAAACGAGATACCGTTTTCCTCCACTGTCCATTTCCTCCTATAAATAAGAAATAAAATAATAAAATAGTTAATATAAATAATTTATGCATATCAAAAAAATAAAAAATATTCTCTATTAGGCTTTAGCGACAGCTGATATAGATATAGCCGATACCAGAATGGCAGAATGTATCAACCGAAAAAGTGATCCTAGCCTTACTCTATCTTTATAATATGGGACGTAATACTACAACACCAGCTAAAATAATGGAGGAAAATAGACATAATTTCAGTCTAAAATAATGTGGAGGAAAATGGAAAACAACCTTTTTTTGTGGTGGAAAATGGAACAGCCAGGTTAAAATAGATCATATTTTGTATATTAATAATAGGGGATCGTGGTCATTACTGAAAATAGGTACTAATCAAATTTTTAAAAAGATGTATCAAAAAAAAAACATTCCAATGCAATAAATGATCAATCCTAGCCAAAAACCAAAACCCCCCTGGCTACACCACTGCACGACGGTATAGTACACTTTCAACCCCTGCTATGGTGTTATGTATAGCAGGTGCAAATATATGCTTTTGTACATGCTAAAGCTGAAATTTTATTAAAATTAAAATATGTGCAATAATATTTCATTGGTTTGTTGAATTTTTTGATAAAAGGTGTAACAACATAATACAATGACCTGGGTGTAACTGTGTAAGGTAACTTATACAAGGTCTATGGGTGTAGGTAATATTTTTATTATCACTTATAGGTATCAATTATAGCACTATAAATAATATCAATCTGCAGTGTCATTATCATATAGGTACTACTGTAGGTATAGATTAAATTTATTTTTTTATGTAAGTACTTTACAGAGTGTTTAAAATATACAAATTTTGATATTTACATGTAATCGGAGCAATCGATTGGCTTCAAAATATTGAAATATTTGAATTTATACTAATTGGACTTATGAAAATTTGCACTCGATGAATTACGCCACTGAACTATATAGGTACAGTAACATAACTACCTATTATATTATACATTTATACCTATTATAGTATTTATAGCTATTATATTATTATAGTATTATTTAGTTAAAAACTTTGAAATGTGTTTCAAAGACTTATGTTTTAGATTTTTAATCTTCTTTTCTTGGCACTTTGCTCCCAACTATTCCCTAAAAATTTTTTGTATTCGACTACTCAGTACTCGAGACCGGGGACATGAGTAAATAATTTTTTTAAATATCCATCGAATGTCATGACAAAATGATGTTGAATACTTAAATATCTATGATATTCATTCGTCCAATATCCATCCGGTATGGTCTAGTGGCTAGGATACCTGGCTTTCACCCAGGAGGCTCGGGTTCGATTCCCGGTACCGGAATAAATTTTTTGTCAATTTTTATTATTATTTTTTCATCATTTCTACCACAGTAATATTTTACAATAAATACAAGTTGATACAAGTTTGTTTTTTTTATTACTGTATTATTTATTATTTTTTATTAAGATTTAACTTTTTCTAAATATAGCAACAAAAACAAGTTCAAACATCAACTGCTGAGTCCCAATTCTAGTTTTTTCCAAATCAAAATTATATGAGTATATTAGGTACTATAAAATATCGCAAAATAATTTATTCTGTAATGTTGCAATTATGATACATTGCAAATTTATATAAGATTTGTAATTTATTAAATATAAAAAATGTATTAATTTATTGAAACATGGAATACATTTTATTTTCTAAACTATTATAATATATAAAATGGAAAAAAACATTAAAAAAACAAAATATTATAATATATTTTAATATATTGTATTTATAATATGCAAGCATAAATTATAATATTGTTCGCTATGATAGTATGAATTGTAACAGGCGTTAAGAAATATAATATGTAAACTACAACTTTTTTAAACAGCGTATTAAGTATAATTTACAATTATTTAATATAACGCTGTTTGATTATACATCAGTTCATTGTATTACTCTACATCGGTTTACATTGCTCAAATGTAATCATAACGTTAAAACTAATATTAAAATACTTATACTCTATAGTATTATAGTAGGTACCCAAGTGATAAATTATAATATAAATAATTTACAATTTTTTATTATATAAATAGTTATTACGATAACAAAAAAATAAATACGTACAACATCATTATGTAAACGTCCTACTCAATAGTTGAATAAAATAATTAAAACGTATAAAAATAATTATTAATTAATACATGTTTTTTACAAATTATAAAGTTAAATTAAATTAAATGTGTATGTTAAGTAGCAGGTACATTTAAAGTTCCTAACATTAGGTATACTTAAATTATAGTTTTGTCAAGCCGTGTGTTTAAAATTGGAATGTTTTCTTTAAATATTTCCAAAATGTCTGCATCTGGCTAAAGAGTTTATTGACCATATTAATAGTCGTTTTACTATAATCGTCTTCGTCTAGATCCTCAAAAACCGATTTGCGTTTAAATTTAATGTTTAAATTGTCAAACTCACTGTCTTCTGATAAAATATTCATTTCGTTTTTATTTTTTCGGTCCATCAAGTTGTTGCTGTGTTCTGTGACTTCGTTGTTTCTTGGATCTACATCATGATTGATTTTGTCTACGTACGTATTCACTTCGTTTAGCTTAACCGTAAAGTCAGCCACCGATCGAGGATACCTAATAATCTCACGTTTCAAGACTGGCTCGTCGTTTATATCAAGCTCATTGGGTCTGTCGGAATTCAAAATGTCATTTATATCCATTATGTCATCTTCAACTATGCCGTTTTTCAGGGACCGTTTGCTCTTGTGAATTCTCTGATGAAGTCTTTGCTCTATTTCCATTCTACGAATTTTTAATTTTTCTTCTAACGCTTTTAGTTTAATTGCTGCTGATAAACCGGTTTTGCTTTCAAGTTTACTTTCTTCATTCGTATCTATTGGGCTGACAATATGTTCGGACTGTAATGTTTTTTTCCCATCCCTTAGGTTCTCAACCAATTTTTCAGTGATTTTTTCGTTAGTAACAATTTGATCGAGATCGACATTCGGTGGAGTTCTTACTCTTCCTAAAGGATGAAGAACTGGTTTGATTTTAATTTTTGGTATTGGTAGTATTGTTGTTTCACGACTCTCTCTTACTAGTGTCTTGCCATTTTTTACTTCGGCTACATCAATAACTTTAGGTTTGGTTAAATTCAAAGTTTTTGGTATATATGTAAGACTCCTCAACTTCGTAGTCTTTTTCGAAGGCATTTCTGTAATGCTAAGTTCTAACTTAGCTATTTCTGTTATCGGAGGATGGCTTATTGGAGTAGTCTTGGCATTTTCCACGTCTAAAAGGTTGATATATTTTTTCGATTTCAAATTTATTCGAGGTCTTGCTATTTTAATGCCATCTGTAGTTGTACTATTTGTTTGGCGATTATATCTTATATTATCGCCCAAGCTAGTTAAAGTTTCTTTACTCGGCAGTTCTGTATTAGTGTTAATTGATTGTGTACTGGTCACCATTGAATTTCTAGTAATTGATTTTGGACTTGTCATCATTGAATTTTCAGTAATTGAGTGTTGAACAGTAGAATCTCTTACTTCATTTTTAAATTTATCTTGCTGTCTTCTTCCTTTGATTTTTTGAGAAGTTTTCTCGTTTGCTTTGGCTAAAGCTTGTTCCGCCCTAGTTTTAATTTTTTGAACATGACTTTCGTGTTTTGCATGATGTTTATCTACTGCTGTAGGAGTAGAGGTGATCATAGTTGTTTGTGGTGTTTGTGAAGTAAGTTCCGATTGTTGCACCTCAGGAACTTCTGTGTTAATTATTGTATATTCTTTTTTAATACGATCATAACGATCTCCATCCGGTTTAAAAGGTATTTCAGAAGAGGATTGGTCAGTTTTAGAAAATGGATCCAATGGCGGTCTTTCTTTGTTTGTAAATTCTTTAATGATTGCATCTAATTCTTTTGAATTATAATCTGTGTCATCTATTGACCTTTTTATTAGTTTTAACTTTTGACCAGATTTTAGAGATGATATAGCAGAATCTAAATTAGAGTATAAATCTGATCGAATATTTTTCTCTGCATGTCTTCTTCCAGCTACTGCTTGGGCAAGAATGTGATATTTTTCTCTTCTGCTTTTAGGAGGTGGTAGACTTGCTAACTCTGTTTGTGTTTCTATTGTGGCAGTTTCAGTTGAAGGAAATGTCGGAGGTTCGTCGGAATATTCTCGATTATTTAATGTTTTTGGGAATTTTGAAAGCCAATTATTATTAGAAAATGTGACATATTTTACCAGTGGTTCAGATTGTTGCAAGCTTTCAATATTAGGTGAGCCCTCATTGTTTGGTTGAGACATTCGGATATTATTAACTTCTCTATCCACTACAGATTCATCATTGGTTTTAATATATTTAGGTCGGAATGCCACATACGTTTGTTTTTCATTTGATACCAATTCGTCTTCTTGATCTAATATTGGTGTACTGTAATCGGTTTCGTCAAACTCCTCTTGATCTAAAATCCTGACACCATTTTTATAAGACTCTTTAGATTCTTCGATCTGAACCGCCATACACGCCTTTGATTTACTACCCGGTAATACTAAAAAAAATACGCATTGACTGGGAATAGTAATCAATTGGTTGGATATTCGAACTTTCGGTGATATAATTGGAAGATCGCCATCAGGTGATAAAATCAATTTTTGTCCATTGAGCATAGTAAAGCTAAATAAAAATATAAATGCTATTATAGTTAGGTACAAGGTACATATTCAATTATTTTATATTCCACTTACGAAGATTTCAAAGCTCTTTTGGTTTGTCTATTGTTGGCGGTCAAGAAATATTGGTGTAATGGTGAACTTTGCATTTGTCCTGTTTTTAATGATATTTTTATAGCTTCTGTTCCCATGTTTACACCAAAAACTACAACTGCACCCCTATTATATCGATATTCAGGAGCTAATATTCCTTCGTTGGGATCATAGGGAGACATTTTTGTACAATGTGCAACTGTTTCTAAACGCGTTTTGTTTCCAGACGAAATCTTAATGTCTAAAACTTCTGATCCAACCAAAGCTTTGTGAAGAACTGATACCCAATAATCCTGTACAAATAATTATTTGATTACTATCGATAATATTATACTGTTTTCAAATAAATAATTAAAAATTGTAATTATTTGACCTAATTATAAAATGAAATTGAATAAGTGAATTTTATTTTTCGAATAAGTATTTCTAAAACATATACTTATAAGAATATTATAGATAGGTAGGTAACTAACTAAGAAAATAATTAAATAAATTTGATGATATTTTAAATAACGAAAAACAATTTTATAATATGTAACATAAACTTATAATATACCTATTAAAAAGAACCAAATATATTGGGTTTTAAACTATTGTTGAATAAGAATCACTTTTCCACGACTAAAATACACTAAAAATAGTTAACTCTACCAATTGAAATTTGGACATTAATGACACATTGATTCAGTTTAATTAGTAATTACAAAATTTCTACAGTCTTCAGATATATACTATGTCGATATATAAATCAAAGACGGTCTAACTTTTTGGTAAACAAGGTTACCAAACAATTATTTTAATAATAATAGGTTAGGGTACCTGGTAAGTATTAAAATATTAACACATTTTTGTATTTTCGTATTTTGTATTTGATTTTTCCGAATATTTTGAAAATATACTGAATCAAAGTCGATTATCAGAGTATTTTTCTAGAAAAAGTGTTTCTAGGCATAAATAAATAAGAATACAATCATTGTTACATCAATACATTATTCGCTATGCTCAGAATCCAAAATATGTATTTTGTATACTTAAGTTAAAAATTATTTTAAATCATTTGAGCTTTATTTATTTCTTAATTTTTTATGTACACAAATTATTCAAAGCAGTAAAGCACAACACCTAGACAATATTAAATTGTTTTATGAAGACTTTATATTGTTTTTAAAATGTATGGATATATTTTTTATGATTTTATTACGGTCATTAAAATGTTTATAAGCCTTGATAATCTCAATCAAAACTTAAATAACACAATTATAAATTAAAACTTAAAAGTATTTAATTTAATTTTATAATTACCGAAGTTGGTTCCCTTAGCGATGACAACGATGGTTTTCTCATAATTGTATTTATTCCAACTCGAGCACCTGCACATAGTCTTTGTGCCCATACTAATCCATCCATGAAATCCCCTCTTCTATCTTTATTTCCCGATTCTACCATCCACAATGGTTTCTTTGCTGATATTTTTCCTAGATATTTGTTTGTCAAATCTTTTTGCCACACACGAGCTTCCATTTGATTTTGTATGTAACTGAATATTTCGGTTGGATTCTCAACATTTTTCTCACTTGAAAAGGGTCTAAAAAAAATGTATTATTATAATTAATTTGTTTTTTGGTAAAAATATAAAAAGATTAACTATAACAAAATTAGTTTTAAATTTGAATTACTAAGTAAACCTAAAAGAGTTATAATAATAAAAAAAAAATGTTACAATAGTCCGTTTATGCACTATACACTGTTACAATGATGGTACATAAATATGTATACAGTTTATTCCACATTAAATAATTTTATGAAAAATATATATTTTATTGAGTACTTACTACTTATCTACTCAAAATAAAACTTTTACTTTTACTTTATATATGTATTAGGGAATTCGTAGGCATAACATGGGCGGGCTCTAAGGGGCTCCCTTTAATTTTTTTGGTCCCCCGTCCCGTAAATAGGTAGGTAGATTAGTAGCATGATGCATTTATACATATGGGATATAGCCTATTATATTTCTGGTAAGCAACATAATATATTCTAAAAATGTACGTGATGGGGAGGGGTTACACAAAATTCCAGATAGGCTATATCCCCCTTCGACTCTCCGATTCTACGCCTATATGTGTATGCCAATTACTAAACGACCTATTCTTGAGTAAAAAAAAAGTAATCTAATGATTTTACATTAATCAGCTATCAAAAAATCTATATTTTTTTGGCAGTGAACACAGACTTAGTTATAATATATTTATACATATAAAATATAAATACAATATAGGGGAGAGTTTGGTACGAAGTTGACGAACCTACAAGGATTGATTGATATTTACATTACTAAATAATAGAACGAAAATCTTGAAATGTTGTACAGCATTGTTTTAATTACCTATCAAGAATAACCTGTAATAATTGCAAACCTTAATATTAAAGGTTTGTAACAAATACATTTTACAAAAAAAATCTGAATATTCGTCATCTTACTGGTAATTTTTTGGTGTATATTATTCCATAAATCAATTAAATAAAGAATAAATATTAAGTATATTATTTAATCTATGATAATATTAAATATATTATAATAAATTATAGTAAATTACTCAAAGTAAATTAATGAATATTATTTTTAATTTTTCGATAAATAAATAAATTTATTTTATTTTATTAAAATGTTTTATACAAATATTGTATGCACGGTGAAATTTTTAAATTCACAACATAATAAAAATGATTTATAGCATATATTTAAGTCTTAAATTTTAACTTTTTAGTGCAATAACTTTTCCGAACGCTGATGGCTGATTGCATATAATAACTATATTACTATTTAGGAAGTATAATAACTTATTATTCACACACGTGTTCCCCCCTACCAACAAAAACCTACAAACAAAAACAAAAAATAGCTAATGGCCTAAGCTGCCGGGCTCAAGAGCTCAATAGAAAAAAAAAACTTATTATTATTATGTTCAATCTAATAGTTATTTAATACTATATAGTATTTAATTGTATTCAATATATTGATTAAGAGGACGCCGTCGCACACATGCATGGCAATATTGTGTTGTCTTCGTCTTACAAGTGCGTAACATGGCAAATTTACGCTTAGCAGATCACGTTTAACTCCGTTGTTTTAAAAATTAGAGTGAATATGAGACCGTTTATGAGACTTGATGGTAAGAACCTTATCTGTGTTCATATATCTTTTTTAAGGTAGTTAAATTTTTTATCAAGTTATGCGTATATAATATAGCGTAAATTAAAAGTACTCATAACTCATTTAAACAATAATCGTAAAAAACAACATATCAGAATAGATAATGTTCATACCATCAAGTTTCATAATAGGTCCATTTACTATAATTTTTAAGCTAACGGAAATAAACGTGATCGTATCTGAGCGTATATTTCGCCTGAGCGTAAATGTAAAGATAACATTAGAGATAATAATATAGTCAAACATAATATTATAACTTATGAGGTAAATTTAATTAGTTTTAAAAAAATGTATTACTTACACTTGGTATGATAATGCAGAAAGCGAAGGACCAGATTCTATGATAAAATGCTTCAAATACCGAGCTTCTTCTGGAGTTTCACACGATCTAACATCAGGGCCCAGAATTGGCGAATTCAAGTACCTGGGGAATGCTTCAAGTACTTTACGTAATCTGTTTGCATCCCTACCAAGTGACGCACCATCAATACGCGATCCGATCGCTTGAATGTCTGAATATTATATAATTAGGCATATTTAATAATAGGTATGTGCATTTAACACCGAATATTGTCGTCTCATTAATAAAAAAAGATCTACTAACCGTTGCCAATTTGGAACGCCATATCGTAGCCATGTTTGTCCGAATAAGATATAAGATCTAAGGTGTTACTAAGATCCCACGACCCGTGTTTTCTGTTCATAACATTTAAGCCAACAATTAAATCCAATCCAGTTTTAGCTATAAATTCGTTTAACTGTGACCAGTGCCAGCCAGTAATCGTTATATTGTTTCTCCCTTGTCTTACGGGAGGGGTTGGTGACGATTTCGAAATGTCTTCACCTCCTTGAAACTTGAAGTTATTGCATTCAGGACCAGATATCCTTATGTACGCTGGACTCAAGCTTTTAGCCATGTTAATGGTGGCTGGTCTATAATACATAAATTAATTACAAAGTTATAAGAAATTATTGCACAGAAATAATGATGACCACAAACCCAAAGTTTTTTTGCAATGCCGAAAATATAGTTGACGGTTCGAGTGCAATACTTAAGAAATGATCGCTGACGGTATGCATACATTTTTTGGTATTGATATTTATAGATATTATGTTGGGCGAATAACCTCCAGGTTGCACTAAAATACTAGGATTCTGTGCGTTTGTTAAACAAGTACCAAACAAGAGCAACGCTCCTAACGAAACAATGTTAAACATTGTATAATCTGAAACAACAAAATATTACTTTAATACAATTTTTATGATTTGCATTATTCATATAGATCAAAATTATAATAATATTATAAAATACGTAAAAAATTGCAACACTAATGATGTAGTCACGTTTTAAATAAGAAATTTGGATGGAGTATGGTTTGTATGTCAATTGCATCTGCCAATCGACTACCCATAGGCATTGAAATATAAAATGTAGGTATATATATTATTAAATATATAAGTGATTCTCTACCTTATCCACGTACTTACCACCTGCACTGTTTGACAATTTGCATGTACCTACCACTATACCACTTGGCCGAATAATGTTTTTTTTCCTTAACAAACATGAATACCTAATACGATATTTTACGTGTATCGAAATTAATTTTATTAAGAACTACAAAATTATGATAATTCATACATTTTAATTCATAAAAATAAAATAAAATATGTACAATTTTATTTATATTATTATTAATATACATAAAATAAAATAATATTTATTGGGCATGATGATCTATTCCATTTTTTTTTTTTTATAAAGGGAGATTTTCTTAGCGTACCACCTATACGATCTATCTGCGTACCACAGATTGAGAAACGCTGATATGTATGATATGACAGCATATTATAATATATTAGTTATAGTACTTATATGCATAAAATATTAAAAAATATATAAATGCGAATCACTTACCAAGAACGTAGGACGATGTCTTTGACGAATTTGTGTCGTTTAAATACGTGTAGAAACGAATTAAAAATATCAAACACTGTACTGGCGACCACTTATAATTTGTCTACGACATTATGTTCTGAAAACTCGGCATGGTTTGTGAGGCATACTGCACACAGGCTTGTATATATAACGCGATGGTCTTTTCTATAATGGAAACATAAACAATTGAGTTTATTGTTATTATAAATGGAGATATATACATTCGTATACATAGTCGTGACA
Organism: Macrosiphum euphorbiae; assembly: GCA_949089665.1. Classification (NCBI taxonomy): domain Eukaryota; kingdom Metazoa; phylum Arthropoda; class Insecta; order Hemiptera; family Aphididae; genus Macrosiphum; species Macrosiphum euphorbiae. The sequence goes on from CARXXK010000005.1 coordinate 17,737,795, forward strand.
TTTTTTAAATAACATTAAGTCTGACGGAATCTTCAACACGCAATCCTCCTTGTTTTCAACAATGCTTGTTAATTTGTGTTTCAAAATAAAAACAATTGTTATTTTGTGTTTTTCGTATTATTTTATAATTTTGTTATTACACACAGGTGCTGTTCACCCGTGAAGTAAATTCACATAAGAATGCGGAACAATATTGTATATTTATGTTTGAAAAGATCGTTGCACGTTTAACACGTAATTTTCGTTAATAATTTTTTCGGCCAAAATGTACCCTTCCTTTTTCGGCCAAGACTTACCGTTCCCTTTTCGGCCAGCACCTACAGTTTTCTTTAAAATGTACAATTATAACAACTGAACTTAACGATTTTTATATTTAATTAAATAAAAAATAAAACAATTGGCAATTAACTGTTCTAATTTGTATGTATATATCTGTTTGAACTTCATTAATAAAGACAGCTAACCAGCTCATTATGGATGGAGTATTATGTTTATAAAAGCTTTGATTGAAAAAGGAGTGGAAAGACTCGCAAACATTAGTGGTTCTAGCCAAACTTCCCGACGCAGCAGCCCAATATTGAGATGGAAATAAGCTCTCTTCATTTATGAAATTGTCAGTATTTTTTTAATCGTTCATTATAAAATATTGTTATAGTTATAGTAGGTACCTATAATACACCTATACCCGGTGGTGGGTAACATAAACAATAGGTAAATTGATTAATTTAGTGGTTCACCAAAATTGAATGGACCAATCAATAATTATGGCCCATATGGGCCACTAAATCATGTTTAACATACCATATTACATAATATATACCTCATTATTGATTCATTAAATGTTTATTGATTGTTTGTGCAATAACCTACAAATTAATTAATGAATATAATGTTTTATGATGTCGATAATAAATTCAAAATCATGAGGTAATCGACATTATTTATTGTTAACTATGTGAATAAAACTTTAGAAAAAAGTACGTGTTCAATGCAAAACTTTTTTTAACAAAATTCATTTTAGTTTTTTAATTGTAAATAATCTTAAATTTTTATTCAGTCCAACTATATTTCCAGCAGTTAAATAATTCAATAATTGTTATGTGTAATTCAACAATTATTTATTTTTAAATTGTATAGGTACAATACTACAATTACATTTGAAAAATGCATTGCTATTTTTAACACTTTTCTTAAGTTTGGTTTCACGTCTGTCTGTGATCAAATCTTGCGCGCTCGATTTGAGGCACTTTTTGAAGATGAAAAATTCTGAAAATTGGTATAGACCTTGGTCTTGGATGACAATACAATAATCCGTAAAAAAAAATTTTTAACTAAAAAGTAGAAAATAAAAAATAAAAAATTTTTTTTTAAAAAACACTTTTCTAAAAAAACAAAAAAATAATGAAAAATTTAAAAGTGTGTGGTGCTCTTACACTTGACATATTATACCACACACTTTTAAATTTTTCATTATTTTTTTCACTGTAAATATGGACAACTCTTTTTGTTAAAAATTGTTATATTATTAAGCTATTTGTATTTTGTTTACTCATTGTGGCCCACGCGTAATATAGACAAAACCCATTCGTGCAATCGTACACAATTATTTGGTTTATGTTTTTGAGTAATCTCAGTGTAAAATCATAGATAGACAAATAATAGAGAATAATATTTTTGTTGTTTTGATATATATACATTTGTCTAAATATTGTCTCAAAGACTCAAAACAATTTAATATCCATTTAAATATAATTTAATATAAAACCGATATGTCAAACCCTCAAAAATATTATTGTCTATACATTTAGTTATAGGTAATTCGTGATTTTATTCTAGGATTTTAAATTACTCAAAAATCATAAAAAAAAAATTTTACTTGCATGCGTTTCGTCCTGTGGCGCGTGAGTCTCAGAGAAAACAAATATTGCGCTGACGTCATCCTCTTAAAAAAAATATAGCGATAAAATTCACAAATATTGTTCTGTAAAATTTTTTTTCACACAAAAAAATAACGAAATGGTAAAACCTAGCATAAAATGTAGTTTAAAAATGTTACACTAACAGTAAACCAACATATTTATTTTTTTTAAAAAACTTGTTTATTTATATTTATTTACAGAACACTCCATTTACATTAGGTGCCTACATATTACAAACACTGAGACATGCAGTCAATGTAGTCATATTACATATTATTAAGAAAACAAACAATTTCAGTTGGTTTTTAGTGTTTTGAAGTTTTTAGATTAGGTATAGCTTATTATTTTTCAAGCAAGGTTATAATATGAGATTTATTTTACAATAATTTGAATCTGATGCTTAAAATGTTTTCAAAGGGAATATGAAAACAATTTTAAATTCATGGATAACTTCCAGTAGTAAAAACTAAAAACATAATATTATGTATTTATGTCATTACATTTGAGTATTTATCTTTGTATATATGAATCACATTAATACATTATTTATTATTATATAAATTGATTGCTGAAGCCTGGTACGCTTTTAATCATATGATTTATCTGTTAAAAAAAAAGAACACAAAAAAACGTCAATAAAAATTTTGAGATTTTTAAATAGTGAGTTTTTTAACACTTGACCTAGTTGACCTACATGGTTACATAGTAACTAGTAAGTAAAACGTAAGTATACCTAGATGAATAATTATTGTATTCGTGAAGTAACAATAGTAAAAGTAGTTAATAATCCTCATAAATCCATGACTTAATTATTAATATTCCTATAAAAAAAAAAAACATATTTAGACACTATGACTAAAATTTATCATGTAAATTACGTATATTTGCATGTATTGTATTGATAAATGTGTTTATTTCCAAATAAACATTCATAGTGGCCTTAACGTGAATATTATAATGTCCATTAAGAGGACGCTATCCATGTGTTTGTTATCTCCGTCTTACACACGCACGACATACTAAATTTCCATTCGCTAGTTTAAATAGTGTGTTGTTAGTTTTAATATTAGAGTGAATTGACCTATTATCATACTATTAGGTAAGAATATTATCTGTGCTTAAGCGTTGGCGATTTTTAAATATTTTCATTTTCAAGCAAGATATGTGCACGTGAAATATCAAAAATTTAAAATGCTCATATCTTGCTTGAAAATTAAAAAAAACGAATAAAAGCCAACGCTTAAGCACAGATAATGTTATTATCTAAATATGTTATAATAGGTCAATTCACTCTAGTATCAAAACTAACTGCATACTATTGAAACTAGTGAACGACAATTTGCTATGTCGTCAAGCCCGGATTAAGACATTTTGAGGCCCAGGGGCCAAGGTTTAATTGAGGCCCCTGTACGAAAAAAAAAATAATGTATATTAATATATAGGTACCTGTTATAATAAATATATATAGGTATTAGGTACATAGCAATAAATCAAGAATTAAGTATCATTTTATTTATAAATTATAATTTACAAGCTTTTTTCCTCGCTAAATAATCATCGATTTTTTTAAAGTGATTTATGAGGTGTTATAGCCTATAATGGACAAATCTGAGGCCCCTAAATAAATGGAGGCCCGGGGGCCATGGCCCCCCCTGGACCCCCCTTAATCCGGGCTTATATGTCGTGCGTGTGTAAGACGGAGACAACAAATGTATGGGTAGCGTCCTCTTAATAATAATTGTATGATGTTACGTAAAACTGTTCATATATTGAGATAAATTATAAACAATGGACTATGGATTATCAAAATGTTATGGCAGTAGGTACTTGTTATGGACAAAACTTGTACCTAGGTCTAGGTGTATACTTGAAATTATTATTGTTAAACGAATGGAAGATTTAACTTTTTGGTATTATACGCATATCGACGGCATGCCTGAGGTGGCGAAAACATACGTGAAAACGGTATGCAAGATTAGATAAGTAATGCGATCGACTGATAGACAATACTCTGCATTAAAGTAAAAACATTAATAAAACGTAAGTCATAATGTAGTTATCTATAATAACCATGTAGTCGATGTTTAACAAAATATAATTAAATACTATCTAAATACTAACTATATATATAGGTATAGTAAGTATACCGTATACCTAGTATTAAATATCAACATGCGTGTTATATTTTACACCTTGGAAAATAAAATATAATATGATATTTTATTCTTGTTCCACTCCATATAGTTTGTTTTCCTCCAGGGGCGTCATTTGGGGTATTGCTGGGTATGCCTATGCATACCTAAAATTATCAAGATGCAATTTGGCCCGACTATAATTTTTCTGCGCCGGGCAAAAATTATCCTTTTTTTTTTATATATTTAATTGGTCTCGAGTATCGGCATCTATCATTTATGCTATATGCCCCTATAAGACCATACGCCGTAGTAGTTAGTAGATAAATAACTTATGTGTGATTAAAGATTTCAGAATTTGTTTTGTTTTCCTTAGTGTTTATGAATATGAAATAATGATATTCAAAATAAAATAATGTACGTTTTAACTGTGTAGTATTGGGTGTACAATATTGGTATTATATGAAATTATTTGATTGATGAAAAATAAAACTTTCGAGCAGAGCGAGAAAAAATTTTTTTTTCTAATAATTATAGTGTATATAATATTATATATTGGCCTGCTGAAAATTTTTTTGGCCTGCCCTGATGTTTGCATACCTTTCAAAAAGTTGAAATGACGCCCCTGTTTTCCTCCAATTAGGCCATTACATATCTCTGGATAAAAATAACGTTTATTCGAATTTCGTGAGATCGTCCATATTTTTAATTTTGTACATTTGTATAGCCCCATAGTCTAATCAAAATACGATTGCAATTTTTTTTTTGTTTATTGTGCGCTTACTGCTATTACCGCTTATACTTACTGTTTAAACAGACATTTTAACAATTAAATAACTATTGTCGATAATGTTAAAATTTACTATAAGTCTACGCGAAGTAGAAAAATATCAAATCGCATGCCATTCGGCATTAATTTTATCGCGAGCGGAACGTGCTTTTCGTAATCGTCGTCCGTCCTGCAGAGGTCAATGCCGCGGCCGTCAGACGTCATCGTTCGAACACGAAACGAACGACGTAATTTTGAACAAGCGCGTGTTTGGCGCGCTCGTGCCGCTTGTAGACAGTACGGCCGTCGGAACTACCGTGCGGCCGGTCCGTCGTCGCCGCACGACGGTCACACTGTCGACAATCGACGGGATGATGGCAAACGCGACCGCGTTCAGGAGCTACGTTGTCGTTTGTTTTGTTTGGGGTTGTGTTTGTGAAATTCATTGATTGCTGCTTTACAAAATTAATCTTTTACCACCAAGTTTTGTTGGTACTTTATACTTGTTTCCCGGTAAATTTGTAAATTTCAATTTACGGTCCCGCTGGTCACTGGTGGCGACGGAAGACTTGCTGGTCGGGACGGTTAACACGCCGGTTCGCGCACTTGGGCGTCACAAGTCACAACACCTAAACGTAAGTGCGCCGTAACAACATTTATTGCCGCATAAAACACCGTCGGCGGTGCACATAGCGTACACGCGCGAAACGATGTGGGCCGGGACAATACACTGACGCTTTGCCGTTTCTCGTTAGGGAAACAGTCTGTTGTGGTCGAGGCCTCAGCCGTCGTGCTGCCGTCTGCCGAACTGATATCGTTGTGCCTACCTTTGTTTACCTACCTCTAACCGTTGTTTGCTTGTGTGTAATAGGACGATGGGCGATTATATACACACAAACATTGCCCAGGACAATGTGGCGATGGTGCGGCTCGAGCTGGCACAGAACGATCAGATACCGCTGCGCCGACCATTCGACCCGCTCATCCACGACTTGGACCCGCACTTTAAGTTGACCAGGTTCGCTGACCTCAAGGGACGCGGGTGCAAAGTGCCCCAAGAAGTGCTCAACAAGCTCCTGGAGGGTTTCCAGCAGGATGAAAACGGTCATGGCGAACAGTCGCACTTCATGCACATGACCATGACCAAAATTGGTATTGGAATGGACGCCGCCGTTGTGCCCATTAGGCACGGTGGCCTGTCGCTAGTGCAGACGACCGATTATTTTTATCCACTTGTTGATGATCCATTTGTTATGGGCAAAATTGCCTGTTCCAACGTACTGAGCGACCTGTATGCCATGGGCGTGACCGAATGTGACAATATGCTCATGTTACTGTCTGTATCGACCAAAATGACTGAAAAAGAACGTGATGTTGTGATACCGTTAATAATGAAAGGTTTTAAAGAAACAGCTTATGAAGCTGGTACTACGGTGACGGGTGGACAGACCGTTGTAAATCCATGGTGTACCATTGGAGGTGTTGCAACTACTGTATGTCAACCAAACGAATTTATCATACCAGACAACGCTGTAGTCGGTGATGTTCTTGTACTGACCAAACCTCTTGGAACACAGGTAGCTGTAAATGCACATCAATGGGTTGATCAACAAGATAAATGGAATCGAATAAAACTAATTGTTTCAGAAGATGACGTGAGGAAAGCTTATCAACGTTCCATGGACTCGATGGCTCGTTTAAATAAAACTGCAGCCAAATTGATGCACAAATACAATGCTCATGGCGCAACAGACGTCACTGGTTTCGGACTATTAGGTCATGCCCAAACATTAGCGAAACATCAAAAGAATGAAGTATCGTTTGTCATTCACAATCTTCCAGTAATTGCCAAAATGGCATCAGTAGCAAAGGCATGTGGCAATATGTTCCAATTGTTACAAGGTCATTCAGCAGAGACATCAGGTGGACTTTTAATTTGCTTACCAAGAGAACAGGCTGCAGCATATTGCAAAGATATTGAAAAAGTAGAAGGGTATCAGGCATGGATCATAGGTATCGTGGAGAAGGGCAATCGAACTGCTCGAATAATAGATAAACCTAGAGTAATTGAAGTCTCGGCTAAAGAAAAGATGGAGAACTGTGGTAGGACTGTAATTAAATTAGTGCCATGAATCAGGAAGTTGTAAGGAATATACATTTTTTATTTTATTTAATATCTAGCTTCCCATTATTTCAATATTTAATTTATACAAAATCTTCTTTATTTGTTTCTGTAGCTTTTATACAGTTTTATCGTGTATTTTTTCACCACAGCTAGACTTATTAAAAAAATAAATGTATATATTTCTTACAAATACTTCGAATTACAATTGACCATTCATTAAAGTCTATATTTTTGTTTTTTGTAGTTTTAACCTAATAAAAATATCTGTGTACTGGTTACGTAAATCTGTTTATACTTTATAGTCATTACAAACCTAATGAAAATGAAACAATATATGGAAATTATTAATTACGGATTACAGTATGTAAATTGGCTACTAGTTTTTATGTTTTTTAATTTAGTTAAATGAAATTAGGATCCAATACAGTATGTATCTATGTTCTATATAAATCCAATTAATGTGTTACAACTATCATAGAATAATATAATTATCATGATAGATTGATATCAATATACTTTATATCAAACCTCAATGTTAATATTAATTAATATTGTCCGATTAACATAAATCATTTTTGAGCAATAAGCGCCAGTTTTAAGATTAAAATAAATATTGTACTAAGCATATTATGTATTTATGTATAGTATAAATATATATATAAAATAGTATTTATAAAAATTATTTTATTTTGTACACAAAACAATATCATGTGCACAAAGTTTATTATATTGTTTCTATTTTAATAATTCTTTACAATAAAGTTTATAATAAATTGCTTGGAATTAATTTATTTGAACTTAAAACAATAATATCTATTATCAAATGTACTTTTATTAATATTCTTATATTACATTAAAAAAAATACTGTAATAATTTTGATTATGCCTTACACTAATTTGTATTTTGTTATTTCTTATAGCAAAACTTTAAGATTCACTAAAATCGAAGCTGTGGCCTGTAGATACTTCATTAATATGGTTTTTTTATGTATTCTAGTTATAGAGATATATTTTCACTAGATCTAGAGAGATCTTAACTTAACATGAAAATTTCAAAAAGATAACAATCTAATATTTTTTTTTTCAATAAAATGGTATATTATTATTTATTATAATATATAATAATATATAATAACTGTATGAGTGTTTTAATATTAATTCTAAATACTCCTGTACGTGATATTTGTTGTATATGTGGCTATAGTAGTTTGTAATTTTATTTTTTAAAATAACAAGTTTAGGTAACCGACTAAGATAATTTTGGGTCTAATAATTTATTTCAGAAAATGCTCTATGTGTCAAAATGTATTCAACAAAATTTAAAAAAAGAAATTATAATTCAATACCCAGCAAACAAATTACAAGATTAAAATAAAATATATACATGAATACAACTTGGGTACCTGCGGTTGTAAAGCTGGTGATGTTATATTCAGTTTATTCCGCTATAGCCACACAATGTAATTGTTCACAAGTTAACTAGATCATACTCATCGCTATGTATGGTCATGTTTTTGTCTCATTTAACTTCCTTTTTTTTTTATAATTGATAAAAACCGTAGCATTAAATTTCTTTGTTGGTTATTATGCAGTTAACCACTTTATCCTTATGTAATGACATTTTGGGATATATGTCTACACGATAGTTATGTCAATTAAAAAACATTTTAAAACAAAATTTATAGACATGGTCTTGTCTGTAATAAAAAAATAAATAATGTTTAAGTAAATGTAAGTACGCAGTGAGTTTATATACAACTAACTTTTATTGGTACATACTTCTAACAATGATGATTAACTAATTATTTATTGCCGTTCTTAAATTTTTGCTTCTTTCAGTTCTTGCAATTCTCGTTTTCGTTCTTCCAACACAATTTTTCGTTCTTCTAAGAATTGTTGATACTCCTCTGCGTCCAAATCCTTGACTACTTTGATGCCCAACGACCTGGCAGTAGAAATTAACATGTTGCATATTTCTTCTAGATTTCTGAACTCCAGGTTCTCGTCGGGGTCTGCTTATCAACGCAATTTCGAACGTGCTTGAGCGTAACCATTCCGGCCGTCTCCTTCAGGGGGTTCATGGCTCCTTTCTGTATGCCTGCAGCTTGTTTCAGGTAGTACATGGACGGAGGTTTTGTAATCGATATCTGATAGCTGCGGTCCGGATTGACGTGCACCCGTGTCGGCAGGGGTATGCCTTCTTTTATGTCCTTGGTCTTCTCGTTGAAGTCCTTGCAGAAAGCTGTAATGTTGATGCCCCTGCAACCCAACATGGGCCCGAGAGGAGGGCCCGGCGTAGCCATGCCGGCCGGTATGTTTGTCCGCAACTTACCGTGTTGTATTTTCTCCACGCCTTGCTTCATTTGCCTCAACTTACTGGCGTTGTACTTGGACATGGCTTAAAACGGTACTCCACACTACCCGCCCAGCAGAGTTTGGACTTTAAATTAATAATTAATAATACGATTGATGTCGAAAATATATTATGAATAATAATAACTATACGAAATACGAAATTTTGAATCGAGGACCAAATGTGTATCGATATTTCCGCTTATGATAAAAAAAGTGTTATCTTCAATTGCGGTCTTCGCCCATAAAGTGATAATAAAAATAATATTATAACCTTAGATCATATACCAGTATATTAGACGAGTACCAGTTTAGTATATGCACAGAACCATAGGCGCCAAGTACATGGGTGCCCGGGGGCTCAAGCACCCATTAAAATTATTATGGGGTGCCGGGCACCCATTAGAATATTGAAAATGTATAGAGTGTATTTATATCCAAGTTTTGACAATTTTAGCAAACGACTATTGAAATACAATTCTAGCTGTGATAAAAATTGCAATTTTGAAAACAAAAATAAATTGTATTATTAGTATTGATAATAAAATGTAAAGGCGGGTTGCCACTATACACGTTCATGTGTACGTTTATACAAATCCTTTGCCGTGATTGGTTGGTTAGGTTAAGTTACCAACCGTGTGGTAACTAACCACGAATCACGATACCGTGTGGTTTTACCATGAACATTAGAGGAAGGACGCCGAACTGTGTATATAAAAGTGGTCCGGAATTATCGCATTCCGCCAGAATGCGCGTCGGACCGTAATGATGTCGTTTTTACATGTACAGCATAGGGAATTTATTGGTTTTTTAATATGATATTCTAATGGTTTAACTTATGAATAATTACTATAGAACATTTTTTAAAACCAAATTGCCCTCGATCGAATATATGTGTTTCCAATAATATACGACTTTTATAAAAAAAGATATAGTTGTTATCTCTTTTTATAAAAGTCGTATATTATTGGAAACACTTGTATTCGATCGAGGGCAATTTGGTTTTAAAAAAATGTTCTATAGTAATTATTCATAAATTTCACCATTTAGATTATAATAATAAAAAACCATTAAATGTCCTGTGCTATACAATATGTAAAAACGACATCATTACGGTCCGACGCGCATTCTGGCGGAATGCGATAATTCCGAACCATGTTTTTACGCTTCGTTCTGCTGTGTTCGGCGTCCTTCCTCTAATGTTCATGGGTTTTACATAGCTGAACATTTTTCGTAAACGTGTATATAGTGGAAACCCGCCTTGAGATTATAGTACCGTTTTTGTAACCACTAACCTACATCGTGGTAGATATTCAATCACAACCGAGGTATCCATCAACAATCTATCTATGGCTGATGAGACAAATTACAAACTTATTATTATTTTGGCTGTTCCGGTATCGTCTTGTACTTCGGAATGATCTTTTTCAGCACTTCGAAGATTAAAAACATTTTTAAGGTCTACAATGAAACAAAATCGTCTTAACAATATTTGCTTTATTGTTTGTCCGTCGTAATGAAGATATAGACATTGATAGCTAAGAGCTAACTCATTTATAAATTCAATTATAATAATAGGTAGGTACGTCAAAGCATATTTATTTTCTGAACAGTCAAATTAAATTTATTTTATTTTTTGTTTAACTTATTATTATTATTTATAAATAAGTTCCCAATTGGGTATACATTTATTTTGTTGTATAATTAATATATTTTATAATCAATGATGATCGCATATTTCAGTGTACAACATGGTATATATTATAATTTAATATTTGTATACACCAAAAAAATCCATAAGAAAATGCAAACGTTTTTGGTGAAGTAGGTAGTAGAATCATGACACCTATAGGCGAAATTTGGAGAGCCAAAATTAAAATTTTAGGGGGAAATTTGTCTTGACCAGTGGCTAAGCCCCCTCCCCCAAAATTATGTATTTATGCCTATGATAGTATGATACCAATGATACCAAGGCACCCATTAAGTTTTTTGAAACCTGGCGCCTATGCACAGAACAATGGTATATGATCTAAGATTATAACACAGAACAATAATGGATAATGGACTGGAAACGAGCAGCTTATAAGTGGCCCCGAAAATATGTACAAGAGGCAAATTCGGGGGGTCCCGATGATGATTGAGAGTTTACAGAGCCATCTGTATAAAACACGGACTGAGATGCAAAATGTGACGCTAAATAAAACCACTGGTTGCGCTGAAAACATTCAATTATGAGTGTTGATGATAACAGACGAACCTTCTGCCCTCACGAGAACCCAAGGTATTGCGTTTTCATTGTTTTCAACTTTTCAAGTATTTTATTCTGGTGAAAAATGTTTTATAGACATAAATTTAAAATTGACTCGACGTGAGTCAAAATATTTTGGACATATATGGTGTACATAAATGAATTAATGTAAACAAGAAGTAAAAATTAATTTAGTGTTTATAATTTTTTTTAAATATTAACTTCTAATATTAGCGAGCTAATATGACAAAATACGTAAAAATTACGAAAATGTGCTAATTATTTTTAGTTAGAAACATGTGAAAAAAATTTTTTTTTTAAATCTAATGTTTAAAAATGTAATGCAAGATTCCTCATAAGTTTGTCCACCTTTATCAAAAAAAAAAAAATGTGTTCAAGAAGTCAAATTAAATTTTTATGAGCGATTGAAGTTCATAATTTTACAACACTGGATATTCCTTAGATTTCTCATGTTTCTTATTTTGTTGAAATTCAAAAACAAATAACTGAAGATACATGAAAATTTCACTGGGTGTTTATATTTTCATTTTTTATACAGCATAACATTTTGAAAATATTTTGACTCGTTTTGAGCTGTTTACGGACATTTTCAGTTTTCAATTTTAGATTTTTGAGCGGAGGGATGAATGTACTGATTTTACAATAATGTGTTTTTTTTTAAATTTTTGTGATCGTCAGGGGCAGTAAAACTACTTCAATTTTCTTCAACAGTATCTTGTTTGATGGTAAAGTGAACATAGTTAATGCATTCGGGAGCTCAAATTTAAAAATTCTGAATAATTTTCAAAAATTAAGGAAAAACGGGAATTTTTACCCAAAATCGGTTTTCGACAAAATCGATTTTGGTTTTTTGTGTAACTCTAAAACAAATGAACGTATATACATGAAATTTTCAATGGTTGTTTATATTTGCATTTTCTATACACCGTAAAATGTTTAAAATATTTTGATTTGTTTTGAACTGTTCAGGAACATTTTCAGTTTCCAATTGTATTAGTATTTTTCTATGAATGTCAATAAAACTTTATTTGTTGGGTAAAAAAGATTGAAAATTCAATACAAGGTTCCTACTATATTGTTACCATGACATTTGAAAAATATTAAAAATCTTTAGTTTCAGTTTTTTTTTATAAGCATTTAAAATTCAAATCTTGACAAAATACTTAAAAATTACTTTGAGATGAGAATTCATAAAAAATTCATAAAAAAATCTAAGATTTGAAAATGAAATACAAGATTACTCACAAGTTTGTCTACCTTTGTCAAAACATCAAATCAAATTACATTTTTATAAACGTTTGAAGTTCATATTTTTACAAGATATATTCACTCGATTTTTCATGTAGTGATTTTGTTGTAATTCAAAACCAAATAACTGTACATGAAAATTTCACTGAATGTTTATATTAGCATTTTCTATGCACCATAACATTTTAAAAACATTTTGACTCTTTTTGAGCTGTTCGGGAACCGTCAGTTTTTAAATTTTTTAGTTCTTATTTCTATAATTGTCAATAAAATGTTATTTGTTGGGTAAAAAAGAGTGAACATTTAATACAAGGCTCCTGATATATTGTTACAATAGTAGAAATATTAAAAATATTAAAAATACAATCATTAAGAAGTGTTTCATAACAATTAACAATGGACAATTGTTCTTAGTTCTAAGATATTTTATAGTAATGCATAGGTATTGCATATAGAGTGCAATGGGTTCTAATTTTGTATTGCCTACAGTAAGTTTCAGATTTCAGTGATTACATTAGAACAGATATACATTTATTATTTATGTAACATTAAACCACAGAATATAACAATACAAATAATATAACTAATATTTATAGTATTTACATAATTGAATATCATCATAGATATTTAATTGATAATGTTAAAACTATACATTTAGTTTATAGCCTTTAGGGATAATGGAAACATAATATTTATAAATGTTTATGTTTAATGGCAGAACATATTATACTATAGTAATGACTATAGACTTTAGTAATGCCTATGACTAATATTATTTATAATAAATTAAGTATATAATTTTAATGTTGAAAAAAAATTAGGAATTCTGCATTATAATATATTATGAGTGATGTGATGTGTGATAGATAGTGTTTACTGATTTAGGGTATTAGTTTAATAAACAATTTATTGTTAGTTGACAACACAGCTATAGATAATAATGATAATAATAATAATTATATTTATTATTAAAAAATTTTTCAATGTTAAAAATAAATTTAAGAGCAATTTTTAAAAATATTATTTGATATGAGTGCATTAAATCGTAATTTTTTAAGGTATTTTTCTTATTTTAAGAGCATTTAAATCCGTTGACTAATAATAATATATAATATTATCTAATTTTATCTATATCCATTATTGATAAATATTTTTTGCAGATTCCAAGTAGTTTAAAAATTAAACTATAACATACAACGACTGGTAATGGAATCATTATTGCAACTTTTTTGTACTCTAAAAATATTATGACACTTGTTAGATTATCAATTTTTGTATGTATTATAAAATATAAATCATAATTTGAGAACATTTAAAATAAGATTAGTACCAAATTTAATTTATAATTTTTTTCAAGAAATAATTTTTGGAATTATTGCATTCATTATTGATGATAGGGATGCTTTGTATTATTGTATTCAATTAATAATTATTATAACTGTACCATTTACCTCCTTCTCTTCAGCCGTAATATTGGCATATGTAAGAAAAATAATTAAAAATAGACTTCAACAGTTTTTCAAAAGCTTTCACTAAATTAGTTAAATGAGAAATTTTGGATTTCAGGCATAAAAATTTATTCTTGGAGTTATACGCAAAATGTATGTTTATTGGGTGTTTTAATACTACAAAGAATTTTCATAAAAAATAAACTAAGTTTGTTTATAACTAAATAATATTAATAATAGAAGTAAAAAAATTTACCTATTTAAGACAAATAAAGTTTTTCAAAACTTACTATACTTATATTCTTAAAAAAATAACAAATCAGTGTTACTGTTCCAATGAGTTGTTATAATATTTGGAAAAACTACATTTAGTACATTTAGATATATATTATAGGACTGAATGATTTAATCATAAATATCTTCACGGTCACACACATATTGCACAATATCTTTAGGTTTATGTAACTTTTCGGCATCTTCATCAGGTATTTCAAAACCTATAATTTAAAAAAACAAATAAATTAGTATTTGTGTTTGAGTAAAATGAAAATAATTTATATAGGTACCAAATTCATCTTCTATGGCCATGATAACTTCAACGTGATCTAATGAATCTAATCCAAGATCATTGATAAAATGTGATTCAAGACTAAGCTGAAATTATTGAAAATCAATCAATTTAAAAAATAATAATATCATACTTAAAATAGTAGTTTTTCAATTAAGTAGGTAAAATATGAAATAACAATTTTAGGATATTTTTTTGTTAGTATTATCATTGTTGTACCGTTCACATTTCAATTGCATAGCAGTCATTCAAAAGCAATAGGCTAAATATATCGTAAACTGTAAAGTAATTCATTCTCATTCCGATATTTAGGAACGAATGTTCAAATGGAGGTAGCAATTCAACTCAATTAAATGCCTAGCTGTTGTCATATTACTGTGCATACCTTATCTGGATTGACTTTGTCGTATAATTGTAATACCAATAGGATACGTTTTTTAATTTGTTCAATCGTCATCGGTGGCTTTACACTGTAACGCCGCATAACCGTCTGAAAATATAATGAAATTCAATTTACATATCTTGTCAGCTTTATATATACACATTGCACACAGTGGCGTGCTCAGGAAATTTCAATGGGGGGATGTCATAATAGTAATAATACATTTAAATGCATTGGGGGGGGGGGTATTACCCATAACCTTCCCTCCCTCTGGGCACGCCACCGGTTGTACACTTTCAGCACTCTAGTTTCTACTTCAACCAGAGACAATCGACTGGCTCCCGTCGTGTCTGAATACCTTCAAACACTATCAGCTCCGGCATTTGAATCATAAATTAACTAGTGAGCGAGTACCTCACTCGTATAACAAAATATGTATACATCTCGTCACCGTGCCGAGTTTCAAATATAAAATTAATTCGTCCTTACCACCGGTATTCTGCATGTCTGAAGATTTAGGTTATTGACGTTTTTCGATTGACTTAAATACCGTTTACCTGCGCACATCGGGTAACACCTAAACACCCGTCGACTGGTGTTGGTGAAAAACGTACCACACAAGACTTTCCCAAGGGATGCCATCATATGCTATAAAAGGAAGTTGCTATTTACACGTCTGATGTAACTTCGAACTACCTCTACCAGTATACCTAAAATATTATTTTAGATTTACACAATTTCACGTCCTGCCGGCTGCCAATTGCCATTATCTTTTCTATACATCCTTCCCCCTGATTGGTCGTAATCATGATTAAAGATAAGAATTTATCTGTAATGTTTATCTATTATTTATTTATGCGGTTAGGGTATTTTTTTACTTTACCGGACGTCCGGACACCCTTTTTTTTCAAATTTTTTTTTTTTTAGCCTCAGGTAGTTAACTTTAGTAAAGTTACTTTACTAAAAACGAGGTTAGGTTAGGACGCAGTAAATTAGTGTGACGAATGCGTAAAAATCTCAAAATATCGAACTTCATTAGGCCATAACTTCGAAACTAGGTCCGACTGCCAAATTCTGACTTCACCATCGTTTTCAGTATAGTTATAACTACACCAGGGGCGTCATTTGAGGGGGGTCAGGGTGTGCGGTAGCACCCCTTAATTTTAAAATGGTTCCAATTGGCCTGCGCCCCGCTGAAGCCTAAAATAATGCACGAGCCATGAATGCACAATTATTAATATGATTAAAATTAAATTGTATTTTAATTTTTATATTGACAACTTAATGAAAGATTATCAGAACCAACCAATAACTTGTTTAAGTTATTTGAAATTTTTTACCTTTCTAATCCCAATTTTTTTTAATCCAGATAGCCTTTATTTAAAACTATTTATAAACCATTATAGTTATTTTAACTTTAATGAAATTCAAATTTCTTCTGAGTTTCCACCAGTAAAAGCACTATTTAATGAGAAACATGATGTTGATTTGGACACCATAGCAATATGCCTAAAAGATTGTCCTATCGCTTTTGTTGAAACTTTAAAAATTATTTCATTGGTAAAAACTTTACCAATTACAATTTACAAAGGCATCAAATAAAAGGTTTTTTTCATTATTTAAAAGAGTTAAGTCATATTTACGCATTACCATGGGTGATGAAAGGCTAAGTGATTGGATGGTACTTAATGTTGTAAAAAAAAGAAGTTAACAATATAAATTTAGAAGAAGCTGTAGATAAATTCACTAAACTAAAAAATCGACGATATCCGCTTCTTTAAATTTAAAATATTTTTTATCTAGCTCTTTGCTTTTTCCAAAATTACCTATAATAATTATTAAAATAAACGACAATTTATTAATGTAGATATTAAGTCCTTTTTTTATTTGCTGCTGCATTAATTCTTCTAGCTTTTTATGAATCAATTATTATTGGTTTTCACTTTTTACTGTTAAGGTAATTCATTTATTATATTTTAGTTTCTTAATAAATTGATATTTACTATTTATTTTGACGCAATGATTCCGAATTGATTCGGTCCTTACTCATAATGTATAATGATAATGGAAATAATTGAAAACCGGATAATGTACATATATACGTATGTATATCTATTTTTATACGGCCTAGTGAAATTTCAAAATGGCCTGCTTGAAACCTCGCACACCCGAAAAAAAAACCTGAAATGACGCCGCTGAACTACACAAGTCTAAAAAAGGTGTCCGGTAAAGTAACAAAGTTCCCTAACTTAAACTATACGGCACAGATTATATGAAAATCTGTGATTATATTATAAAATATTTTTTTTTATATTCCTTCTATTCCTAATATTTTAATTTATGGATATAACTACAGACTAAGCCACTAAGGTCCAAGATAACCATAATATACGGGATATAAGTATACTACCTTGAAATACTATGATGGACCTATATACTCCCGATAATTTGAAGCACGTGCGATCAGAGTGTGAAAATAATCGTCGCATATTTATCTATTTGAATTGATATGATATATAAACATAAATCATTCAGCGACCGACGGCTAAAAATGCGACGATTGGCATCTAATACAGTGACTCGTCACCACGATTCAAGTTTTAATCATAAAACACTTTAATCGTGCTCGTCACTTATACACAGAATAAGTTATTCTCCACCCATAAAGTATACGGCCTGAGCCTAGTACTTAAGTATATTTAATCAATTCTATAGTACTATCTACAGCCGTGATCACTATAGTCTATAGATAATAGGTACTATAAGTCACGGACCACTGTCCACGGCCTTAGAAGATATGTATTTACTTGTGTACATAATGTTTATTACGTATATTGTATTTGTTAATACATATTTACATATATGTATTAACAAATTTTCATTTTTTTCTCCAATTATTTTGAAAGGCACTGAGCATTTTCAATTTCGACCTCCTTGAAGTACCAACTAAATCCAATTTGCTTCGAAAAACATACACCGGGCATCGGGCATCATAAGATCAGAACATTTTTTTTACCAGAAAAGTTGAGAAGTTACAAACATTTTAAAATACCTACCTCAAATAAACGTCTGAAATCATTAGACTGGATAAAACAAAAATTACTAATTTTCAAGCCCCCTCCCCATTGAAAAATCCTGCGTAAGCCGCAGGTCGAACCTATGACACGCGCTCTCTATTTTTGTGACACACTCAACTTGAATTTGTATCGTTCAAGGTATGGATGAAGGAATTTTTAAATTTAAAAAAAGGTCATAAAATTAGTTAACACTCAGGGCAAATAAAATCCAACCAACATTTTTATTTGACGTACAGAAAGGTAGGTACGCCATCCCTGCCCCAGGGTACGATTGTATGAAGTATTGGACTCTACAAGTTAAAACCTTATCCGTATACTATCATAGACCACATTATTACCTATAATGTATAAGAGCAGTGATGTAGTCCTAAAAAAGTTCATGGATACACGCCTTAAATTATTGTAAAAAATAACGTGCTTTAATTTGATTTTTAATTTCAGATGATATTTAATTATGTTTAATATATTAGTTTACTAAGGCCGAAATGCCTTAAATCGAGATACTTGTAAACTGAAACATACCGAGCCCGGCTAGAGGAGACAGTGAGACACAGTATAGTTTGTATTTTTTTTCTAATACATATATGTTTGTATAGACCCTATATGGTAGTTACTCTATGGTTTGGACTACCACATTTGTATATTATGTATCAAGTAGATTTAATAAATAATCCACCTGCTTGGCATGTATGTTATAGATTGTTTAGTGTCTACTTGTCCCATCTAGGCACTATTTGTACAACGACTATTTGTTATTGTAATATTGTAGTGTATTATAATAGATTGAACTGAATATATTAAAGTTTTATAAACTGTTATGGTATTGAGTAGGTATTCACTATTGACCCAGAACACAAAAGACAAGAATATTAAATAGGTATGTACCATAGTATATTTATTTTTTTGCTTTTACAGACTATACCTATCTAAGGTTTTTCCACAATGATTATTAATAATAATACTAAATGCATTAGGCTTGATCAATGATCATGATTTAAGATGGACTATTCTATCGTATGACTGGTAGTTAAATATATTGCAATCAAAATATTATATGCCTCTCTGTTAAATTTTAGTGATTGTACTATATTACTACATAGTATATTATATATTATGTTAATAATAATGTCAGGTTATATGTATAGGCTTAGGTTTCAGTTGCGTACTTGATGCTTTATTGTTTTAAAAAATCCAACAAAAACCCAACTTGAGGGTATAAATCACAAAAATTAAACAAGGAATTTCAAAATGTTCTTAACTAAAATACAAAATCAATTATTTAAAGAATTTTAAGCAAATCATACCTAATACCGCTAAAAGCATAACCCTTTTATTTATTTATTTGTAGGTAAGACAATTATCATTTATGATTTATCATAATGGTATAAGATAGAAAGCACGGTCTTAGAATATAGGAATTGTTGACCGTTGACAATCCCTAGAATATATAGTGCTATATTAAAATTTTAAGCTGTTTAAAGTTTCAATTTATTTTGTTTTACCCACAGGCCACAGGTTATCGCCCTTCAATAACAACAATTCTATGCTAATTAGTAATTTATAGTTGAGATTTTAAACGATATTCATTATGTTCATATTTGAAACACAGAATAATCGTTCTATTGATAATATAAATTAATAATTATTATTATCAATATCCAATGGTAATGAGGTATTGTGAGTTGTGACTGCGGTGAGGCTCACATAAAAGTATAAAACATGCTTACCTACCTATATACGAGCATTAAGCTGTTCGACTTAACAAGCATTGTTTAAAAAAATTACAACACCATTACCTATACTACGGGTACACGTCACATACATCTCGATTGTGATGATTCAGAGACAACTCGATAGTGTATAAGTAGTGGTTCAAGTTGGAGGGGGGGGACTTAGTCCTCCTGCCTCTGACGGCGTTAAAAAAGCGCCCCCTTTAACAAATTAGGATTTTATACATGAGACATTACATGATAAAATGATACATGGAATGCTTACACTAGGTATATGGAGACATTAGTCCCCCCTGGAATTTTTTCCCACTTTAAGCCATGTGTGTAAGTGGCAGAAGCACCATATGCAAAAGTCCTTTTGGACACTGCAGGCTGTATCAACCTGGACGGGTGTGGAAATAGTCACTGGCCACTGCGTAGTGCGTATAGGTGTATAAAAATACACTCTGTTTCTGAACAGAATATTTCTAAATCATATTAAACGGTTCGGTTCAGTGCCGCCTTGCAAGATATTATTCAATTTTAATGGTAAAAATCGAGGGGGATTTTTTCTGTCTACTCTTCGACGATGGCTCTGCTCAATGTTCCGCAACTATTCAGTTTTCCGTTTAGAGTAGTGCTTATAAATATTATAATATAAATTTATTTATTTGTAATATTATACTATTATTCAGTCATCTGATATTCTTGTGTAGTATAATATATATTCGCCAGATTAAGAGGGGTCCAGGGGGGCTATGGCCCCCGGGCCTTGATATTTAGAATTTGTTTAGGGACCTCAGATTTGTCCATTACTTTTTTCGTTATAGGTTAAGAGTTATAACACTGCATAAATCAGCTAAAAAAAAATCGATGATTATTTAACGAGGAAAATAGCTTGTAAATTATAATTTATAAATAAAGTGATGCATTATTCATAATTTATTGCTATGTACCTAATACCTATAAGGCTATATATATTTATTATAACAGGTACCTACAACCTACCTAATATTAAATAATATATTTAATAATACATTTTTTTTTCGTACAGGGGCTTCATTTAAAACTTTGGCACCTGGACCTCAAAATGTCTTAATCTGGGCTTGTATATACTAGGAAATTTTAGTTTTTATGTTGTTTCCATATTAGGTATTTAGGTATTTAGGTTTACTTTAATGTACAACCAGTGACGTAGCCATGGGAGGGGCTGAGGGGGCTGCAGCCACCCACCGAAATTATAAGAAAATTAAAAAAATATTTTAATGGTCTATGATAGTTTCTCAAAAAGCTAGGCTGACTGCAGGTAAAATATATCTAGGTACATAATATTATATACATATTCTGCATCTACACATTACACTCTTCTTCGCATTGGATACATCATATTATACATAATACCAGGGGCGTATTTATGGGGGTGGCTGGGTGGGCTGCAGCCCCCCCTGAAATTTCAAGAACATCCAAAAAATATGAATATCAATAAAACTTTATTTGTTGGGTAAAAAAGCTTGAAAATTTAATACAAGGCTCCTGCTTTATTGTTACAATAGCAGTTGAAAAATATTAAAAATCCTTAGTCATAGTTTTTTTTATAAGCATTTAAAGTTCGAATCTTGACAAAATACGGAAAAATCACAAAACTTAAAATTTTTCTGAATGTTTTCATTTTTTACACACCAAAAAAATTTGAAAATATTTTGCCTCTTTTTGAGCTATTTACGGACATTGACAGTTTTCATTTTTCTTAGTTTTTTTCTATAAATATCAATAAAAATATTTTTGTTGGGTAAAAATGCGTGAAAATTTAATTCAAGGCTCCTGATATATTGTAACAATATTAGTTGAAAAATATTAAAAATACATAGGCTCAATTTTTTCTTATAATCATTTAAAGTTCGAATTTTGACAAAATTTATCAAATTTAAAATGTAATAAATATTTTGTAATTAAAAATTTATAAAATGTTCAACTTTCATAGTTAAGGATTGAAAATTTAAAACAATGGTCTACGTAAATAGGTAAATATATAAATTACTTTATTCACAATAATATCATAGGCTGACTGACCGTTTTCGCTTAGAATCGTTTTTCTTATACAATGATATTATATCATTGAATTCAAATTTTACACCATCCATTACAGTACATACCGTACAGCAGAGCGACATCCACTTTACCACTTTTTTATTTTATTGTGTGACTATGTTGATCATTTTGTTCAGCCCCTCCCGAAATAAAATTCTGGATACGCGCCTGCGATAATACATTCTTAGATATTATAGGTGGTTGATCTTCAACGCAATTATAATAACTTAGAATACTATATATTATATAATACCGGCTAAGGCGTACGTTGTACGTATATTATACTTATACTGTATGTCTGTATATGTATATACTATATTAGTGTGTATAAAATATAAATGCATACGTCAAGGGACTATTGGAACTACTATTAAATGTGACGCATGAGAATTCGTCGAATTATGCCTACTTACACTGCGGCATTTGTAATTTCGACTAGATAATTCATATCACGTCGGAGTTGGTAAAATCATATTTTCATAAGAAGTTTTAAATAAGTACCTATTATATATTATCATTACACGGTCTACACGTGTAATGTGTTCCATGCCTTATTGTTTTAATGGCATTGCCATTAATGAATAATATCTAATCTGTAGTACTTAAGAGACCCGTTTACGGTGTACGGTACTACGGTGTCCCTACCTAAAAACGCTTCGTAGTCGAATGTTAATACATTCAACAATTATTGCGAGGTGTACTACGGATAATAATACTATAACATAATATTACAGTGCCTATATTATAACCTAGGTATAAGCGGGTTGAATATTATATCTATCACTATATTTTATTATAATATATCACATATGTTTAAATTGCCTGACGAATATAGGTATGATAAGTGATACCTATGAGTATTTTATACTTTTAAAATATGTTTTTTTTTTAGGTATTTACATTTTTATTATACTGTACTTATAATATTAAAAATAAAATTGATACCTACCTACTATACCTAGGTACAAGGTACCTTACCTATAATCGTAGTGTATTATATATTATCTATGTATATTTATTTTGCTTAGTGTATTGGCTTTAATCTTTATCGGCTTCAAATGAATACCTACCATATAATATGCCTACTTAGACAAAATATCAGTTGACAGTTTATATTGTTTATAATTATTTATTTGCACTCATTTATTTTAAAGATATTGTACATAGGCTATGATGCATGTGTCATATATTATAATTAATACTTGAAACAAATGTGGAATCAGGACTGAGTACACGTTTGAAGAAAAATCAATTAAAAATATTGTTAAATTGTATTGTATAATATATTTTGTTTAAAATAATAGGTACCTAATGATTTATAATATTGTATAATTTTTCATTCAATTTCTAATTTCTATACTAGATTTATAAACTTTCAGCTAGCAAAAAAAAGATTGAAGGGAGCAAGCGCAGCGAACAGAAAGCGGAGCCCCCTAGTATTAAATAGTATGATATATGATATAATATATGTTTAAATCACTTTTTGACCATTGGAAATAATTGTTTAAAATATTCACCGAATTTATAGGTCATGGTAACACAGATATTACGTACATTTATTCAGTTCATTTTAAAGTTTTAAATCGAAAACCACTTCAGTGTTCTATCATATATCACATTGTACTTTTATACAAGTATTATAGGTTCTGAATGCAATTATCGGTACCTAGACTGGAGCTTTCAGAGCATATTAATATATTATATAATTAAATATTATGATGATGTATACTGTACACTCTTAAATGCTTAATATATAATATTATGTAATAGATATTAGGTAAATATACATATTGGCTATGCAGTTTAGTACGTATTATTCGTGTTACATTAAACAATCATTGTAATTTGTAGCCTGTAATTATGTAGATTTTGTTTTTACAACTAACGTAGGTAATAGCCAATAGGTATTATTTAATAATTATATATGCCTATTATTTGTGTAATTATTACAAAACTATATTATACAGTGTGTCACCGTCTAGCCCCCCACCTCCTGTTGTAAGAGGATAAAGTATAAAGGTACCTATGTAACATGTTATATTGTTATTATACACATATATATATATAATATGTACAACTGTACAAGTACATGTACTATATGGAGGTACCTATTTAGTAGAAGGTTATGGCCGTTCCAGACCACTGCGGTGAGACAGTGACCTTTCGTTATTATTATTTTATTTCATACATATAAAACGAATGTAGAACGCGTGTATTAAAATAACATAAGTCTGTTGGAACACAATAAATAATAATATTATACTATAGGTTCACCGTACACGCACACGTACACAGCCTATATCGTCTCGCCGCAGCAGTCAACTAGACAAGCACAATCGTATGTTTTATCCATCACGAATCTGAATTTTCTATTTGATTATCATTCTTGCCGCAAATAATAATATTGGTATAACAGCATTGTTGTTATCTTTCACTTCGAGACCTTGACATAACTGTCGAATCGAGTGACATTGTCAAAAATTAGGTTTCATATTTATATTATAAAAAAATATCTAAATAAATAACGAACATAATATTACATGTTATTGAATACAATATTATACACCTACTGGTTACTATTATAAATATAATATATATTGTACAAAGTGGCGTTTATGCATTGGGTACAGACTGCTGACAGCGTTTTATATGTAATATGTAAATACTAAATAGGTATACCACTATAGTCTATAGGTACCCGCGGTTGGGGATCACATTTGTATAATTGTATCCAAATGGTACTATATAATAATATAGGTACTCTGCCAAAACAAAAATATCCTAAATCGTCAAAGCAGACATATACCTCGTATAATACCAAGTACCAACAATAATAAGAAATAAGTTCATCCCCAACCCCCTTTAACAAAACTGCCTACGCCACTGGGTCATATAGACATATTCACATATTATAGTACATTTTGGATGCCAAAAATAAAAAAGGTATCACAATTTATAACTATGGTAGTTTATGGGTAAGGAATGTATCATATCGTTCGAACCTATTAAACATTACACAGTGCAATCGTAACACTATTATTATAACAATATGCAGTGTGATGTTAGTTTTGAAATTCAGGAGAATAGAATTTCACTCTAAAGTCTAAAGACCTGTACGCGCGGTACGCCGACTAAGCTTTAAAACGTGTAGATGATTAATATTAATTATTGTAATGTAAAGTTTAATGATCAGTAAAAGGTATAAAAAAAATCATATGCCTAACAATTAACAGTAAAAATTTACAAGTCGACTGACCAAAGTTTATTGTTCCATGCCAAATATTATGTTGATGACACCCCAAACGGCAATCCAAGTGCCGTCCGCCACAATTAGTCCCAATGGAGCTGAAAACCCTGACCGAACTCAATGTAGCGATGCCGGTCACCCATGTGAAACTGCAGGAGACAGATGCTGTAATAACACACCAGGTGGTAACCACAAACATGGTCAAACCTATAAGAGCCGATCAATTTGGAAACGTACTAAAAAATTCTTCAGGATTATTGTGCTGCACGTATAGTTCCGAGCAATAATTGCTGTTGTGCCTTTGTAGATACTTCTATATAGTTAATATACCGTATAGGTACAATCTACAACAATAATTTTTTTAATTATCTCGATGCTCTATCGAAGATATATGATATGTATAAAATGTTTGAAAAATTGTACAAAATTTCGATGTAAAATGAAATGTTCGAGTAATAATTTGTATCACCTAGTACCTACATATTATTAAATTATTTATGTTAGAGGTATATTATTATGACGTATAAGTTACACAGTTAATATTCCTGTATATGTAAAAATATTTGAAATAATTATAGGTAGGTACCTACTGGCTACTACCTACTGTAAATTGTATTAATTTAGCACAAATATATATTTTCGTTATTGAATAATTCAATTGGTTTCTTTTTTATGTATTATTAGTAAAAGCCAAAACTCTATGTAAAATTAATTTACAGAGTATGAAATGTGAAAATATTGTGACTAGTAATTTCAGTTTTTTTGTAACTGCTTTAAAAACAATTTATATGAGTGACCTGAAATTGAATTTAAGATTTTTGACGAAAAACAAAAATTGTTATTTTATAGTCCATTTTATACATTTTTATTTAAATAATAATTTTCAAATTTTCATAATTTAGACGAATATCAACAACTTGTGAGGAATTTTGTATTACAATGTTGTGTTTTTTTACCATGTGAAAAGTTTTCATCAAAATTTATAGAAAACTAGAAAATTGAAAATTGAAAGTAGGTATCTATAAATATATCTCAAAAAGAGTAAAATATATTGAAAATTGTATCATGTATAGAAAATAGTTATTTAAAAATTTAGTGGAAAAGCATTAATATATTCGTTTTTGAGTTACACCAAAAAATTAAAAAACAAAATCGATTTTGTCGAAAACTTTTTGTGCACATGGCCCTAATTGTATTAAATCAGGCCCTGCCCAAAGTACCAACTAGAATCACTTGACTACCTACCCGAAAAATGCTGAAGCTGAAAATCAAAGCATTTGTACATCCCTAAATAGTGAAGACAAACACACAAAAAATTATAAAACCAATTGGTTCACCGCTCCGCTCGATATCAAGTCTATATTACACTGCAGAGTGCAGGATGAAGAATGTTATCTTACACAAGTCTGAAAACTCATTTGATGGCTTAGAAACAAATCGCATGTATCCAAATCATTAATTAATATTGAGTACGTAGGTGCTTAGTATTATAAATCTATTATGAGCCTTATCGTGCCTTACCTATTAATATTATGTGCAGATGTGCTACCTACAACATATTTGAAAAGAAATAATGTGAATCCTGTTATAATAGATAATGAAATAATATTATTTCTTCTGGTAGAAATTTTGTATACTGCAAGATAAAAAAAAAATAAACACCATTGTAAAACCACTAGATCCCTCAATTCGCTCAGAATTCAAAAATGGTGTGAAAAATGTATAGTAGTTCATCAATTGAGAACGACTGGTCCGATTTTGATGACATTTTTTGTGAGTGTTGGAGTGGTTCCCTGAATGGTTCAAATTCACAATTGGACCTGGTAGATCCAACCCGAGGAGGTGCTCAAACAGGAATTTTGAGATTTACGATGGAAATTTTTGTTTTTAAATGGTTGGCATTGGTTATTGGGCAGATCAGGTACAAGCATGCATAAAATAGAATTTTCTCACATTGCCTACAAAGGTTAGGTGAGGTTAGTGTCTGATAAATAAATAAACGTAATTTTTACGAAAAATATACGACTATACGTCTATAAAAAATATTTTAAATTATTTTTTTTGTTAGTTTCCTGTAAAAAAAGGCGTATACTGAATTATATTCATGTTTGCTCCCCATACATTGTCCCTTAATACGGCCCTGCGTATGACCAACGTTAAATAAACGTAATTTTTTCACCTGTATTATAACAATATCAGATGTATACCTATGTACATATTTAATATTATTATTAATTATTATGTGGATATAAATATATGTATATATATATATAGGCGTGATGCACGTCCGGTTTGCCCCACTCGTGGAGTCTGGAATCCGGATGATATTAGAGAGTTTTTGCACGACCATTTTTAAAAAAAAAAAAACAATAACGACGTCGACTATGGACCGGATGACGCTACTAAATAATATTATATTATAATAACATAGTTACATTTACTCGTTCCGCACGTGATAATAATATTGACTATAAATTGGCCACACTAATATATTATTCAATTATTGTCACCGCGATCGTATACCTATTGCCGGATACCTGTATTCGTTTTTATAACACTATACTTATTATGGAATACCTGAAACGTATTTAGAGTTTTGACGCCCTGATATTGAAGTTTTGACGCTACTCCTAATCAGTAATCTCTATCACCCCCTTAGAATAATAAATCACCGGCAATTGTTTGGATACAAAAAATAAATCGTAATAATAGGCCATTAATCATTATTGTTAGCCTCATTGAAGAACACATTTTC
The DNA here is from genome assembly GCA_949089665.1 of Macrosiphum euphorbiae. Lineage (NCBI taxonomy): Eukaryota > Metazoa > Arthropoda > Insecta > Hemiptera > Aphididae > Macrosiphum > Macrosiphum euphorbiae. The sequence continues at coordinate 17,765,883 of CARXXK010000005.1, forward strand.
TTTGTCTTGTAATACACTCGTTATCCTGCAATATAAATTTAAGGGTACTATGAAAATATTATGTAAATTCCTAAAAAAATTCCCCGCACCCGGGGCGACGGTACCACCACCCCATACGTACTCTTCGTCGTCACCAGGCGCTGCAGTCGCCGTTACTCGTCGGTCGGTCATACTTTCACAGTTTCGCCAGTAATAGTCCATTATTAAGCACTGTCCAGTATCCAAGGGGGTTATCTGCAAGGCGTCCAGACACCGCTGGCTACTACTTAAATTGATAACCGCGGTTACATGCTTACGTCGTGTGTGGACGACTACATCACCGAACAAGCCACATACCTATTAATTTTGACTGTGGTCTGTAAATTGTTATTTGTATCTAAATGGAACGGAATGTTATGTTGAGTGAAAGTCATCCCCCTCCCCCAATCGAAGCCCAACATCCGCGGTCGACCTTACACTGTCGTAATACCGTATCCACAACTGTTACCTATATAACTATTAACTTATATTATATGCTGGTATAAAATATTATACTCGATTAATGCGACAGCGGCGTAATAAACATATATTATATAATATATTATTATACTATATACCTAATAATACGACGTGTCAGGCCGAAACAGTGACACCTGTACGCCGTCACAGCAGTAACTCGGCGGGCGTCGCGATCGTTCTAATTTGCAATAACGAGCAAACGACTCTGAAATTAGTACAATTATAGTCAATTGGCACCTCCAGTCTCCACGTATACATAAATATGTTTATAATACTATGTATTCACATTTGAACAGTGAACACCGTCTTGTAATAAAGTATCGCGCGGAACTGCGGAAGTCCTATATATCGGAATATCGGATTAAAAAATTGCCGCCTACGACATCATTCGATTTTAAAGGTGAAAATCGCGAGGGAATTTTTTTCCGTCCACTCCTCGACGGTGGCGCTGCCCAGTGTCGGCGGCGGCGTCACGCGCTACGACAACACAACAATAATAATAACTATATCACAATATATTTTATACGCATTCATTATTATTATCATAGAACTTATTGAACTTATTTTGGCTTATTGAAGTAGTTGATATTATAGTGGCAAGGAGCGCGTACAATGGCCAATAGTTGAGTCTTGAACAATACAGTGATTACTGATTACGACGGCGACCTGCGAGCGAGTTGAGCTGTGTTGTTCCGATAGCGTTCCGAAGGACCGTGTCTTTTGTACGTCCTCTCTCCGCCGCCGCCGCCCAGAGTCCGGCCAGTCGTGCCGTACAGGTAGGCACTGACGTCGTGGCCCACCCGTTGCAGCGATATTAAATCGTCGAACTCGATAGACCGAGAGTGGTCTGAGAGTGGATTTTTCAACGGCTCCGGTCGGAACGTCGTCGTCGTCATATTCGTCAGTGTCGCGCGTCTGGTTTTTAATTGATAATAATAATATTATTATTGTTACAACACTAACTCTGTGCACGACGCCCTCTCCGCCATCGCCGCAGGAACACCTTCGCGTGTGTCACGTACGGTCAACAATTATAATTCAACGACTGCGATGCGATGTGTCGGTAGCCGCTTATGGGAAGTTGGCAGTGGATGAAGGATTTTTGTTTATTCGTTTCCTCTCCCGAATAGTCCATCTCTGCAGGTGCAACCGCGTCATCGGTACACTCTCAAAGACAATAATATGTGGAAAGTACGAGAACTCGCCGACAAAGTGTGAGTATTGAACGCAGACGATAACCTCCCACGATCGGTCCCGTCCACTGACGGGCTACCTCTGTTATTAGTGATTATTAAATATTAACGTGTGCGTCGTGTATTTATAGGACCAACGTAGTCCTCAACTATACAGAAATTGAAGCTAAAGTCAGAGAAGCCACCAACGATGAAGCTTGGGGTCCAACAGGTAAAATACCTCTTCATTATACATGTTGTTGCTGCGTGCATTTGTTGAGAATTTTCATGTCATTCATTATTCTATAGAATCTAAAATTGATAAACATAAATGAATCATTTCATTCACTTGACTCGGTTAAGAGTTTGGATCAATTTGTGTGGCTAGTAAATAAGGTTTTGTTCTACAGTAAATACAATTTTACTTTTCTGTCATTTTTTTTAAATTGCTTATTCTATATACTATATGATTAGTTTCTCAGTTTAAATCTTATGTTTAAGCTGGATTTAATTTTAAAATCACCTAATAATCAATACTATGATTTTCGTTAGGTTAGGTTTGGCTGTGTATATGGTATATTAATCTTATTTCTGTATTTTCAATTTATAGGTAACCTAATGCAAGAAGTAGCACAAGCAACATTTATGTTTGAGCATTTCCCTGAAGTTATGGGAATGTTATGGAAACGAATGTTACATGAAAACAAGAAAAACTGGCGAAGGACTTATAAAGTGAGTGTTATTAAAATATAATAAATATTTATGGATGTACCAATCAAAATAAATTAAATAGCCAAGTACCCAAAACATTTATATTATATTTTTACATATTTTTTCATTTATCATATTATTGAACTTAGTGATTTTTATTGCAATGAAATTAATGAATGTTGGTCAATTTTTAATTAGTTATAACATAATCACATTATTTAACCTCTTTCTTAAATTAATTATCAGGAAAAACCCATTATTAAATTAATTATCCATATTCAATATAATTATCTATGATTGTTTTTATATAATTGTACATATGTACAAAGTATAGTTAAAACCATGTATAACATTGGTCTTATAATAACTGTAAAACAATCTAAATTTTTATCATGTTCATATATAATTTCAGTTATTTAGTATTTATAAAAATAATGTATTATTTATTTATAACATATAATAATTTATAATTAATTAAAATATCCATAACAATTTTTTTGCAGAGCCTATTATTACTAAATTATTTAGTTAAAAACGGATCTGAAAGAGTGGTTACATCAGCACGTGAACATATTTACGATTTAAGAGGATTAGAAAACTATTCTTTTGTTGATGAATTTGGTAAAGACCAAGGAATCAATATAAGGTATAATTGTTGTCGTGCAATTTAAATCACATAAACAAAATAAGATTTAAATATGTTGCAATTTATTATTTATAGGCATAAAGTGAGGGAATTGATTGATTTTGTACAAGATGATGATAAGTTGCGAGAAGAAAGGAAAAAAGCAAAAAAAAACAAAGACAAATATATTGGACTATCCAGTGAAGCTATGGGCTACAAAGGAGCAGGTAATGTGATATTTAATCAGTTGTTAACTAATTTTAACGGTGATTATTTTATTAATTAGGAGCTGAGAAGTGGGATGATGCACCTAGATGGAAAAAGGACAGTAATGAATTTAGTGACAAGAAAAGTAGTACACTAGGTTTTGAAGAATCACCTAATAACAGGTAAACATATATCTACATAAAGGTAGATTAGGTATATATACTTAATTTGTTTTAAAAAGGAACCTCGGCGCAACCATTTTTTTTTTCGGGTGATGGTCAAGCTGTCTGCCCTGCAACCTAGACAATTACAATGTTGTACAGCCAAGCCCCTGTGTAAAAGACTTGAGGTTCCTTACTAACCTGAATAGTGTAACATATCTAAATAACTTCTTAAAATATAATATTTTGGTGACTGATTAGTTTTTATTTAAAAATAATTCATCAACTTATTCTTATTTGTGTGCTGTTTTTCTAGTGATGAAAACGATATAGTGGATTCAGAACCAGAACTTGAAATTCCACGTAAACCTTCTGCAGAAGCATATAAAGATCGTAGTATGTCACCTTCTAAAATTCAAAGTCCTGCCAAACATAGAACACCTATTAAACGCATTGATTTGGGTGCAGCAGCACATTATGGCAAGACACAAACTGTGATCAACTCTCCAGTACCTACCAATAATCCTTTAGATACAGAGACCAGCTCTGTTGATTTGTTAAATATTGTAGGCAACAGCAATAATCAATCAAATGATTTTGGAGATTTTAATGCAGTTTTTAGTGCTGCTCCTAATAATGACACTGTAGTAGAAAATAAAAGGTAATTTTATATTTATAATTTATAAACTGGGCTTGGAAATAGTATCACTTATGAAGCGAAAACGCGGTAAACATATTGTTCTAAAAAAATTGTCATTTGTATTATATCCTTCTTAAATTATTCTTAGATAACTAAAAAATTTTTGCAAATACATACTACTTAGTATTTTAAGTGGACATTACACGGACATTTGTTCTCTCCATCTTACAGCAAATCGTATGCTCAGCAGATTATGTTTAGCCCCGTTAGTTTAAAAATTAGAGTGAATTGACCTCTTAAAAAATGTAAAGCTAAGATTATTATTGAAGGCATTTCATAGGCTTTTTATTATATTTTAATTTTAAAGGGAGTTATGAGTATTTTAAGATGTACAAACAATTTACAAATTTAAAATACTCTCAACATTTTAAAATTAGAATATTATAATAAAAAGCTTTTGTGATGCCCTAGATCAGTGGTTTTCAAACTGCGTGCAGCGGTCTTCTGAAAAATTTTAACAATTCGTCCAAGAATAAAATTATAAAAATATACTTATCTAATAAAAATTTTTTATCCCATCAAGCACACAATTCTAATTAAACGTATATAATTATAATTCAAAACATTTTTGTTCATCTAATTATTTAGTTAAAAAAAAAAAGGTCAATGTGCCGTGTAAATTATTGAAGTAAAAGTTAATAAAAGTTTAAAAACTACTTTCCTGGATAATAATCTTACCTTTAAATTTTATAAAAGGTAAATCTCTCTAATTTTTAAAGTAACAGTACTAAACGTGATCTGCTGAGAATACAATTTGTTATGTTTTGCACTTGTTAGATGGAGACAATAAATGCCTGTGCAACATCCTATTAAGCATTCTGATTCTGTTTTATTACATTCAATTTTTTTCCTTGTTTCAGTACCAATAATGATGAATTTGCTGATTTTAGTTCAGCATTTACTCAGACTATGTCTTTAAACAGCAGTTCAACTAATTTATGTAAGTTTTTTTTTCCTATTGTATAATATCGGTTGAATAAAATAAAACATTTATGTTGTTTTAGCTAACCAAAAAATTATTTCTAATTCTGATCTCCTAACATCGTTACCACAGTCATCTACAAATGGAACAAGCCGTAATTTGTTAGATTTGAACTTTGACACTTTAGATAACACAGGTAATATGTCTATCATCTATTATCGTTAACAGAAGTATTAGCTGTTTCAACTAATGAATTATATTAGAACAGTTGAATTACATTTTATAATTTTAGTAGAAATTGGTTTCTTTTATAATTTATACAGATAAGGTTAGAAAACTGGATTTTTTTATTATCACTTTTCAGTAACTGGAATGATGTTGAAGACACTTCTAGAATCCATTCATCAACGTTCAGATTCAAATATTAAAAGATTTTTGCAAGAATTTATTGAATATTTGCCAGGCCCAATGACTCCACAAAAATTTACAAAACTTGATTGTTACCCAAACTATTCTCAAGTTATCAAAGTATACAGCCAAGTACTTGAAATAATTTTAGAACAAACAAATTTTATTGATTATATCGATTTAATTACACCAATATTTGCCCCTGACGGCGGTACTTTAGAAATGCTTGACATATCACTACACATTTTATTGAACTATGTCACTTCAAATGCATTATCTCTTAGAACTGATTATGCCATTGAATTAATGAGCTTAATATTAACAAGCGATCTAATAAAATCATCATTGATGACTGAAACTTTAAATTCTAACCATAATCGTTTCACGGTAGTTATTGAATTTGTATTGTCATTACCACATAGATTAGCTAACAAAGTTGGGAAGAATATACCTAAATTGTTTACGCCTGTAGAGTTTTCTAATAGAATAATGTATCATATATTGTTTGTCATCGACCAATTGAGCCAATTTTATACTTTGGAAAACATGAAACCTAATACAAAGCCACTTTCAATAGTGTTAGGCAAAACTATTGCTTCTTATATTCAAAATGATTTTTCTACTTCTTTGAAAATTTTAGAATGTTGGTGTTTAAATGATAAGTATGCAGTTGTTATAAGAAGTATTCTTACAGAAGTTGACCGACGAGCAATTGATAGACTTGGTTATTTGTTTTGTCGTAAATTATCAACATCTGATTCGTTACATAATCTTATTGCAAATGCAGTATGTGATGTACCCAACTGGAATTACACTTTGTGCAAAAAAATGATATTTCTTAATTATCATGAAGATGACAATATAGCATTAAATCTAATGAATTACTTATACTTGGTTCAAAAAAATTCTAATTCTAATATATTAAGTACCATAATCTTAGAACTTGTTCAAATTTGGGGAGATAAAAGTGCTTTGATTCATACACCTTTTGAACAACATTACTACTTATCAAAACTTATTATTATTGGTTCAGCATGTCTATCAAATTTAGCATTGGATGACGAGTTTAAAAGAGATGTTGAGATTAAACTCTTTGAAGGTGTTCCAATTCATCTGGAGAGTTCAGAAGAAAAAGTTCGAACCATAGGAATGATAGTAGCAGAGATTATTATTGGTATTGTAAAGCGCGATGAAAAAGAAGGAGCACCTACTTTAAATTTTGAGTACGAAAAATTACAGGATGAATCTAAATTGATAGTAAAATCATTGAACGAATTAAAAAGTTTTAAGAACCGTAATGAATTAAAATTTAATGATGCGTTCAAAATGTTAAGTAACTTTTTTGAAGATACTGATATTATCAAAACTGGATGTACCAATGCACTAACTACATTTCATAATAAGGTAGTGAAGAACACAGAAAATACAATTGAAAACATTTTGGACAGCGATGATGATGAATTTGAGCCTTATGATTTATCTAATGATGTTGAAATGGATGTAAAAAATAGACCTAAGTATATACGCGATCTTATTGATGGTTTCAATGAACAAAAAGATTGCAAGGTGTGGCTTGGCTGTTTAGAAGCATCCGAAAGTCTTATTAAATCACAGTTGCCCAATGATGATGTTTCATTCGCCATTGAGCTATTGACATTATTAATCGGCATGGATCAACAATTTTACATGGAGAATTTCGAGAGCCTAAGATATCAATCTGCTATCGCTGTAGTTACTGTTTTTCCTTATGATTGTGCCAAACACCTTTGTCACCTTTTTTATGAATCTATTGGAAAATATGCAGTTTCTCATCGCATTTTAATACTAAATGTATTAACTGGTTCTGCTAAAGAATTATCAGGTTTTCAAAAGGTTGAAGAGAAACAAGAAGAACCAATTGCAGAAGTGAATACTTCGAAGTATTGGGAAGATGTTATCAAAAAAAGAGTTCTGCTAAAGACCAGAATAATTTCCAATCCTAGAAAACCTATAAAATCTCAAAGTAATCGTTTTGTATCTGTAGCTGATGCGTTTTTCTTCCCTCTCATTCGTGGGAATTTAATCGAACCAATTGTTTCCCAACAAATTGACAATACTAAACAGTTAGACATTCTTGGAGTACATCTATTAAATTCGCTATCAGTTATACTATGCTGTGCGATTAATTCTATGCATGCAACCCGTATGGGTGTAGAGCTTTTAGAATGGACATGGTCGTTAAGATTTCATAAAGATGTAAAAATAAGAATTGCCGTTATGGGCTGCCTAGCAGCTGTTTTGTTGTCTGTGCCTAAATCTAGATTAGTTGACTTGGGAAGCTCATTAATTGAATTTGTAATGTGGTTGGAAAATGTTGTGACATCTGAAGGAGTAATAAATAAAGTTGATAATGAAGTAAATCAAGAAGCAAGGAAATTTGCAGTTCAAGTTCTATTACTTTATAGAAATGTTGTTGGTGATCAAAATATGTTTTCAGAATGATAATAATATTTCAATTCCATAAAAATGATGTGCATTCTTATTAAAGAAAAAATATTATGTTTGTTTTTAATTTAATATGAATTAAAATTGATAATTTCTTTTGTATCTCATTTTGCATTATTTATTTATATATTCCTTTGTATTATTTTGTGTATAAACAAGACCTTTACAATTTCCAGGGTCTTCCTTGCCATTGAATCAAATGATTCAACCGGTAACATTTGCTCAGAATAGTAACACAGAAAATCAATCTTCTGGAAGCTTAAATAAATTACAGGTAATTAAAAAAAAGTATTAAATTAACTTATAAAATCGAGAGATGGTCTATTAAAAAATCAATTTTGAAAATAATGACTCAACTATCTGTGTCATTTTTATGATAAAATAATCAAACATTGCTAAATGCAATTCTATGCATATTGGTTTTATTGAAGTTCATTTAAGAATAATGAACAAAATATTTTTCCTAGATTTTAAAGTTTGGGTAAAGTAAATTAATCATGTATTTCATGACAATTTTTATTTTGTAGCTGGGCAGCACATGGAGTGGAGTAAAGGGCCTAAATATAGACTTGGATAATTTATTATCACCCGGCAGTAAATCGCCAAATTCAATTTCAATGTCTATGAACCAAATGGCTAATAACAACAATAGTCTTGGTAAATACAACTAGCATGCTTTCACCTACATTTGATGAAATACTATTCAGTTAAAATGTTGAGTTAAATTTATGTCAAAATTAATTACATTCTAAATATCTATTAATCATAAACAAATTATTATTTTGAAACCACTAAAATTTCTTAAATATTTCATCAATTAATGTTGGCAAATAATTATCAGTCATTATTTTGATTAATATATTATTTGTTTAATTTATTATTTATTTTAGGTGGAAAACAGAATGCGTTTTTTGATTCTAACGATGTACTAATGCCTACTCAACAAGCATTCTCTGCTAGCTTCAAGTGATATTTATTAAACTAAACTTAAGTTACAATATCATTCTTAATTGTGCAAGAAATGGTTTCAAAACTTGTGGGAAAGTGTTTCCTATTTATATATTTTTTTCTTTAAAGGTTGTGGGGCTCTTATTAACCAAACTAAGATCATAGTATAGTGATGTAATTATATCACCAAAAAATAATAACCATATTACAATGAATGAAAAATGATCTATATCTACCAAATTATGATTGTGGTTCATTTCTACAAGTCTGGAAAGTTGTTACAACATTTTAAATGATCCTTTTATACTTCTTTGTGTAAAAATATATTTTAATAAGCTCAAATATGAATATTAATATAATCTTCATTTATGTGTTTAATTTAAAATACTAAATGTTCATATGTTTTCAATGTTTTTAATTTTTATTCGCAGATATAAATTTATTGGAGTTTAAAATACGGGTTCTTCGTAATGTATGTGTTAATTTTCATGTTTAATAATAATTGAAGTAAAGTTTGGTTTTAATGTACATAATGATATTAAAAAATGAAAATTTCATCATTAACATCAGATAATATTTTAATAACATATCACATCAACATGTACTTGTCAATGGTCATATCATTTGTTTGTTTGTTTGTTTTTTCCTAAGCCAAATCTGTACCTGATTTAATGATGAACATTTTAATTTGAGTTTGGTGCTTATATTTTGGGATAAGTCAACCTTATAAATGTTTCTTGCATGGCTCAAATGAACCATATCCAACAGTATTTCTTTTTCTAACCACAATATTATTTGTTGCAATTTGTTAATTTTTGGATTATTTGATTACAATTAATTTTAAATACCTATATACTATTATTTACAATTTTATTAAGTTTATGTACCTAATCTATGTTTTATTTTAGTTATTTGTTAATTTTAATTTGATTCCAATATTATTTCCTTTCAGATTTTAATTAGAATATTAATATTTACCTATTGTGTTATTAATAAAAATATTTTGTTGATTACAATGTAGTTTTAACTTGCACTGACTTGTACACTTTACTATATGTTTCCAATTTTCTTGTTTAATTTATCAGGTATTAGGTACCTGTTTTGGTATACATCTCTGACGAATGAATAAAATACAATATCTTCTGTAGAAAGTTACTCTTCCTGGAGTCTAGTTTCAAAAAAAAAGTTAGTTGCTCAACATATTTTACTTTTATAGCTAGAGACCAGAATTGTATGAATTTTCATATTTATACTGATTACTGAGTGTATGCACAACCATAAAAGTTCATTATGTGGGCGTTTCAAATCCAAGCTGATTTCATAGACAAAATGTTATTTTGCATATTGATGTATATTTGAGGAGTTAAGGGGCACATGTTGTTATTAAAGCATAATATAGTTTGTATATTTTAATATTTTATACACTTTTAATAAAAAAATATCTTTTTAATCTTTTCTCGTTGACTCCAGTTATTGGGTTTTTGCAAATAGATGATTTTACCATAGACGTAACTACTATAGAGTACTTTAGGGGTGGGCTTAGAGTCCTGACATTTTTTTATAGCAGTATACCTAATGTATTGGGAGTTGGGACAGTAATCCTCACAAAATATTTTTTTGTGTCAATTTATATTAAACATAATAAGCCTAAACCTAGGTATTTTAGATTCTGAGTGAAACAATGAACGTATTGATTTTACAATGTGTGTTTTTATTTTTTTTGTGTCTGTGTACACGATAAGTAGTCGAAATAATGCTTCGATTTTCGACTTCAGTATCTTGTTCGATTGGAAAGTGAATATCGTTGGTGCATTGGGGAGGTCAAAATTTAAAATTCCCAGTACTTTTCAAAAACGCCAAGAAAAACAAAAGAAAAATTAAGGAAAAACGGGAATTTTTACGCAAAATCGATTTTTCAGAAAATTGAATTTGGTTTTTGGTGTAACTTTAAAACAAATGACCGTAGATACATGAAATTTTCACTGGTTGTTTATATTTGCATTTTCTATACACGATAGCATTTTCAAAATATTTTGATTTATTTTGAACTGTTTAGGGACATTTTCATTTTTCATTTTTTTTAGTTTTTTTTCTAGAAATATCAATACAATTTTATTTGTTGGTTAAAAAAACTTGAAAATTTAATAGAAGGCTCCTAGTATATTGTTTCAAAGGCAGATGGAAAATATTAAAAATCGTTAGTCACAGTTTTTTTTTATAAGCATTTGAAGTTCAAGAATTGACAAAATATGGAAAAATCACGAAAATTAGCAAATTATTTTGAGTTAAGAATTCGTAAAAATTTTTCTTTTTAAATCTAAGATTTGAAAATGTAATACAAGATTACTCATAAGTTTGTCTACATTTATCAATAAAAAAATCTCTACCGGACAGTCAAATTAAATTTTTATGAGCGTTTGAAATTAAAATTTTTACAACAATGGATGTTCACTCGATTTCTCATGTAGCGATTTCCTTATTTTGTTGTTATTCATAAACGAATAACTATAGATACATGAAAATTTCACTGAATGTTTATATTAGCATTTCCTATACACCATACAATTTTGAAAATATTTTGACTCATTTAGAGCTGTTTACGGATATTTTCATTTTTCAATTTTTTTAGTTTTTTTTTCTATGAATATCAATAAAGTTTTATCTGTTGGGCCAAAAAGTGTAAAAATTTAATACAACGCTCCTGATATATTGTTACAATATCAGTTGCAAAATATTAAAAATACATAGGCACAATTTTTTTTTATGAGCATTTAAACATCGAATTTTGACAGAATTTTTCAAAATCTCGAAAATTATTAATCATCGTAATTAATAAATTATAAAATGTTCAGTTTTTATAGCTAAGGATTGCAAATTCAACACAAAGGTTCTCGTAAATAGTTCATACTGTAACCAAAAAATCTAAAAATTATATGAACACAGTTTATTTTTATAGTCATTTTATGTTCAAATTTGGACGAAATTACATATTAAAAAACCTAGTTATTTTGTTGTGATTATATAATATTATTCGTGGGTACCTACTTGAAACTTCTAAAGTGTACTATTATATATCTATGATAGTATCAGGGTTTGTTATTGATGTTGATGTATAACGTGTTATAAGTACCTAATGGATATTGTGATAATGTGATATGATTTATTTGGAATTTATTATAGGTCAATTTTTTTTTTTATACCATAGATATGTATATAATTTGTCTTAAACCTAGACTGACATACCGTCTTCGCTCAGAATCGTTTTTCTTATACAATGATATTGTATCGTTGAATTCAAATTTAATAGCATCCATTATACAGTGACCCACTTGTAACCTACTGTACAGCTGAGCGACATCCACTTACCCACCTTTTTTTAATTGTATAGCTAAAATACCTATATATTATTATAACCTAACCAGAGTTCTTAAGGTCTCAATGTTAGTTGGTATTAGAGGTGTATAGTGCCGACGCTCTTTTCTATTACCTAACTAAAATATCAACCTTCACTTTGGGACACTAACAAGCGAGTTATGAGCAGGGGCGTCATTTGGGGGGGGGGGGTCAGGGTGTGCGTATCAGGGTAATTGTAAAATGGTTCCAATTGGCCTGCGCCCCGCTGAAGCCTAAAATAATGCACGAGCCACGAATGCACAATTATTAATATGATTAAAATTAAATTGTATTTAACTTAATGAAAGATTTTCAGAACCAACCAATAACTTGTTTAAGTTATTTGAAATGTTTGACTTTTCTAGTCCCAATTTTTTTAATCCCGATAGTCTTTATTTAAAATTATTAATAAACCATTATAGTTATATTAACTTTAATGAAATTCAAATTTCTTCTGAGTTTCCATCAGTAAAAGCACTATTTAATGAGAAACATGATGTTGATTTGGACACCATAGCAATATGCCTAGAAGATTTTCCTATCGCTTTTGTTGAAACTTTAAAAATTATTTCATTGGTAAAAACTTTACCAATATTACAAAGGCATCAAATAAAAGGTTTTTTACATTACTTAAAAGAGTTAAGTCATATTTACGCATTACCATGGGTGATGAAAGGCTAAGTGATTGGATGGTACTTAATGTTGAAAAAAAAGAAGTTCACAATATAAATTTAGAAGAAGCTGTAGATAAATTCACTAAACTAAAAAATCGACGATATCCGCTCATTTAAATTTAAAATATTTTTTTTCTAGCGCTTTGCTTTTTCCAAAATTATAATAATTATGAAAATAAACGACAATTCATTAAGTCCTTTGTTATTTGCTGCTGCATTAATTCTTCTAGCTTTTTATGCATCAATTGTTATTGGTTTTCACGGTTAAGGTAATTCATTATTTATTATATTTTAGTTTCTTAATTGATATTTACTATTTATTTTGATGCAATGATTCCGAATTGATTCGGTCCATACTCCATAATGCATGGAAATAATTGAAAACAGGATAATGTACATATATACGTATGTTTATCTATTTTTATACTGAAATTTCAAAATGGCCTGCTTGAAACCTCGCACACCCGAAAAAAACCTGAAATGACGCCCCTGGTTATGAGTGTTTTAAAATTGTCAATTGTTTATACATCTTAAAATACTTAAAACTTGCTTTAAAAATAAAATATAATAAAACTCCTATGAGATCTAGAATCTAGTCAATCTCAACTTTTTTCGAAAAAATATAAGGCTTGTAGATCACTGTCCTATAGATAATAATCTTACCTTTAAATGTTGTAATTAAATAATTTCAGTTTTACAATATGGTTTGGTAAAACATTTGGTATACCTATAACTGAAAATATTTTTGTGTAGACGAAATTTGGTGAACAATCAGTGTGTAATCTCCGTATAGTGTTACATGGTAAATCGGAGAGCTCTAAGTGGGGCGTTCCCGCTTAAACAATTTTTTTTACCGTGAAAAAACAGGCTGTAAACATAAAAATTTATACTTCTATTTTCAAACCCACTCCTGTGGTTTGTATGATTAAAAATGCATATATACCTATATTACACTTAAAAATCGGAGATTTCGATACATTTTCAAGAAAAATGAACGGTGGTTATCGGCTAACATGTTTTTTAACACTGAGAAACTGCACAACACGACAACCAACGAAATTTGTTCGTATTTATACAGAGTGTGACAAGACAACCTGACAAATTAGATATATATATATTATTAGCCAATTGCTCGGCTCTTAAGGCGCCTTCACAGCTCACCGTGAAACGTGAAATGTGATAATATATAATTTGTTCCCGTAAAAATATTCTTAACCACGACTGTCAACCATACGGTAAACACACGCTCTGAGTAGGATTGAACTCAACTATACAGTATAAGCGGTATAGATAAGGTATTAAGAAAAAAAATGATGGTTAACCATTAGATAACCACATGGTTCAACCAATCACAGTTCTAGAATATATCACGTTTCACGTTTCACGGGGAGCTGTGAAGGCGCCTTTATTCCGTTGAACTCGGGTGGTACAGATTTTGCGGTGTGCAAGTCATTTACGGTATTAGCACCTGTGGTGTATGACGAGTAGCGCTTGCCGTTTGACCTAGCTGTGGTCGTTGAGAAATGGTCGTTCATTTACGGCGGCGTGGCGATAGAACTGACGACCGGCTGGGCGCCGCCTACATTGACCTCGAACGACCAACCTGGCTGGTAGCCATCGTGTGTGCGAGTGGTAACGTGTACGGGTAACGGATGGATAAGCCGCGGAATCTCAACATGTTGTGGCTGTTGCTGTACGCTGTTCAGTGCAGAACTGCGCCATCCTAGCCAGGGGCGTATACAAGGGGGGGATGTGGGGGTCAGATCCCCCCCCAAAGGCCTTTTTTTTAATTTTATAAAATAGTGTTCTTAATGACTTAATGTAAGGAAATTACAAGGAAAAAAATGTCAAGGATTTTTTGTAAATTTTTATTTTAACACAATATTCAACAATTAATTAAAAATAATTTACTTAATATTAATCAGTGATCATATATTTATTTCATATTCATATAATCGTATTATGTGATATTTGATAATATGTATATTATATATACAAGAGTACAAGACGTATAATAAATTATTATAAGAATAATAATATGTGGCAGACCAGCCACGGGCCGTCGCCACCGTCACCGATATCAACGCGGCGGAGACGACGATGTCCGTGCGTATATTGTATAGGTAATAATACATTTTCCTATACATTAGAAAAAGAAATATTATTATGGTATAATATAAGGTTATTGCACGATGGTTTTTACGTATTTATACCAAAACATTATCAATTTTGTATATTATCAATTAACATGGATATACCTACAACATACTAGCTAATAGCTATCAGTAATTTGTTCATTGAAAGCTAAAAATAGCTTAAATAATAAATATTATTGACTAAAAAAAAAGAAAATTAAATTTTGTTTTATAATTACTTGTAGAATTTAAAATAAAATGTATTGAATATATATATGTTTTATCATTTATTAGGTATTTAAATGAGCACATACCTAGGTTAGGTATTTTCGTTCCATAATAATTTGTTTGCAACTGATCCCCCCCATACAAAAGTTATGTATACGCCACTGATCCTAGCGTCCAACACCAGCAACCATGACTCGAACGTTTTCGTTTCGGTCGATTGGTGTACAGTGGCGGATCCAGGAGGATCCCCAATCGCCGTAGTTTTCCTTTGTTTTACACTGTATATTTATCCAATTTTGGAACTTTTTGTACTTATGCACCTCCCAAAATTAAGCCCTGGATCCGTCACTGTTGGTGTAACGATTGCGTCAAGACATTTTTTGATACGTTGCGGCTTTGAAAAATTTTTTGTCGTTCTCTATGCTCGCGATCCCGCCCTCATTTGTGGTCGACTGGAGCTTGGTGACCACTGAGATAGTTAGCAATAAAACCTTGCCACTCTTACAAAACGTGTTCCAACCACAACCGTTCCTCCCCCCTGCAAACAAAAACAGCTAATGACCATAGATCCCGGGCTTGACTCAATAATAATAATAATAATAAAAAAAAAAATAATAATTACTGAAAAATCAGTCATCTGTCGATACATGAAACATTGAAGCTGTTATTATGTTGTAAGCATTATATATTATTAAAATATGATAAAAATTACTAAGGATGTAATTTCCATACGACATATGTATACAGGTGGTATACGGTGGCATATTATGTACAGAGAGATGTCTACCACGAATTTACTGTGCGTTCAATTTGCTTATTTTATTTTAATATTATATAATACTAGCTGTCCCGTCCGGCGTTGCCCGAGCCAAAAATTAGTTTTTTTAACTTCTATATGGTGTTATATCATGCATAATATATAAAAATATAACTAACTAGGTTAAGTAAACAATCATATGTAACAGGTAAAATACCAAAACAAAACAAATCAAATCATACAATAATCAATAAGCTAAGTAACAACATAGAAACAATTATGCATTCCACCAAATTAGGATAGGATAACAATTATTATGTAATACAATAACAATTATTATAATTTTAAGCATAGTCAGTAAGTATAATGTAACTAGGTTAAACTTAATATCGATACTACCAATGGTGCTTTGATTGTAATATTGATATATAAGTAGTATGGGAAGACAGAAAGAGGGTCAGTGAGTGGTGATCGTGTGACTCGATTACCACGGCTGCGACACGATTGAGCATAAAACACCTTTTTTGCGACACGATTGAGCATAAATTGTCGGCGTATCAAAGGAAATTGAAATACAAAAGAAAACCAACACGATTGAGCATAAAAAACTCTGCAACGTTGCCATTTTCAATTTTGAACTGTATCGTATAAAAACATTTATTTAAATAATTATAATATTTCAAAATATAACATGAAATATAACATAACAAAATATAACATTAATTTATACTTGTATAAATTAACTAGGGCCAATTCTTTGCCTCTTTCCGATAAAATAATTGTTATATCCATATTTAAAAAAAATAGAAAGACGCACTAAGTATACACGCACTATACACTATACAGGTGATCGAACACTGATATTATTTCTATAATAATTTTGGATTTGTATCTTAATTATCTTATATTTTCTCCCGATGCTAAATGTTTAAAACGTCGTTTTGCTCCGGAACTAATTTATTAATCGATAACATTGTCGATAAAATTGATAAAGTCGATAAAGCTCACGGCTCGCGTCAGATATCATAATAATTGGTGTAATAATACGAGAAAATAATAAATTACAAAATGTTGGCAACGTGAATGTGGCAACATCGCATAAAATAAACTAGGCTCAATCGTGTTGCTAAAAAGGTCTATGCTCAATCGTTTTATGCTCAATCGTGCTTTACCGATTACCACTGACCACCAGTATTAGGGCCAGGTGGTGATCGTGTGACTCGATCGCCACTGGACGCCAAAGTTTAATAAAAGTGCTTATTATAAATATAAAGTTTGTTTATTTGTATACTTCTGTGAAAAGCTAGAAACGCACCTCTTAATAATATTATGTACCTACGAACGATGTCAAGGAGCTTACAAACAATCTATAACTATAATATTATTAGCACGAATTACTAAATATATTAGTTCGTGATTATTAAACTGACGTGGTACGGTGCACATACATGCACATTTTACTTATTCTAGTAGCCCGATCTTCTTTTGGAGATAAAATGCAAGCAATTAAAAACACAGTTGGCTGCACTGCTGATTAGTGCATATGCACTTTGTGTTGAAATGAGACAGCGTTATTGGTCAAATTTTTGTGGGAAAGAGAGGTCCAACCAGTACTATTTTGTGCAGCAGACTCCTAAATTATAGTATAGATAGGTACGTGTTGTCTGGCGCGTTGTATAGGCAATTTTGATACATCAACATGTAGGTGGCCTTGGAACAGTATTCCTCGCCGTTATATGTAAGTATTTAAAGCATTAAAAAACGTGTAGGTACCAAGTATGCTGACAAATTGATAAATTGATAATAATATAATAATTTGAAAAAAACCTTGTGGACATTTTTGTTACGACAGCGACGACAATAACGTGTCAGCACTATCCTGCATGTGGACGTTGGACAGGGTTGCAGGCGGTGTTTGTCGCCGATACAGCTCCAACAAATAGGTGGCTGACTGCATCAACTTGCGATGTGTTGAGCTGAAGTAAAGGTTAAAAAAAAAGTAATTATAATTTACGGCGTTCGTGACACCCCAAATACCATGTATTTTACAATCTGAATAACAATAAATAATACTTCAATATTATAATTACATAAGCCTAATCAAGGACGCCCCAAGCGTATACTGATACGAACTAAATAAAATAATTTTTAAAAACATCCACCTATCTGAACATTCTGGAATCGGTTTCAACTATACAGTCACGACAATATAGGTAATAATACAATTAATATACAAACAAAATGACCCTGTTTACGGCCGCCTTGTCGGTAAACAAATCCACCGTCGACTCGATGGTGGAAGACGGTGGAAGGGGGGTTGGTCTAAAGGTGGAAACGGGCGGCAGGGCATAACAATGTGGCACTTCGATGATGTATTTCTTGATTGACACTTCGTTGCTGTTAAACGACAAGATTACCGTGTCATTTGTCCCGAGTCCACGCCGCAGCCGACGGGAACGGCAACAGCCGAAGAATCCGACAACGACGCACCACGTGATTTTGGGCGACGACAACAGAGCGACGCGCACCCCTCGGGTTGGCGGATAACTGAATTGCGACCCTAGTGCCCTACGTACGCTTACCGTGACGATGAATAATTGTGGCCACTGCAGAAGGATTCACGTCGTGGGTACCGATAAACGAGTCGACAATAGGCGAAAATCATGCGGCTTTTAGTGGCAGCAGGTACGTATGTGAACTGCACGGGACCGAAAGACGGCTTAGCGCAATAATTTACGCGTCGTCTGTACCCGTTGGTTTTGCCGGGACACAGTAGACGGCGTTGCATCGAGCTCGGCCACTAGGAAAAGACAGCAAAAAATTAAGAGCAAGTGTTCAGCCGGCGGCAAGCACGGCCAACAGCCCGCGCTGGAGGGGCAGAGGAGGGGGCCACCTAGCGAACTTCCTCGTCCGATGGGAGGAAACATGCCGAAAACTACGGTTGCTCAAAAACGCGTCCGTAATCGAACAGGTGGCATTAGGTTATATAATATTATGTAAAAAAAATTATACGGCTTGATTGGTATGCAATATACCGATGATATTAGTGTACTTATAAACAAATTCAGTAGTTAACCATTATTATTTTTTCATAATACTCGTATTGGCTTGTCGTACCTAACACGAAAATCGAAAAATATTTCAAGTTTTCACAATACGATTAATATGATCAAAAACGGTTTGCGATTGATATCCACAGGATTAACTAATGTACAAACGGCACTGCGTGGTTGTAACTTCACGTCGGCAAAACTTCCAGGCAATGGTAAATGCGTCCGACAGTCAGTAAGTACATACGTAAGTCATGTCACGACGGTCGACTTTTTTTCGTCTGCAGAGCGTCCATGGCAGAACGTCCATGGCCGCCGAGCGTTTGTTCTTCGTAAATTGTTTTAAATCATCTTCCGTCGTCGCCCACAGGTGGTCGCCATCAACAAACCGCATGCACCGTTATCGTTTGTTACCCGCTCATTCAAGAACGACAACGTGAACAGGATGTTTTCCGGATCCGTCACCACAAAGGCCGACTGTCTGGACATCAAAGGTGATAAACAACAATAACAATTATAACGTTGATTATTTTTATTATATTTATTTTAATATATGCCGTGATATACCTAACTGCTTCGCACAAGATAGTTTTTGTTATAGATCGAAATTTAACGTAAATTGATTATCATAATACATTTGAGGTAGTAAATCATACCATCTTACATTAAAAAGACAGATTATTACGTTAAGATTATAAAAAATGTTTCTAGAAGTGTAAAATGTAGAGATACGCATACGTATGCCCTCAAATATTCGTGTTTTTGTTCACAACTTTATTTAAAAATGTATTATTAGTATGTACTATGTAATATTATACTTTTGTAATATTGTAAAATATTGTCACGATGACAAAACAAATTCAGAATCATATTTGATTATGAGGAGTTATTGTTGAATGCAGTAAGTTGAATCAATTTTTTAAAAGTTCAGCTTTTCTGGTGTAATTACTAATTAGCATGATAGGTATTGTGGTATAAGGTAAATATTTAGTAATGCTCCTTTTTAAAAATATTGTACAATATACCTACTATTGACAATGTATGTACTTGGCCAATAATATACTTATCACGTCTTGGTACATAATTTTATGTATCATAATGTATTTATATATGAATTTATGTAGGTAAGGTTAAATAAAAATATTCAGTTCATCGTTTCTTTTGTGTTGTAACTTTTGATTACCTTCTAGTAATAATATTTTAAAATCAATTTAATGTTTTTTTTATTTGTTAGCTATGCCATGGTTTGGTATGGATATAGGCGGAACATTATCAAAACTAGTTTTTTTCGAACCAAAAGACTCACCTACAACACAAACTGAAGATGAAATCTTGTCCAATGTTACCCAATATTTGACGAAGAATTCTGCTTATGGAAAATCTGGACATAGACATGCACACCTACAGGCATGCATTAATTTTTATTATTTGATTTCTACAGTTCTCATTTTTACAAATGGTTTGGTCACAGATGGACAACGTACAAATCTGCAATAGGTTAGGGACGTTGCATTTCATCAGATTTCTAACTAGTGAAATGAACAATTTTTTGGATCTGTCTAAGAAGATAGGTATGGCAGATAACGTACCTACAGTTTGTGCTACCGGTGGTGGAGCATACAAGTTTGAAGATATTTTTAAAAATGTAAGACTCAAATTTATTATATTATTCTAATAGAATTGTGTTTCTTAATCTGAACTGCTTCACACAAATTTCATAAGTTTGTATAACAGAGACATCAAATGTAAATATGATGTCCTCTTTGTATGAACTATAATATGATGTTCTCTACATCATACCTTAAACTATACTAAACTGTAAATCATTTTTTTACCATACGATTGTATGATATAAACAATTTCCTTTTTGTGTAATACTCAAATTAATTATTGAATAGTAATTTTAAACTCACTAAATTTAACTATGGGAAGTTTGAATTTGTTTGATTTTAAGATCATAAAAATAAATAATGTTGAAAATGTTGACCAATGAAATATAAATCGGACCACTATTAATGATTTTTGTAAATTTCAAGCTTGGATAATTTTTCTTTGTTTTAATTTGTATAAACTATAAGCTAATAAAAAATTATAATCATTATTATTATAAATAGCTATTAGTAACAACCATTTACTTAGATGTATAGGTACTATAATATATATATTATATATAGATACTAGCTGATCACCCTGCACTTCGTTGCCCGTTAAGTGTATCAACTCTATATGACTCCAACATTGTTCAATTCGTTATTTTAATATTCGGTGTATGATGTTCAAAATGTATCTTAACTTTTCTGTTGCCCCGAATAAAAATTCTGATTCGCAGCAGTAAAGTAGGACCCCGCGCTGTTTGTACACAAGTGTATGATTTAATTCTTAAGTATCAAAGTTATACCAAGTTTGTCGTTTTTACTTAATTCCATTCCTACAGTAGATTAATATAATCAATTTATACAAACACAAAATCCTATCCTAACCTAACCGTAATAAAATCCGATGAATAAAAAAAAACAAATTTAACCCTTTGTAAATTAACCTGTCTTCTTCCCAGAGGTCTAATCTACCCACAAACATTAATTTATATATATAGATATTATATAAGATCTGATAAGTAGTTCTGTATTGAAATTCTAGAACGAATCATTTTATATGGCAACCATTTATGAACAAAAATTTCCATCTGAAATCTCCAAATTCCCATTTGAGCACCTCCCGGGGTTAGTCCTCTCCCTTTTTAAATTAGCCTATCTTTTAAGTTGGATCAAATTACAGCAATCAGTGTAAAAATTTCATCAAGATCGGTCCAGTAGTTTCGGAGTCTCTTCCGACAAAGACGTGACACGGGATTTTTATATTTTATATTTTTATTTTTAGTGTGTTTTACAATTTTATTGTCCCCTCTCATTAAATTAATAACAACTTAATTTTAATATAAGATTCATGTAGAAAATTATTTTGAAAAAATCTCTTAATAATTTATTGCATATTTATTATAGTTGATACATTTTTAAAGTAGGTACATCAGAAAAACTAGTTTGCAATAGAATATTGTATTCCATTTATTGGTAATAATTATGAATATGATTCTTTTAAAAATTATACGTCAGTATAATTTTTTTTTGACATATTCTGGTTAATTTTACATAATGCTATTCAAATAAAACTAGCATGTTATTTTAAATTATCATTATCCTGCATTTAAATCATACCTAATTAAATATTATATAATAGTTTTTACACATTTGGTTTTGTTAATCAACTTTTAAGAATACCTATATTTAATTTAATTGGTTTGACTGAAATATCTTCTGTCAACTTTAAATGGCTACTCAAATGACATATTATGTATAAGCTATGAATAAAAAAATACCTATAAAAGTCAACAAAATTATGAATCAACAGTTATTTTAATGATGGATTTATTATTTAAATATTTTTAAAACAGCAAAAACCAAATAATTTTATAACTAATAAATACATTTTTTTTTGTTTTACAGGAATTGAATTTAAAGTTGCGTAAATGTGATGAGCTGGATAGCTTGATTCGTGGCTTATTATTTACAGTAGCTTCAAATAATAATGAATGTTATTCTTGGCCACAATGTACTGAATACGAGCAGTGTTCAACACAAGAGTACACATTCCAGTATAATGAATATCCGTTTATTGTTCGTATATATTATTAACAATAAAAATAATACTTACTTATTTACTCATTATTGAGAGAGTATATTTATATTTTTGTCTGTGGTTTGTAGGTTGTAAATATAGGTTCTGGTGTAGGCGTATTGGCAGTTTATGGTCCAAATCATTATAAGAGAATATCTGGAACGTGGTTAGTAAAGACAAATCACATTCAAATTGCATTAAGTGTCGTATATCAATATAGGTACTTAAAAATGTATTTACTAATTCAATTTCAGTATAGGAGGTGGTACGTTTTTGGCACTATGTGGTGGTTTGACTGGATGTGATACATTTGATGAGGCAATTGAATTGGCTGCAAAAGGTGATAATTTAAAAATTGATCAATTGGTTCAAGATATCTATGGAGGGGATTACAGTAAAATCGGGCTACCTGGAAGAGAAATTGCTAGCAGGTAGGTAGAACAAATAATTATTGTGTATTTGTTTAGTTAACTAATTATTTTTCTGTTATAGTTTTGGAAAAATGAATTCTAAGGACAAATGGGCCCAAGCGTCTCCAGAAGATGTGGCTAGAGCGGCCTTAGTTGGTGTTACAAAAAACATTTCTTCGATTGTAAGACCGTGGGCGATTATTGAAAAAACTGATAGAGTAATAATTTCTAATTTATTTTGACAAGGATTGGCAATGAAGTTAAAATTATAATTTTGTTTAAGGTATGTTTTGTTGGTAATTTTCTGCATGTAAACCCAATAGCAACGAAATTATTATCAGATGCTATGATGGATTATGGGTATAAAGCTATATTTTTAAACCATGAGGTAAAACATTCAATCTTTAAAATTGTTGCTAGTTTATTACATGCATATTAATATACATAATGTCATTCATATTTTATAATCTAACTACTCAATAAACAAGGCCATAACACAATGATCTATTATAATTATATGGGTAACTATAACTTATAGTTTTCTTTTTTTTTTCGTATTATCTTTACTTTTACATTTATGACCCATCTTATAATATACATTTCATAATCTACTCATATTTAACATTATGAGTTAGCTGTACAAAACCAATAAAAACAATTAAAATAAATATATTCAAAATATGAATTTAAGTAATTTGCATGATCGATGGTTATAACCTTAACCTTTCCCCCACCTAGTTGTACTAGTGAGTATTAGCAGTGAATTATGTGTATTATGTGTGTGTGTTTTATATTCTAAATGCAACTATTATTATTTCATTAATCATTTTCAGGGTTACTTTGGTGCAATTGGATGTTTGTTGACAATTTGACAAGAGATTTAAAGAGTAGTTTAAGCTCCCGTTATAACTGGGGGAGATAGCGTCATGGTTCTATGCGGTCGGATAGCTAAGTGGTAGAGCAATCGCCCGGCAAGCGAGGGACTCGGGTTCGATTCCTGATCCGGCGGCTGGATTTTTGACGCTATTTCCCCTGGAGAAGTTAACAGTAAGTAAAATTGTTGTAAATATACAAAACCAAGGCTAGTTTATAACAAAAAAAAAATCTACTACTGGTTAGTTCTTTTCTTGGACCTAAGGCTAATTATTTGTAAAATTATGAATGTATGTACGGGAATAAATTTATATTTTATGTGCATTATATTATAGTATTTTTATAAAACGTCATCAAATGTGGACAATTGCATTAATTTAGTTGTATTAATTACATGTTATCTACACATTTTTAAATCTCCAACATTTGCGGAAAGGTGTTGCATAGTGCATACTAAGATTTAAGTTTACAAACTTATTCAATAAAATTATTGTTTCGTCTATCTCACACCCTTATGACCTATGTCAAACCAGGTCAGTCAGATTCTGCACGCAAACAACGAAATTTATAAATACATAATGCCATAATATAAATAAAATACATATATATATATTGTGTACAATATTCGTAAAAACCCAAATTTGAACAGTTTAATTAATTACTAATTAGTTAAAAGTTAAAACTCAAATTATTAAATTATCGAGATGGACGAAACAATAATTTTATTGAATTAAAGTTAAATAAGTTTGTAAACTTAAATCTTAGTATGCACTATGCAACACCTTTCCACAAATGTTGGAGATTTAAAAATATATGACATGTAGATAACATGTAATTAATACAACTAAATTAATGCTATTGTCCACATATTATGACGTTTTATAAAAATACTATATAATGCACATAATATATACATTTATTACCGTACATACATTCTTAATTTTATAAATAATTAGCCTTAGGTCTCAGAAAAGAATTAACCAGTAGTAGATTTTTTTTTGTAATAAACTAGCCTTGGTTTTTTATCTTAACAACAATTTTCTTTTGTCAGTCTGTTTAAATTAATATTAGATATATCAAATTATCATCGATATAATATTTATCCAATTAAATTGTTTAAAAGTATAATTTAAATAACATAGCATGCACTTATGAAAATCATAATTAATTTTTTGTCATTATATTATTGTATAACTATATTTGAATGTATCATAAACTATACCATATTGTATAATTGTTACCTAATTTATCATTGCGGCTGTTTAAATTGTCCTAACACCTGTTATTGTATATTGTTATGTATATTAAATAAATGAATATTGTATTAATATATAACTGATGATTTTTATTTAGTTTCTAAAATTTTAATAATAATTAATTTTTTTGTAGTAAATGAAAAAGCCTTAAAATTCATATTTTATTTTATTGCCAATCCGTGGGATCGGTTTCCATGGGATTGGTTTCTGTGAGATCAATTTGCCAATCTGTAAAATCGGTTTGCCAATCTGTGAGATCGAATAATATTATTTGAATAATTTTAACATATTATTCAAATTTTAAAAATTATTCGAATAATTCGAACATATTATTCAAATCTTAAAAATATTATTCAAATCTTAAAAAATATTCGAATAATTTGAACGTATACCATTATAAATCGAACGTGGTTCAAACTACTCTATAAACTTTCCTGATATCTCCAAGAACAATTTGAAATTTTCACAAAATCGGTTAAGTAGTTTTTGAGAACTCATATAATAGCCACAAATATACATTCAACTTTCATATTTGTTTTAAGATATAATTTCTTTATTCGATACCATATAAGCGTGCGACGCTTTGATGGATCTTTTTACCTCATCTGCCAGAGTAACTAATGGTAAACATTTAAAATACTAATTTTTACTAATTATTATTTCTCCTATAGCCAATAGCAACCATTTATAGACAAAAATTTGTATCGTAAATCTCAAAATACCTATTTGAGCACCTCTCTGGATTGAACCAACTGTGTCTCATTGTGAATCTAAACCATTCAGGGACTCTCTCAAAAACACACAAAAAAATAAAAAATGTCCAGTGGTTTAGGAGGAGATCGCAATGACATACAGACAAACATTTATTTTTATACATATAGCAATAGATTGTTATTATTTTCGGCCACCAATTAATTTTACCAAAGAAAATTATTATACATTAAAACGTTCCCAGTGACTCGACCGATTTATTAGTGAAAACTGCATTAAAATAAGTACCTAGAGTTATTTTCGAGATATGCTAGTACATACAAACAAGGGGCTTCTATTTTATCTATATCTATATCTATACTATTATATAAAGAGGAGTCGTTAGTTACCATTGTCGAAAGTAATCTCTGGAACTACTGAACCTATTTCGAAAATTCTTTCAACAATAGAAAGCCACGTTCTTTGTGAGTGTCATAGGCTAATTTAAAAAGAGAATTGATCACCCGCGGTAGGTGCTAAAACAGGAATTTTGAGATTTACGATAGAAATTTTTGTTTATTAATCGTTGCTATGGGTTATAGGAGTTGAGAATAATATTTGTTTATTATTATTATTTTTTTTTTTAATATTAATGGAGCGTCTCAATTCGTCTCAATTCTACTCACTCGTTTCAATCAGTCGAAGTTTCGATCAGACGAGTACATCCACTTGCGTAACGCAGGCACGTAGCCAGGGGGGCTTGGGTGGGCCGGACCCACCCTAAATATACTCTGGCCCAGGGCCGCCCCCCCCAAATTCAAAATATAATTATTTTTACCAATTATCAAAAATGTGATTATGCACATTGAGAGAAATCTATTGTGATTACTATTAGGTAATACAATTATTATTGTAATAATTTAATTTTTATATTCGGGGAACCGTGGATAACTTTAACTGAAAAAAATACAATATAATAGGGTCTTGATACCCTTTTTAAAAACAATAATATATTAGCCGCAGTTATAAGTCTATGCTAACTGCTAAGTTAGCTTGCGAAAGAACTTTTTCATGTCTGAGACGACTGAAAACCTTTCTGAGGAATCGCATGACAAATGATCGTTTAAATAATTTAGCTTCAATGAGCATAGAAAAAAAATTCTAAAAACTTAGATCTAGATATTTTTGTACAATTGTTTTCGGAAAATCATATAAAAACAGAAAAATTATTTTATATTGCACTGTTTAATATTTATATAAGTATAAGTGTATTATTAATATATTCTACTAGTATGTGTTTTTTTTTTTGAATAAATTTGAGTTTCTTTAAAAATTATATTAAATCGATGATCATTTATCTCTATTATTTTTGATAAGTATTCAAATATGAATTAATTTTTGAAGTTAAACAATTGAAGCAGCTTATTATTTTAAATATGTATGTAGATTTATTTTTCATAGTATGAAAAATGTATCCCATAAGTGAAGATGTAGGTAATTCTATATTTATTTTTTTTTTTTTGTTATCAGGTACTTTCTATTTTTGTAATTCTTAAATAAGTAAGTATTAGGTATAACTTGTTGTGAAAAAAATAATTTTAACCAATTACCAACTAAAGGTAAATTATTTAAATTAATAAGATTCTTTGTATTGCATACCCCTTACAAGAATTTCATAAAGAAAAATTATGGAAAGTAATAAAAGGGCCAAACATTATTGGCCCCCCTAGTAGAAATTTTCTGGCTACGAGCCTGGCGTAACGCCATCGCTACTGAAGGAGACGCGGCCAACATTGGTCGTTTGACCATTCTCTCAGCCCATTCTTCTTTCTAAGTTAAGCCTCTGGGTAGAAGATAGGCTAATTTAAAAAGGGTTAAACTTGTTTTGGTTTATTCATCAGATTTTAGTACGGTGGGTTAGGATTTTGTATTAATTGTTTATATTAATCCGCCGTAGGTGGAAATGTGGAATTAAGTAAAAACAATAAACTTGGTATAACTTTGGTCTTTGATACTCTAGAGTTAAATCATACATTCATACACTTACGTGCAAACAGCACGGGATCCGCGATCTACAGCAGGTAGATTGTCTACCTGATAATATACTACTGCGAATCAGAATTTTTATTCCGGGCAATGGAAAAGTCAAGATAAGTTTTGAATACCATGCACCGAATATTAAATAACGAATTGAAAAAAGTTTGAGTCATAGAGAGTTGATATAGGTACATTTAACGGGCGTCGAAGTGCACTGGTTCAGCTAGTAATATATATATTATATATTAATTGTATTAATATTTAATTATTATTATGTTACAGTTACACATTATAGTAGGAATATCGTATATGGGATCTCGGGGCCCCCTGTGAACTGCACACCCAACACCCAACGCCGATTATTGCGCCACTGTTGCTCCCCCATACATTGTCCCTTAATACGGCCCTGGCATTGCAGCATATATTATTTAATATAATATAATAATTTAGTTAATATATAATACATTACTTTATATAGAGCATTAGCAGTGTCGCGTTACTCAAGAGTCCTTGACGGGGTGCGACTGATGTGATGGAGTTACTGATGATTTTTCCTTCTAATTCAGGAATGATAATGCTGATGTCTTTCACGGCGTCGGTATTTCTGCATACGATGAGTTCATAATTTGTAACAAACGTGCTGTATTGTATAGAAGCCTGGACAAGTTAATGATAATTTTTAACTGAGTTACCTAAGTTAATGGAAAACATTTTAAAAAGTTTAAAGTTAACAGTTAACCTAATTTTTTTTAACTCAGTTAAGTTAAAAGTTATAATATAACTTTCATGTTAATGGTCATATGAACATTTTCAATTTATTTATTAACTTAATTTAAGGTTTTTTTTTTATGAAACTGTTTTCGTTGAATAATCTGGTTGTTGCATATAGATCCCTGTATAGTGCATATTGTGGATTAGGTACCTTTGAAAATTTGAAATTATCGATGAACGCAGAGGCATGACGAAAAAAAGTAAGTATGATTCATACAAACAAGCTAAATCTAAGAGTTTAATATGTTTCTTAAAGGTAATTAGATTATTAAAATTACTTAATATATTATACTTATATTCATATATAATACGTAATTTCAGATCAGTATAAAATACACCTAACCTAACCTAACTGTTTTGTCCATAAACTTTTGCATAATTGGGTAAACGTATATTAATATTTTGTTTGAATCTAGTTGTATTAGCTCATGATCAAAAATAGGAATGAAGTGTTTATTATGTTTATATGGCTGGATTAAAACAGAGACATTTTGAATAAATTTCAGATTTTTCACATTAAGTGCTTGATATACATTTATATTATTGTTGTACTAGAGAAAATAGGTAGATTTAATAAATATTTTATGATACCTACAATTTATAGTGACATTAAGACGTCTATTTAAATGGTTCGATATTATAAGTTCCTACCCTGCAAAAAGATATGGTTTGGCGGGGTGTCACTGGTTTCCCCCAAAAATTACCTTTCCGTTTTCCGCCAAATTAGAAAAAACGTCATTCCTTTTTCCGCCAATTATAGATTATAGAATTTTAAAGTTTGGGAACCCTTACGTAAATATTTAATAATATTATATATTTTTTTTTCCTCACGTGGGCTACCCACATACGTAACAAACGACTTGTAGTAAATAATCGTCAAAGACAATTTCGCCTCCTCCTATCATCCAAACATCTCTCACTACACAATAAAATCCTCATGTACAAAGTACTCCTCAAACCTATCTGGACCTACGGAATCCAACTCTGGGGTTCAGCCAAAGACTCCAATATAAACCGAATCCAAACATTTCAATCCAAATGCCTCAGGCAGATAACTAAAGCCCCTTTTTATGTTACAAATGATACCCTCCACAGGGACCTCCTGATTCCGACAGTAAAAAACGTCGCCAAAACCCTATATAAACGTTTCCACCTTAAACTTTCAAATCACCGAAACCCTCTCATCCAAAACCTATCTTCCCGAACAATCCCGGGCGACCCTGGCCGACGTTTAAAGCGTAGCTGGTGCCGGGACCTACTAGTGGACTAGTCCACTAACCACTACTATCCCGCCATGAAGTGCTATTATTGAATAGCTTCTTCAAACAAGCCAACCATAACCTATTATGTATCCCTCCATTGTGCTTATTGTAAATATATTTTTTACAGATTGTACAAATTAAATAAAAGACAAAAAAAAAAAATAGATATATATATTTTTAAGTAACTATAATAAATGTATAGGTACACACTATATAGAGTTAAATAATAATATTTTTTCCAGTTATTACTTACCTATTACCTATTATATAATAGTAATGATATTAGTGTACCGACAAAATAAGTCAAAAAATATAATTCTTTCATTAGGCGAATCGTGCTCACGGTGGATTAGAAGGTAAACAGAAAACTGGTACGGTCCACAATAGTCAAGGTTTCCCAAACTTTTATGAAAAAAAAAGAATAAAAATATCAACGATTATTTGTAATTTTATTTTACCGCCGATCGATGGGAAACCACGAGTGACGGCGAGTGAAAATAATACGATAACGATAAAATACAATAAATATCTATTAATAAATAAAAGTCATGAACTGTAATATACAGCAAGTACCAAGTTCTCATCAGTACCTACATCATTCGCAATAGTGGATTGAGTGTGTTTTATATTTCACTTAAACAAAAATTATACCTGATACGTATCATATAATGGACAATTTTGAAAGTCAAAGAGGCAGTGAGTTAATAGTACATAAGAAATATTCTTATGTGGTTTTGAGGAAGAATAATAATTCTATAAGGTGGAAATGCACACAAAATACAAATTTTAAATGTCCGAGAAAAGTAACAACTAATTTGATCAAACCGGTAAGTTATAATATTATTATATTATAATATATTTTTATTTATATATTTATAGAACTAACTTAAATTCCAGTACGCAAATTATTCAAATACAATTACCACACAGTTAACAGTTAACAACAAAATAGATTAGATAATTAAAAATTATTGTAAAAAATAGTATAAACTATGAAGGAAAAATCTGTATTAACACGAGAAACCCCAAGTCAAATATTGTCGACTATCGTGCACGACATTCCAAGTTAGACAATAATTATTTTATTATTTAAAAATGTATATCGTTGTAATTGTATGATTGTATGTGTAAAGTAAAGTATCTACTTGTGTATACGCGTTTTTATCAAATAAGTCAAAAAAATTGTATACAACAAGTTATCATTAAATGCATTCAAGTTTCTCGACATCCAAAACCAAAATATGTAATTATGGATTTCGAAATCGCTGCTATGAATGCAACAAATTACGTGTTTGGTGATAGCGTGCAAGTCAAAGGGTGTTTTTTCATTTATGCCAAACTGCAAGACGAAAAGCTCAAACATTTTGACAACATTGGATATTCACCCAATAGTCCCAATTTCTCATGTAGCAATTTTCTTATTTTGTTGTAATTCAAAAACGAATAACATAGATACATGACAATTTCAATGTTTATATTTTCATTTTCTATTCACCATGACATTTTGACTCATTTTGTGGGCTATTTACAGACAATTCAAATTTCAATTTTTTTTTTTATAAGTATCAATTAAATTTTATTTGTTTGGTCAAGAAATGTAATACAAGGTTCCAGGTGTACTGTTACAATAGCAGTTGAAAAATACAGTCGATTCCGCTTTATTGGGACACATCAGTTGGGTGTTATTTTGTCCCAATAAAGCGGTTGTCCCAATAATCCGAAATACAAAAACGAACATATAAATTTGTTGAAAAACTGATTTGTTTTATATATTTTTATTATTACAAATTACAAACAATGTATTATAGAAATTATTTGATAGTACAAAAAGAAAAACATGATATAACCTAATTATTTATAAAAATACATAGATACATATAAAGTACATATAAATATTTTTTATTTTTTTATTACTTATGTATTTTATCTTATTTAAAAAAACTGTTGATTTCGGTACTCCTAAAATTTCCGAAAGACGACGTGTATTACAGCCTGGTAGCTGTTATTTAATTTTGTCCAGAATTTCTAATTTTTGAGCAAACGATAAATCTTTACGTACATGAGCCATCGTTGCTACACACGACTGATGCACCATTGCACCAAATAACATTTAACATATATCACATTTGAAAATACGATAAAATATAAGATAAAATAAAGTTAAATAAGATAAAATGTAATGTAATAAATAATAATCGATTACGAGAGTCCGTCACGATTGTTGAACTATTGATCTATTAATATACTCGATAAAAATGTCCCAATTATCCGGATTCGTGGCCCAGATAAGCGGTGAATGTTTACCCTACAAGTATACATTTGTTTTTGTAATTGAAGAATTGTCCCTATTAACCGGTGTCTCTATTAAGCGGAATCGACTGTATTAACAAATACATAGGCACAATTTTTTTTTTAAGCATATAAAAGTTTGACTTTTGACAACATTTATCGAATTTAAAAATGATTTTGCAGTTTAAAATTTATAAAATGTTCAACTTTTATAGCTAAGGATTGAAAACTTAAACAACGTGCCAGGTAAGTTACGTTATTTTGTAACCAAAAAATCTCAGAAATTTAAAAACACGGTTTTTTTGTCATAGTTATTTTATGTTCAAACTTGGACTAAATCACATATTAAATAACCAAGAATAATGATTTTAGTTATTTTTTTGTGATTTTATGATTCTAATTCTACTTACCGGCTACCGTATAAATTATAAGTATAATAAGTAATAACTAATAACAATATAAATATAATAGAAAATATCCACACTGACAAACCGTCATCAGAATCGTTTTTCGTGTACAATGATATTATATCATTGAATTCAAATTTAATACCATCCATTATACATAGTGACTCACTTATTGTAATCTACTGTACAGCAGAGCAACATCCAATTACCCACCTTTTTAATGTTTATTTTTAATCACATACAAAGAACAGTATAAAAACCGACATGCCAACTCTCAAAATACTATCCTCCGATATTTTAGCAGCGGCTTATTTCACTGTAATATTACTCTAAAATCATAAAAAAAAAAAAACATTTTTCGTGAATGCTTAATAATAATATAATATTTTGTTCACGTGGGTCTTTGAAAATAAATATTGCACTGACAAAAGCCACACCAGTTTGTCATCCCCACCGAGTCATTGAACCATCTGTACACCAGCCGTGTAGTAATGCCACGCCCTGCGCACAAGGTTGCTAACTTGAATAGTTTGTCATAGAAGAAGAATTGAGCGGGATAAGTTATTTAAAATTTAAATAATCACATCTGGTTGCTGAGTTTGCATGTACGTACCGTAGCCACGAAGACGTATGAATGTTGCATTTTATAAGTTGAACATCAACAACAATAATTATCGTCATTCCGTCTATTTTTAGGGTTCCGTACCTCAAAAGAAAAAAACGGAACCCTTATAGGATCACTTTGTTGTCCGTCCGTCCGTCTGTCAAGACCGTTTTTCTCAGGAACGCGTGGAGGTATCAAACTGAAATTTCTATATGATACTCAGGTCTACTGTCCCTGGAAGCTGTAGAAAATTCAACCTTCTAAGCCAACGCAATCAAAAGATACAGCCATTTAGGCCGCAAATTTTCGAAACTCGCACGGGAATCAAAACCTACAGGGTACTTCCCGTGAACTTAGAATCTTGAAATTTCGTACGAAGTCACGTCTTATAGTACAGATATAGGAAAAATTACGAAAACCATAAATTTTTAGTTTCATCATATAAAAATAAAATATTTTTGACAATTTCAAAGTTACTACTTCTTATCTCATGAACGCGTTGAGATATTAAATTAAAATTCATATTAAGTCTTTAATAATTTTAAACTGTAACAAAATCAAACTTTTATTTCAACGCAATCGAAAGAAATAATAACAATTTAAGAAGCATATTTTCAAACTCGCGATGTTGGTTGAACTTTTACTTATATACCTACAGGTTTGTACGGAACCCTCGGTGCGCGAGTCCAACTCGCACTTGACCGGTTTTTTTTTTATAGCGTGGAACTTCTCTTCAGTCTTATAAAATGTTCAAATGGTAACGCAAATAACAAATATCATGGCAACTGGGCATTATTAAGCAACGGATTAAAATATATGTACGTGTTGTTACTAGACTTTCCGGATCTAAACTGAGTTACGTACTTACCATATGAATTTTGCTATACCAAAAATGTTTATATATATTTTTATTTATTGTAGGCCTTTGTACAAGTGAATTGTGAATAGATCTACAAAATAATTTGTATGCTTATTACGTATTCAATTATTATGAATGGCAAAATTAGATTATCTGTATAAATTTATTATTAAATTGTTCGTGCAAAGAAACATTTTAAATTATGCAAACCACAGACAATTCTAAGTAAGAATTTAACAGAATATAGATCATCAGTAGGTACACCTTAACATTTTTAAAAATCCAAAATAATCTCTTGGCAATAAAAACCCAAATGAATACTTAATTATTGATTAAAAGCAATGCAATTCGTGATCTAATCTTCATTGAACCTAAGAAAAAATTACTTGACCAAACGCTTGAATAAATACATTAATAATAATTAATAACAAACCGTACTCTTCTAGGTATAAAATTGTTTTTTTATTTTTTTTTTTTTCGTAAAATATAATCGGCAATAATAATTATTATTTTGGGTGCTTACTTGTAGGAATCATGAAAATATAAACCATCAATTGATAAAAGTCCATGGCTTAAGAATGTGTAAAATAATATGTTTTTTAAGTCGGTTTTCATAAATTGTATTTTTTTTGCCAATATTTTAACAAATCATTATAATTAGGTCTTCTTCTCGCGACGTTCTACATATTATACATTACGACTAGGTATTGCAATCTTTAGTTTTGTATACACTATAATCAAGTGTGTATCTAGAATATTTTACGTAGGTTAAAATAACAAATCCTCTTGAATAAACTGTATAGTACTACATTATCATATTCCTTCCAGCATTCTGACTATTATTTGAACAATATAATATTAAATTTAATACGAGTACTTAAACTCTTCTCCACGACAGATTAAAACTCATCATCTTATGTATAACTCTTTGATTTTAAGAGTTATAAATAATTACACATTGTTACGAGGAAAAAGAGTTTTCCAACAATCAAACAACTAAGTTGTCCTAATAATATCTAATCGATACAATTTTATCTATTTTTTTCTCATTAATAAATTTGATTTTACAAAGTATTAATAAAAACATTTCTTGATATTATGAACAAATTGGATTTATCAATAATTTACTAATGCACAACAGGAAACATTGAAATTGAAAAGATATGGAAATAGGACTGCTTGTGAAACAATAAATACATAATATTTTAGCGTATAAGGTTTGTTTATTGTAAAGTCTAATGATCGCAAAACTTTCATAAGTTAAATCCATGATATAATTAAATTTAAAAATTACACAATTTAATTTATGTTTTTGTTTATTATTATTATTTTTTTTTTTAAATATATTAGTAGTGTAATAATCCTGCCAAAAATTTAAACATTATTATAATCTAATGTTAATTCAACCTTCTTCAAATGCACAGTAATAAATATAAACTGTCCAAAAAAAGTTTAAGGAAGGAAAAACATGTGCACACCCTATTGAAAATATATGTCTATGGACTTATTTTGTATTAAAAAAAAAAGTACAAAATATAAATAAATAAAAAAAATTACACAAAAAAAAAAAATTGAGATATACATCAAGTTGTAGGCATTCTATTATGTACATACAATACATACACATCATTATATGTTAGACCCTGATAGACGTTAAGCCCAAGTATTTATACACTTTAGCCAAAGGATCCAATTTTTATAATTTTTTTTTTTTTATTTAACTTTTTATTTATATATTATTGTACATAAGCAAAACGAAATCAACAATACTGCTCACGCAAAACAGTATGGCATACGATGACTGTGTAAATGGCTCAGCAATAGGTGTTTAAGCTGACGTCTTGACAGGTTTCCTTTGAGGAAAATCTAGTGAAATCCAACAACCATATTCTTATTATCAAATACAAACAATATCTCAAACACATGAAAATCTTCCAACATATGATACTACATTTTTTAGGCAAAAAAATTCAACTGAAACATATCTTCTCGTTCATAATTCTATAGTCCATAAATATATTTATACAAGATAAACACTGAAATAACTTAAGAATTTACTCATTCTCAAATTTAACTTAATTAGCAAGACATTTGGTTTTTTAGAATACAAATTATAATTTAATAAACACGGTATTTCTAATTAACTGCAATTAATAGCTGGGTTTTTATTTTTATCTTAATAATTGGGAATCAACATTGAGACCATTAAGGTAAATAATAATTGTTATTTCAAAGAAGTGTAAGTAACAAATAATTTATTGTCATGAATAAATGTAAGTGTGATGAGATGACTAAATTAAATCAATTATTAGTCGCTGCATAGATTCGCCACAAAATATTTAGCACAAATTTAAGAGCAACTGTGTCAACAGAATAATGGTTATTCTTTGTTAAACATAAACATACAACATAGCAAATTACCATCCCAGATTAATATTATGTTTGTTGTTTTCATGTTAGAGCAAATGTATATTATATTTGTACAATAACTTGATATTATAGTTATAGTCTACAATCAAAATGTAATTTGCCATGTTGAACTTAATTTTAATTTGTGTTTTTATAGTCATCCTAAGTAATTCCCCACTCCCTGTAAACATTAATATGTATTTATAACATAATACGCTTATAATATAATAGCTAAATTATTCAGTTAATAACTCTTATTAAATAAAAAACTCTTATTAAATAAATAATAAAATAAATTGTATATTAAATGAAATAAATACAGGGAGTGGATAATTGTAAAATAAAAATTACTAATAATAAAAATAACAAAACAAAATGTGAAAATAAAATTATTAATTCAAAAAGGAAATATAATACTTTTATTTTACACTATGTTCAATTATTTTGGAATGCAATCAATATTTAGGGTTTACCTTTTCCTCCACGATTTCCATGGACACCACGTGGTGCAGGTGGTTCATAGCCTCCATACTGGTAATCTAAAATAAATTATTATTAAATACTTAATAAAATAATTAAAAATAATAATACTAACCTGCTCCAGCACCAGCACCGTAACTTGGATAACCATAACTATAACTGTAATCAGGACTGTATCCTGTGTATTGATTATAATAATCATATCCTAAAATAATTAACATAAAATATATTTATATATAAGGCTAGTATTTATAATGTGTATTTACAGTAGAAAGTGGTTATAGTGACTTTCTATGTACAGAGAAAAAAGTCGTTATAACCGGTGGGTCACAAAAGCATGTAGTATACAATTTACTTTGTTAAATACCTAAGTATGTAGGCATGTATAATATAATATACACAAACTATATTTATTGAAAAAGTTGTATATTTTTTAAGTAAATTGCTTTTTCCATGCTCTGACCTAGTGGATCGCCCCCGATAACATAATTTTTTGTTTTTTTAAAGACACTATGAAAAAATAGACTGTGTTAGTTGCACACGTTACTGCACATTTTAACAATACAAAAAAATGTTATGAAAATTTATTGGAACATTTGATCAGTTGCGACTCATTAAATAGTGCCGTTATAACTGATTTCTACTGTATACTGTTGACAGAAAATGCATTTACCTCCATAGCCGTAACCAGGAGCACCGGGGGCGTATCCAGACTGAGGTAGAAAACCTGTTAAAAATATTAGATGTTATATATAACAATAAGTTATTATTATATACAATATTAATAATAATGAGGAATAATAAATAATAATGTATAATTACCTCCTCTACCTCCTCGACCCCTAACATTCCCTCGCATACCCCTCATAGGTCCTGAAGCACCAGGCATCATTCCATAAGGCTCTACTTTTAATGCTGCTTTTTTTACATCGACCTAATAAATATTTATAAGGAATAAAATAGTCTCAGTAATTATATATATAAATTAATTACTTGTTTTCCATTAATCACATGTTTTGGCGTTTTTAATATTTCCGTTACTGCCTGCATGCAATCAAATGTAACAAAGCAAAAACCTTTTCGTTGGTTTTTAACTTTATCATATGGCATTTCAGCGTTCACCAGCGGTGCATAACGTTTGAAATAATCTTTAATATCATCATCAGTTAAATCAGGAGACAATCCTCCAACAAATAATTTAACATGTCGTGCTTTAGCTTTTTTGGGGTCAATTTTCTTGTCATTGATTACATGATTAGTACACGCCAAAGCCTTATTTAAAATAAAAATAATAATAATTTTCAATACACACATAATTTGAATAATATACATATTAATGGAATAACGAGAAAATAATATTTTTTGTCATAACTATTTTACCAGAAACCAAAACTTGAATATTACTTAAATAACTATTTAATTACATTAAGAGTATTAGGGGTTTAAACTTAAAATATAATAATATATAGGTAGGTAGTAAATATAGTAAAATTCTTAGCTATAATAAAATGGTATATAAAATACATTTTAAGTATTCATAATTTGTCTATTATTGATTCAGAGGTAACTAATATTGGAGAAGTTTATTGATTACTTGACCAGTCATACAGTTTGATAACAATTGTTAACGTATGATTATATTTAAAGTCTGCACAAAGACCTTGTATTTGAGGAAGTTGAATTATTTTAGCAATCAAACCAATAACTGAACAGTATAAAAATATAATTATAAGTTGAAAAAACTATACATACTTCAATTAATGATAAAAATTATCAATAAATAAAATTTAATAAGATTTTAATCATTTCCTGCGCCTTACAATTAAAAATATTATTTTTTTAAATTATTTCTGTAGATTATAGGAGTAAATATTTTTTTAATAAAAATTCTAGAAAATAAAACCTTATATGAATTTTTAAGACATTGTACACCTTATGAAATCTATATAATATGTATGCAGTATGAAAAGTGAGTGAATTTTGTAGTATATTTCGGTCACGCACAAAACAATAGATGAATATTATGCCAACTTATGCATGTAAGTGAATACTATTCACACATTAACAATAAAATTACTTTTCACACAAATACACACTGAACATAAAATTGCCTACAAAGCCCCTTAAATAAATGACATCATCTAATTTATTACCCAAGTACACTACAAACAGTTGTCCCAAAATGATTGTTGGAATATAAAAATTAGTAAACTAATAAAATGAAATGGTGTACTAACATTGTCTAGGCCTTCCATTGTTTTGTATACAATGAAAGCGAACCCTCTCGCCCGACCAGTGGCAGCATCTACTTTGACATTAATATTTTCGATTTCACCAAACTGACCAAAGTGTTCACTTAAATCTTCTAAAACATTAACAAAAAAACAAGCAATTGATTAAGATTTCTGAGGGACTACCAACAAGTGTTTGCCACAAACTTACTTTCAGTAGTTTCTCCCTTGAGCCCTCCGACAAATATTTTTCTGCAACACAAAATAACAATATTAATTTTCGAAACGTTCGGCAAAACGAAACAACGAACGCGATTGGAAACATCGTCGGGGCCACAAAGACGCAAACGGTTCGAGTAATTTCGAACCGCAACGAAAACCGATGGGACCACGGAAAAACGTAGAAGCGCACTTCGAATCCTAACCTAATATTGGTAGTCGCCAAAACTCCCGGGAAGAACGGAGGCAAACTGAAAATCCATTTTAAAACAAACGGCCACGGCAAACGACGAGGCTCGAGCGGTTAGCAGTATTTCCCGGGAAACGACATCGAGAGAACAGGGTACCCGACGTTTCCGCGTTGGCGGCGGCCCGCACACGCCGAACGTTTCCTTTCGATTCGACGGGCCGATTCGAACGGCGGTTTCGTCTTACCTGTCGTCGTCCCGGACGCATTCAAATTGTCCGGAATCATTGTTGGTTGTGGAATTTTCGGCGGTGCCGTTCAGGTGCTGTTGTTGCTGCTGCGCGTCCGCGGCGTTTTCAAACTGTTGCGAGCCGTTTTGTTGCTGGTTGTCGGCCATTCCTGATGAGTGCGATACGTCCGCTTACAAAAAAATATTAATACTAACACGCCTAAATATTTGCCTAAACGTTTAAACGACACTATATAACAATACAAAACAATTATTTAAGTAAAAATGTACGCGTCTAAAAATAGGAACGAGAACGGAGTTTAAGGATGAGAACTGAGAAGACGCTATAGACATGGGTCGAGATAGCGTCTCGTAAACAAAAAAAATGGCCGCTGGAATATCCGCAGCAGTAGCGGCGCACACCGGCGAACCACGATACCGGGTTGTCAGCAACACGTCGCTACCGAGGTAAACGAAGTTGCAACCTCTTTGCTAAATATATTTAGCGGCAATCCGTTGCGTCTCTAGTAAATTATAACCATTACTGGCCATGCCTGAAGTTAATAATTAAAGAACGGTGGTATTTCATTGTGTATTTACCAGACATAAATATTATATAACAAAGGCACATTCAAACAATGTCGTGGTATCTATGGTTACAAGTTAACAACTGGTAATAATATTGGATACTTAATTTGAGCTGTACATACTGCGACCTTAGCTACAGCTGCTGCCTTAGTTAATTGTTGGTATTGCAACATGGTTATTACATGGCAACCAAAAAGACAAAACAATAACGACCTATCAGAATGGGATTTGATCGACACACAACATGCCTTCGTCCTAGCATTACTAGATTATGTTATATCTGCGGTCTTTCTTTATATTTTACCACAACATAATTTCATAAATCTACAGGCGGTCTTAAATCCAAAAATATTTATCTTACAGTGTAATAGTATTTACTACAGCAAGGTCGTTGCATACATTTATCGAAAGAACTTAAGACCTCCCATCTAGATCCACCAATACAATCAGTACCTACAGTCAGGGATAAAACATGACGGATATTATACTCACATCTTCAACATAAATCGAAATTCCTTATGCACTGAAAAGTAACAGGCAACAACTAGAAACTCCCTAACATACCTGTTTTCATAATCCAGATGCTGAAAATCAAATACTATAGTCTATAATACGTAAAATGTACTACTGGTGGTTGATTATATTAAACCGGTTTCGACAAACCAACGTCTTAAATGACAAAATTGAATTAATTTCCCAGTATAGCCAATTTTCATTTACACCTTAGGCCGGGGCTATACACGGCGTATTCCTCATCGTTTTCCGTCGAATTAAAAACGTATAGGTTTAAATCGGAGCAGCTATACACGACGGGCGTAATACGCCGCGTTTTCCGCGGTGGAAAACGCAAGGCGAACGACGTTTTTTGCCGCCCCGAAAAACGCGGCGTATTACGCACGTCGTGTTAGCTGCTCCGATTTAAACCAATGAGTACCTATTTAATTCGACGGAAAACGATGCGGAATACGCCGTGTATAGCCCCGGCCTTAGTAGTCACTGTAAAATAATGTACGCATGCAACAGCATAATATAATATATTATTAGTCTATGCTACAACCTGTACGGCAATTCAAATACAAACACTGATTTTAGTAATTTATTACTGCTACTTGAAAATTATCCTAAATACCCTCTATGTCCTTATTGCTTATTATTTTAAAATTTTAAATGCGATTGCCAATTAATCAACTACTTTCATATTCAGCCCATGGACAAATAGCCAGTATATTACTAGATGCATTATTATAATTATTAAAGCTGAAATATTGAGAAAAGATTATCTAATCTCAAGTTTATAATTTTGTAATTTGTAAGGCAATACATATTGTTATTTCAATCATGTGATTCATTCATTAAAGAAAATATCGTATGGATTCAAGTTTATTGTTTTCTAATTTATATAAATAAATACATATTTAATTTCAATGGAACAATTATTTTTCATTTGTCCAATAAAAGTATCAGATATCTATTGCAAAGGCCCTAAAATATTTTATTATATGATATATTATATTTAATATTATACAAAAAAAAATTCAAACATATTAAATTATCATATAAAAATCACACAAGTAAACCAAAATTAACTAGTATAATAATATATGCACAAGTAGTGCAAGTCTTTAAAAATGTCTAATTTTTATTTAATGGAAATAAAAATACAAACTAAACTAAAAAGTAAAAAAAAAGTAAATTTATATTATAATTTACCATATGGTTTGTGCTTAATTAAAATAATATTAATTTTATGTTTTATTTGTACATTTCATT
Source organism: Macrosiphum euphorbiae (assembly GCA_949089665.1). Classification (NCBI taxonomy): domain Eukaryota; kingdom Metazoa; phylum Arthropoda; class Insecta; order Hemiptera; family Aphididae; genus Macrosiphum; species Macrosiphum euphorbiae. The sequence goes on from CARXXK010000005.1 coordinate 17,808,199, forward strand.
GATTATATGTTAAGAACATATATCGCTAATTAGAGAAGGGAGGAGGAGTTCTACTATTTTCACAAGTCATTATTGTCATCAAGAAAAATGATTTGTTTATATATAAAAAAAGATTATGTCATTTTACAGTGTACACACTCGAACATACAAACACACACACAAATAGGGAGAATGGTATTTAAAATTTAATATGGAGCATGTCTTGCACCGGATCCTCGAGATGCTCCTCTTGTTTTTCCAGCACCATTAAATGCAGCTATAAAAATATGATACAAACCACAGTTAAGTATTATTTTTATTTTTATTTGCATTTATTATTGTTACCTCGGCCTCTAGTAGCAGAAACAGGAGCTGGCGGAGCTTCATATCCATAACCGTAATCTGAATAAATATTATGTTATAATAGTTACAAACATTTATTTAATAAACATTAAAAAAGACTAATTGTTATCAATCTTACCATATCCAGCATAGCCATAGCTACCATAATAATCAGCTTCATAACCTGGGTATGTAGCTCCTCCATAATAGTCATATCCTTGAGGAGGGTAAGCTGTAAACAATTATTTATAGATGAAAATTAAATAAAATATTTTAATAGTTTTATTAAAAACTAGACAATTCTGTCAATATTTTCAGAATAAAATTTTTTGTCATTTACATTCAGTAGCAGAACTGACTAAAAATAACTCATAATTAATACTATTATTTAATGATAATAATTATACTTATATTAAGGACACTATGCCCGCATACATTGTCTTGTCTTACAACCACACAACACAGCATTTGCACATTCTGAACAATTCTTTCGAGTTTAATTTTAGAGTAAATTGATCAATTATGAAATTAAGAAGTCAGAACATTATCATATGAATGATTAGTTTTTTTATATTTTTGTTTTAAAGCGAATAAAAGCAAAATGAAAACAATTTACAATTTCAAAATGCTCATAACTCACTTAAAAATTAAAAAAACTGTCATTAACTAGATAATATTCTTACTTCTAAATTTGGTAATAGGTCAATTCACTTTAAAATTAAATTAATTATTCAGATAGTACAATTTGCTATATTCTGCTATAGTAAGACGGAAACAACAGTGTGGGGGAGAGGGGGTATTTTCTAAATATTTATTATTTCAGAAAATCATTTTCTTCAACTACATTCAGTAGCAGAACTGACTTAATAAATACTCATCATCAATAGACAATAATGTTATTCGCTTACAAGTTACACTAGTTAAAAGCATAATTGATGGTTTTTTTTATGTTAAGTAGGTATATTTTTAAGCCACAGAACACATGTGGGGTTATGCACAAAATGATCAAGTGAATATTTTACAATTTGGGATTACATTTTTTATTTTAAATAACATCATAATTTTTTTTTATTTTACTGGGTCACTTTACTTACGTTGGCAAGTAAGTTATTTCGATATGAGAAAATTGACTAAGTGAAATAATAAATAATAAGAATGTCAAATTAAAATCATAATAATTTTCATTTAATCAATTTTTGCCTAACGGCAGTAAATATTATATATTATTATAGTATGTACTTATTTATTGGTTAAACCTTTAAACTGGAAAAAAGTGTGCTTGAATATAATTTGGGGTAAAATATTATTGGATGAAATATTTAATTTTTTTCCATTCAATTTCAGAAAATTTACTCTTCAACTGTATTCAGTAGCAGAACTGACATAATAAATACTCGTCATTAACAATGTTATTTACTTAAAATAGTTATAAAAATACACATTAAAATGTATTATTTCAGAACATAATATTCTTCAATTATATTCAGTAGCAGAACTGGTTTAAAAAATACTCATCCTTAATATTTATACTAAAAACAATTGTATTAAAACTAGATTTTTCAGAAAAATATTGTCTTCATTCACATTCAGTAGCAGAACTGACTTAAAAAGTACTCATCATCAATTATGTTATTTCTTAAAATAGAAAAATAATACATTATAATATATTAAACATACTTTGTTATTTCAGAAAATGATTTTCTTCAATGATCTTAAGTAGCAGAACTGACTAAACAAATACTAATCACTAATACTATAGATTTTGAGTACAATACCTAGATCGCTCACTGTGGTACAAAATAAGCTACATTTACTAGCGATTCTGGATAATACATCATGATTGCCATTAAATTTACCATATTATATTTTGTACCACAGTGAGCAATCTATAGTATTCATAACCAATGCTGATACTAATACTAGAAACGATATTGTATTAAAATTTATTTTATCAGGAAATAATTTTCTTCAATTACATTCAGTAGCAGAACTGACTTAAAAAGTACTCATCATCAATTTGTTATTTACTTAAAAAGAAATAAAAATACATATTTAACACTTGTTATTTCAGAAAATTATTTTCTTCAATTACTTTCAGTAGCAGAACTGACTAAATAAATACTCATCACTAATATTTATAATTATACTAGAACATTTGTATTACCAAGGTTTTGTTCAGAAAATTATTTTCTTCAATTACACTCAGTAGCAGAACTGACTTAAAAAATACTCATCATAAATTTGTAATTTACTTAAAAGGAAATAAAAATATATATTTAACACTTGTTATATCAGAAAATTATTTTCTTCAATTACTTTCAGTAGCAGAACTGACTAAATAAATACTCATCATTAATATTTATATTTATACTAAAATATTATATTACAATATATTTGCTCAGAAAATTATTTTCTTCAAACTACATTCAGTAGCAGAACTGACTTAAAAAATACTCATCATCAATTATGTTATTTACTTAAAATAGTAATAACATTTTTTAATATATTTAACATTTGTTATGTCAGAAATTTATTTTCTTCAATTACTTTCAGTAGCAGAACTGACTAAATAAATACTCATCACTAATACTTATGCTAAAATGCTGTATGGTAACAACACTTGTATTACTTGTACAATATATTATTTCAGAAAATTATCCTCTTCAATTACACTCAGTAGCAGAACTGACTTAATAAATACTCATCATTAATACTTTATTTAAAATATAGGCATATATTTTCAGAATATTTGAAAAAAATCACCAAGACACACTCAACTTAATCCAACTAAGAATAACCTAGAGATAATACCAAAGCTTATGATCAATATTAAAAAGGTATATTATTGAAGAATCATGATTTTATCATTAGTTAAATTAAATTAAACTGTTTTCAATTGCATCACAATAAAAATACACAAAACTTTTCTGTTTTGCATTATTGAATGGGTGTTAATTTAGTTTATTTAAAAACATTAATTTATTTTCAAAAGAAAAACAGTCTTACCTCCATATGTCCCGTATGGTGCAGCATACGGCCCATATGCTGAAACAAAAAAGGTAAAAAAATAATTTTATTTTTAAAAATATTAATTAATTAATTTTTTAAATAAAAAGTTAAAATCCCATTAAAAATATTTTCAAATCCAAAAATAAACTTTAATAAAACTTATTTTTCCCAAACAAAATTGATTTAAACCTTTTGTTTCAGCATAATTCAGTAATACCATAAAAATAAAATTAAAATTATCCCATCATCTAATGTTTTTTTATTTTTAAGTTTTTACTAGACTAAAAATGGTGCATAGTAATTACTTGTCTCGGTTTTTGTCGAAGTCTTCATCAATCATTACTTAATTACAAGCTGAAGCACAAATAAAAAGACGCTGTAAAATTGCGTCTATAAGAACTTAAGACTCGAAATAATTGCAATCCATACATTTTGATATTAAGTATTGCGACCCAGATAGTTTAAGTTCAAACTAGATTTCACAAATTGATTTTTGTTGATTTAAAAACAAATGTAATGAAAAAAAATGAAAGTGTACATGGCAAAACTATTAAGCATAACAAGCAGATGCTGATAAGACCTTTAGACTTAATGTGATTTTTGTTTATTTGGTTACCCCATGAACACTTACCTTTTACCACTGGAAAGCTCTCTACTGAAATTTTATTAAAAAAACCGTAAATGTGTTATAATCAAAATTAAATGTAAAAAAAAAACCTGGGACGCAATACAAATTCTTATAACAATATTATTGATCATATTATATTCAACTAATATAAGAGATTCATATTAACAGACATACTATGAGATTTAATTTAATACTAGTTAAACTAAATTTGTTGCCAACAAAATATTGTAATTTTATTTTGTTATAAAATAACCTTATATACCTAATTTGTATTCCTACTTAACGTAATTGAGATGAGAAATTCATAATTATTCATTTTATACGATAATATTGATCAATAGCTTAGATACCAAACTGCTTAAAAATTAATTTTTTTAAAATATAAATAAAGAAGCAAATTCCATTGTATATCTCAAGCTAATTTAGATAAATACTACCAAGTACAACTAATAAAAAACTATTCATGGGGAAAATTAAGTAGCAATTGAATAGTTAAATACAGAAAAGAGACATGCAATCTAATTATATTCCAAAAGAAACAAAATATAAAATTATCTGATAAAAGAAATTTTTTGAAAAAGGCTTGCATTGAATATTTCATTATAATCTCAAATGAACTCGTTTTTATGAAAAGGAACACGTGGTTTCTTCTGTATTCAACATTACTCATAAAATATAATAAGTGGTTTTTATAAACATATCTAATTTGTGCTTTTTTTTTTTTTAATTGGCTAAGGATAAATAATTGTATAAAAGTTTAATTTACCTCCACGGGCTGCTCCTCGACCTCTCATTGCTTTAGGGTTAGCATAAGGATTAGCAGGCTTGGGTGCTGCTTTTTTAACATCCACCTATAAAAATACAAAAATTAAATATTTATAAAAGATAAATAAATAACTAAATATTTGGTACATACTTCTTTGCCTTTAATTGTTTGTTTGGCAGTTTTGAAAAGATCTTGTACCTTATCACTAGATTCATAAGTGATAAAACAGTAACCTTTACGTTGGTTTTTCATTTTATCAAAGGGAACTTCTAAGTTGACAATAACACCCCATTTTCCGAAAAATTCTTTGATTTCATCATTTGTAACATCAGACGGCAAACCACCAACAAACACTTTCTCTTGTTTTGCTTTCGCCTTCTTAGGGTCAATTTTCTTGCCATTAATAACATGGTCACCAGCAGCAAATGCCTATTTGAAAAAAATTAAACTGTAAAACAATTGCACAATTTTTTTTTTTTAAAAATGTAACTTTACATTATTTAATCCGTCAACGGACTTGAAAATTATAAAAGCAAATCCTCTGGAACGCCCAGTCGCTGGATCAGTCTTTAAACTAATGTTAGTGATCTCTCCATATTGAACAAAATGTTCTTTTAATTCCTCTGCAAGTAAAATAAAAATATTCTTTTATTATATTATTAAAATGTCTGTTGAGTAGCCAAACCCCAAAAGGGGTTTTCAACTTTAAATTCATGGGTATTCTTGCAACGATAGGAGAAAAATAAATTTTTATTCACTATTAAGAACCTTGGAGATTGCCACTATCTAGATATTATGTCATCAGTAGGTACTAATCAAGTTCAACACATTGTGGGAAATAATAATATGCCATTCATTATTAAGGGGGAAAAAAGGAATTTGTAAAAACTAGTATAGGGATTTTTTTAGGATAATAGACTACTTAATTATATACAAGCTAAAATATTACTCACTTTCTGTGGTTTCCCAGCTTAAACCACCAACAAATAATTTCCTAAAATTAAATAAATCAAATTAGATAAAACATTATGATATTAATTTTAAATAAGTTAAAATTGGATATAAAGACAAGGAATTTTAGACAAAATATTTTTAAGATTTTGCTGTTAATCAAAATAAAATAGATTAAGATCCATACAAGATAATAAATTACACGTTTATTTTCCCCAATATAAGATATTATATAGCATAGTAACTTTTTATAAGTAATAATCATAATTATAATAATAATAGTAATGTATAAATATTAGAAAAAAAAAAACAAGTACTAGGTAATTTATATCAAATTTTTTTTTCAAGTTTCAGATTAAATATATTATATAAAACACTGCTTTTGCACCTTAAATGATTAAATTCGATTTCCCATGAAATGTCTTTAATAAATTAACAATGTACATAAAATAAATTATATAAACAACCTACAATCGAGTTATAAAATATATTCGTAGTAATTATATAGTAAAAAAAACAAAAATTTATACTCCATGAAATACTGAAGGACTGGGAGTGGAACAAAAGATAAGGATATTTAAGATACACAAACTTTCAAATATATTTCAATTTACAATCATGAATTGTATTTGAAAGTTTTCTATATTTATAATATTTCTCATAGCTGAATTTTTGTAAAAAAAAATTAATTACAATACAATTAGTTATAAAAATAAATGATTTATAAAATTCATTTTATAAATATTTGGAATTATAAAAAATAAAATACATAATTAATAAATTACATTTAAGCTTCATAACAAAAAATTACAGCTAATCGAAATTCTAAGACTAAAAGTAAAAAATCCATAGAAAAAAAAAAAATTAGAGGTTTTTCTCTTACATAATAGGTGATTAAAACAGAGCCTTTCAATACTTCTTAGAAATAAATATTTACCTTTTTTAATAAATTAATTATCTTTATATATACACAATAAGCCCGTCAAAAGATAATCAAACAGAATTTAGCTTATTAGCTATTAATATTTTTGAATGGATTTTTTACTCAATTTATACTAATACACCACAACCATACATTAATTGTCTACTCTTTTGAGGCAGACAACAAATGTTTAATTTTCAGGAGAATGAGGAAAATATACCCCTAACAAAAAAAAAAAATTTAAAAAAAAGAATAAATGAAATTATATATGTATATATATACATATAAACATATATATATAAATATATATTAACTTAATCATAATATCAGAATACATAAGTATTAGAATTACATTAGAACAAAATGTTTTTATTATTTTTTTAATACTACACAAGCAGGCCATAAATTGTAGTTCAAAACAGAATCTTAGGCCAACAAATTCTGCAATGAATCATGTGTGTATTATTTAGTGACGAGAACTGTAACATAATAAATTGCATAAATGTTTTTTTCTTGAACTTCAATATAATATTTACTCTAAAACAGTTTTTACTGAAACTCGATGCATAATTAATTATTTAATTCATACTAAGTTATTAATACAGTTCATTCTCCAGTTATTTATTGTTTAATACTTAATGATTCCTACCATTTGGTAGGTGATGATACTGCCACAGTCGCCGCAATAAAATCAGTCAGCCATTGTCAAACGTATACCTGTTGTACAATGTGTCCATAATTTAAACATCCGTTCTTCAATGAATGACATGATCGTCACCTGCGCATATTTATACACCACGTTGAAAGGTAATCGATACATAGGCCTATACGGTCCTGAAGAGACGCAGATTATCATGGAAAATAATTTACATGAACTTTTCTGCTCGTTCAAATTGTGTTATAATAGTTAAATAATTTTGTTTGCATCCAAAGTTAAGGATCTTGAAGCCCATCGAGAAGAATTTGTAACCCTTGAGAAGTAGGCAAGCCAACTTGTAGATCTTCATTAAGTTAACACAATTATTAATATAAACATTATACGTTAACATTATCAATAATAATAAAATCAAACAAAAAATTTACAAATTAATCTAACTTAAGTTACATGATAAGTAATTGATTTAGCCTAGCCAATTTATTGTGTAAGTTACAAATTAAGTTAAAACTTAAAACTGTTCTAAACCAATATTAAAGGCTTTATGCTTTAATAAAAATTAATATCAAACAATAATTTATTCAATAGTAGCGTCTCTTTATGACCAATACAGAAATACTTACTTATGATTTTTCAGTAACAGAAGTAATAAAATTATTTATAATAATATAATTTTACACAATATCATTCATATATCACTATGTCGGATAACTCTTTAACACAGATCTAAATAAAAAGTTTAGTAGGAAATTATAATTAATATTTGCCCTGGAAAATTTGGATTATATTACAATACAGTAGGTACTTTTTAATAACTACCTAAGTAATGGAAGTAACAATCATAATTTAAAATAATCATGTTTTACTAATATGATTTGTTGCTTATTGGCAGATATGACTACAATATTATGGGTATATAAACTTTAGTAATTTAGTTTTTTTTTCCTGTACCTAAATGATTTTAAAAATAAATTTCTAAACATGTTTAACCAATTTTAATGATTTGATTAACATAGAGCAAGCAACAATGGTATAAACTAGTTAAAAAAAAAAATTGTCCAACATGAGGAATATATAAAATAACAAATTAGCTGAATAAAAATATTTATTTTTTATGATACCCTTGATTTAACAAGCATATTAAGCTTTTGCTGGAAAAAATGGGAACCTAACCTAAATTAATTCTTTTAAATATTCAGTAGTAAGACTATTTTTTAAAATAAATACAGAAGTAAAAAGATACAATTGAGCTAAAAAAAATGTCCTAAATAAACCTGAAACATAAGTAGAAAATTCCAAAAAATAAATAGGAAATCCACACAACAAACCTAAATTTAATAAAATTAACAACGAGAATATTATATATATTACCTTTCATCAATAATATTATTTAAATGTTGGGTACCTTTGTAATAAGTTAACTTTTAATTGGGATAAGGAGACAATTGTTTGGTACACACGTATAAATACTGTAAAATAAGGTCGGTGTTAACGTCAATAGACGGTTATTAGTCAGACTAATATTACGACTGTATTAGTAAAGCACCAAATACTCTGGCACTGCAAAGACACTATGTGACGCCTTTGACATAAAAATTGCTTGCACTACCGCCGGCAATGAATGGAAAAAATGGGCGACTTTAGGTACAATAAGTATTCTTACGTAGGTAAGAAACTGAACTTTCGGTTCACTTTTCAACACAATGCTTTGAGCACAATTGATGGCACTTGACGGACACCATTAAAAGCCTCTAGGCCAGCAACTCTAATGTCAATCTCACTTTTAGTGAATGATAAAATGACGGTTGCCGTAGATCATTATGAAAGCCGTAAAGGCGTAGGGAGCGTCACGCGCAGAGAAGCGCATTCGGAGTAGAGGGTTGTCCATTTTCGACAACCGACGCCGAGAAACGTTTGTGGACGTTGGGATCGGTTACAATATTATATTAATAAAGGTGGTAGGTAGGTACATCAAAATAACGAAATCCGCTCAAAAACGGTAAAAGGCAGCGACCGCCGGCGAAATGTTACCTGTCGTCTTCCTTGACTTGTTCCTCTAGGTTGGATTGATCGACGCCATTGTTGTCGTTGGTGCCGTTGGTCTGTTCTTTCGGTTGTTCGTCCGACATGTTCGCGGCTGTGTGTCGTCGGGTTTCGTGCGGACTGTGTGATTACCGTCAAGCGTTGTCGTCGGGGACGAGCGATGTGCCGGGTGACGGTAGCGAGAGGAAAAAATTGATGGCAACGCGAAACGGGATGGTGTGCTAGAAAAATGTTCTGGACGTAGATACGGGGCGGCAGGACGGACGTTTGGGCAGGAAGGCTTTAGAAAATGGCCGCTGGCGTCGGTCGGCACTCGGTGCGTCGTACAGGCCACGGGGTTACGGGGTAACGCCGACAGTTTACAGTGTGACCATCCTATTACGGTAAATGTTCCATGTCATTCGACCCGTGACTTCCACCCTCCACACCAACGATCACCGGTAAAAACTAAAAACGTCGTAAACAAACCGACGAAACGGATTCGATTTCGGATTTTGTTTTTTAGTTTTTACTGCCATGAAACTATAAAAAACGAAACGTCTGAGCCAGACGGTCTGGCAGTCTGGCGTAGTGGCGTTGTCTACATTCTTGACGGCATTCTATACAATAAACAATAATATTGTATAGAAATTTAAAATGTCGCGACTGCGCGTCATTGATTTTATTTTTTATTGCGCATGGGCACAAAATGAGACGACGGACGCACACGGCACCTATATCAATATCATTATTAGGGCCCGGAACTTGATGTATTTGCATCTTTTTTTCTTTTGCTTGCCTACACTACATTTGACAATTTGAGGCTCGTCTTTATTCTATTCGACTTATGTCGCGCAGAATTCAATGGTACAAATTTAATTTTGTCGGTATTTCTTGGTTGAAAAATCTTAATTTTTTATAAATTTGGTGCATATATTATCCATTTTTGAAATTTTTTTTATGTATATTCGCATTATTTTGGTTTAAACAGTTTGAGCTATAAATTATAATTATAAATAAAGCCAGCGCAGTATTTGCGCATACTTAAATTGTCCTATATATAACCCGTTTAATGGTAAATAACATATTTCATAATTTAATATATTTTTGCCCAGTACCAACTTACTATAATTTTTACATTTTAAGGACCCTGCAAATGTGTCATTTTTAAGGAGTTGTGTTTAGGCAATTATTTCGTCCGTGCGATTACTGATCGTCTTTGGGTGTGTAGTAATAATGATCATTAGTTGTGTATACTCCGCTGCCATCACCAGCGACCATCATCAATTTACAATACATTGTTATTTCTTATCTGGTTTATGGTCGCACGCACTCACATGCACAAGTCAATCAGCGTCTATAAAAAAAAAAAAAAATATAGATCCAAATATTCAAAACCAATTTATGGACGTGAAATAGCCGTCGCACTGACAATAATTTAGGTACTTCTAATGGTTCGATTTAAAAAATGTAAAGACGTTTGTATTAGTAAGCCAGTTTGCTTTGCATCGGTCGGAGCACTTTTTCAATTTTAATATATTTTTGCCGAGTACCTAATTTAACTTACTATAATTTTTACGGTTTAAGGCCCCTGCAAATTCGTAATTTTTAAGGAGTTGTATTTAGACAATTATTTCGTCCTTGCGATTACTGATCGTCTTTGGGTGTGTAGTAAATGATCATTAGGGTGTGTATACTCCTCTACCATCACCAGCGACCATCATCAATTTACAATACATCGTTACTTCTTATCTGGTTTATGGTCGCACGCACTCACATGCACAAGTCAATCAGTGTCTATAAAAAAAAAAAAATATAGATCCAAATATTCAAAACCAATTTATGGACGTGAAATAGCCGTCGCACTGACAAAAATTTAGGTACTTCTAGTGGTTCGATTTAAAAAATGTAAAGACGTTTGTGTTAGTAAACAAGTTTGCTTTGCATCGGTCGGAGCACTTTTTCAATTTTAGCAAATTTTTGACGAGAATAAATATTTTACATTTTATAAATTTATGAATTTTTAGTATTGAATATATTATTCAAAAATGTCTAAAATATAAAAATATGCTCCGGACTCCGACCGATGGAAAGTAGACTTGTTAACCAATTAACATTTTTAAATCGAACCACTAGAAGTACTTTAATTTTTGTTTGGTCGTTTTGATGAAAAATGAATAGGGTTTGCAGGAATCAACGAACAAAAGTCCGGTAAAAAAGACCCGCGAAAAAAAAGTCCGGTTTATTTATTAATGTTATTAAATATATAATAGCAATAATTTATAATACAATTATTACAATCGATATTATATAGATTAAATGTTAAAATGAATACTAAATAAATTAATAAATTAAAATACAAAAATGACTAAATTTGTCATCATTCATATAAATGTTTTGTAAACCTAAATCCTGGATTTTGCGAAATGTACTCTGGCATAGATGATAAAAGCAGCCTCTAATTTCTAATTCCGAACCAAAAATATTACTAGCCACTGTAATTACTGCTTTTTCGAAATCGACATGCAGAAACCTGGGGTCAGGAAACAAATTTTTCTCTTCCCATTTTTCAATTAATATTTTAAATACATTGTTTCATAAATTGAAGTTGTCTTACGTTCTAACAAACAATATACAGCAGTAATAAAAAAATCATTTTTTGGGACTCTTATAACGTATAATTGCATAAAATGCTCAGGACTGAGATTAAAATTTCCGTCACAATACCAAGTACTTGCCTCTGCTACGAAGTCCTTCATCCACAGCGAAAATGATAACTCTTTATTCATGGTTTAAATCCATGTTGTCGGATAATAAAAATTGTTTTTCTTCGTATATAATGACCAATCGCCTAAAATACGAATCAAATAATATCATTAATATTTCAAATGATTTATATTATAATTATATAGGTACATAATACTGTTCATACTACATTCAATAATAATATTTATTACGTAATACATTTTAAATGTTAACGTAATATCGCTTTAATAATAGAAAAATAAAATTGAGTTTTAAAAAATATAATTTTTTAATAAAAACGTTGGTTTTTTAACAACTTGAATCTATGTAAAAAAAAATTTTTAAAAACGTTAATAATTTTTGAAATAATGATAAAGGCGGGTTTCCACCATACACGTACGCGATCACGTGCATACAAATCCTTTCCTGTGATTGGTTGGTTATGTTAAGTTACCACACGATTAACCACGATACCGTGTTGTTGGAAATAGCTGAACATTTTTCGTGTACACGGCAAACGTGTATAGTGCGAACCCGCCTTTAAAGAATCACTCGGTATAAAAAAAAACGAATATTTCAAATGACTATAAATAATTTAAAATAAGCGAAATATTTACCTTCAATTTTCAAATGTTCTAAGCAAGTAGGTTTAGAAGGATTTAAATTGCTACGTTGCTTCTGAATAACACGCTGAACAGAATTTTCATTAGGTATATTCATTAAAATTTCATCCTGAAGACCACTGACCGCCTCGACAAAAATCTGACTTTGTTTATCTCTAGCTAGATATTTTAGCACGATTTTTTATTTTGTGTTTAAATTTTTCTACTTCCAGCATGTAGTATGTTATCTATTACTAGTTTTGCTTTAGAAATGTCTTTCGGTGTACATAATAGGGCAGGTCACTTGTATTTCTTCTTCAAGCTACATTTCCATCGTATACTTTTGGTTAATTTATGTTTAATTGTATACGAGAATCGAACGTACAATATTTTATTTATAATATTACCTTTTGTTTTAAATTTAAATATTTCACTCATTTTCACAAGATTTGGATTTAAAAACACTAATAAAAACGTTGAATTTCACAAAATGTACGTTTACCGAACATCGACTGAGCATTTGGTGAAATGACCAGTCACCAGGGTAAGTAAAGATAATTTGTAATAAATTTGTTATAATCTATAACATATAGGTAATAAAGATTAGATTCCTATAATGGCTAATACTGAAAAATAATAGTATTAGGTGACCCAACTTAATAAAGTCGTCAACAAACGATAAACTAAACCGATAATAAATAAATCGGACTTTTTTTCGAGGGTCTTTTTTTTACCGGACTTTTATTCGCCGGACATTTAGGTAGAATACCGGTTTGCAAGGGCCTTAATTAGTAAACAAATAAACAAGAAAAAGATAAACCGAAAGAAAGAATATTTATTTTAAGCAAGATAAATGTTCTTAACATTATATCGTGTGATATTTTAAATTTAAATCAAATATTAATTTTTATGTAATTTGTTGGATTGGTGCATTTTAACTCTTTTTTTCAAATAAATTAAACAATTTTAACTTCAATTTTAGATCATTTTTAAACATTTGTCATTTTATGCATTTTTTAAAAATTATTGTATAAGTCATCAAGTTCCGGGCCCTATAATGAACTAGCTGCTCCTGCGCACTTCGTTGCCCTTAAAAAATGATAACTTTTATATTGTTCAACTCTTTTGAGAAGTAACTCGCTGCAGTAAGTGCATTGTGCAGCTCTGCAGTGGCGTGAAACATAGGGTCCAAGCGTTGCTCAGGCAAAACCTTATAAATATGGGTGGGTAGGTATTGATAAAAGAAAAATTGTAAATTTTATAGGTTGGTATAACAGTAGGTATTATGAAGGGTGGGTCACCAAAAACTATTTGAGCAACACCAATTTTTTTTATGATACACGCCACTGGACTGCAACTCAGCTTCTCTGGTAGGCAATGTGCGAAAATTACATTTGATACTTGTACCCTATCTGCCCGATCAACCAATAATAAATAAATACTAATTAATATATTTCTACTCATTATTTCTCAATTCTCTTATAGGCTATAACCAATACTCAATAGCATCCATTTATAAACAAACATTTCCATTGTAAATCTCAAAATACCTGTTTAACTCCTATTGGTCGTAGCGTGATGTCATAATATATAGCCTTAGCCAGTAGCCTTCCTCAATAAATGGACAATCCAATACAAAAATAATTTTTCAATTTGAAACACAAGTTTCTGAGATTGCGTTCAACCAAACCGTTAGTTTTATAATTTTAGTATAGATTTATATAACTATATATTATTATATTATGTATAAATTTGAAGGCGCTTACTGGTCCACCGGAACATAGTTTTCCCGGTGCGACCCATGGGCCATGGTCAATTAGCGCCCTACTCCCCTAGTCCTCTTTCTTTTCATATAATTATTAATTAATCATTATAATATATTATATGGCTCCATCGGATCATGTTTTAAGGAGTAATATTTAGGCAATTCACATGACATAAACATTTGGGCTATGTCTATGAGTGAGTAGTAAATGAACATTAGTGTGTGTTTCCGAGAATCACGTAATGACGCGTCGGGCAACCACCGCCGGATGTGAAAACTCGCACGCTCACATACGACATACATGTCAATATATCGTGAAAAATGAAAATATTCTTGTTTGCATAACTATAAAACTAGTAAACTACCTACTCGGTAGTATAATAAATAAACTTCCTGTGTTCCTGAAGTTAGTTGTAATTTTGAAAAAACTGTTGAATTTATAAGCTTTTAGACTAGGTATATTATGCTCTTTAGGAATCACTTTTTTGATTTAATATCAGATGTGCTCAAAAGAAATACAAATGTAAGGCAATTATTTCGTGGGATTTTTAAAAAAAAATTCTTAATTTTAAAAAGCCTTTTTTTCATAATACCCACAATTTTTATTATAAAAATAATTCAAATTTGTGATCAAAATTCTTAAATAATATTTGATTTTTAAAACTAAGGGTGTAAAATCGTAAATAGCACCGTGCAAATGGAGTACCTATAGTACCTACATAAAGTAACATTCAAAATGCAATTTCAAAAAACATATACTTTTTACTTGAGATTATTTTTTTTTTTATAGTAGTGGAATACCTATTGCTGATAAAGCTAAGAAGTAAAATATCGTGTTTTTTTTTTTAATACAACTCTAGTCAAATCTATAAATAGGTACTTAATTGTATAGAATTCAACTATTTATTATAGTCAGTGGCGTATATAGAAATAATTTTTGGGGTGGGCTATAGTAGATATATTTATAGAAACTAGTAAGTGATCTATTACTTAGAGGCTACTGTCTACTATATATTTAACAGTTTCTATAAATATATTCGTATTTGTATTATTTTTCAACAGGCTATGAAATATTATAACTTATAATATTACCTAATAAAATATATTGTTGTTCTATTTAAAAAGACTGTAATTTTGGGGGGCTACAGGCCACTAGGCCCACCCCCTATATACGCCACTGATTATAGTTACCTACCTACCTAATTGGTTTTTATTAAAAAAATGTATTCTTAAAAACTCCATGAGTCTTATTATTGATTTTATTACATTTTTCAAGTAATTTAGCAATGGCTGATGTTAAAGTTAAGTTATAAATTATAATTGGTCTGTAATTATTCGTACAATTCTTAACATCAGAATTTTCATGAAGTGATAATTTATTTAACTATTAGGAATTAGTAAGTACAAGTTACAACAGTAAAGTAAATTCAATTTTTGCCAAAAATATTACATTTGAAAATATCACTGTGTGTATAAAATATAATAATAATATAATCTAAAAGTTTCACATTCCCACGAATAATATTTTTAAATTACAACAAAAAATCTAAAATCGATATTCTTGGTTTTAATATGTAATTTTGTCCAAATTTGAACTTATGATGTATTTCAAAAATAACTGTGCTTATATATTTTTTGGTTACAGTATGAATTTTTTATGACATCTCTTGTTTTAAAATTTCAATTCTTAGCTATAAAACTTCAACATTTTATAACTTTTTATAAGGCCAAATTTAAAATTTTTGATAATTTGATATATTTTGTCAATATTTTAACTTTAAATACTTATAAAAAAAAATCGTTCAGATGGATTCTTAATATTTATTAACTTATATCTCTTCGGCCTTAAAAAAAAGGGCAACTTATGAAGACGGTTGTACATATTACATTTTAAATGTTTTGACCTAGCAAAAGTTTCATGATTAACAATCATTTAAAAAAAAAATTAATAAAACTTGAAATTTTCTCTTGCCTTAAATACCTTAAAAAGAGTTGAAATATTTCTATAATTTTATGGCGTATAGAAATTGCTAAAATAAACATTCAGTAAATATAATAAGTCTATGTGTACCTATATGCTTATTTTTTTTTTAGTTACACAAAATAACAAAATCGATTTGATCAAATACTGGTTTTGCATAAAAATCTTGGGTTTTCCTTAATAATAATTATTAATTATCAATTATTGATTGTTTGTTTTTTTTTTGACCATTTGAAAACTGAAACATTTTTTATTTTTGAGTCCCTGAAGTATCAATTAGATTCACTTTCCTACTAAAAAAGATGCCGAAGTAGAAAATCGAAGCAATTTTACTGTCTTAAAAAGTAAAAGATGATAAAAGACACAAAAAAAAACCACTTCATTTTAAAGTCAATACATCCATCACTCGGCTCAGATTCTCAGAATCTAAAATACATTGTCTGAACTATTCTATCTATTTATTATAAATTATAGTGGTGAAGAAATACTATAGGTATTCAGCTATTTTGAAAAATCCAATGTAGAAGTACCTAACTGACAATTTTGTGAAATTATACATAATTATGAGTCTAACCTACCCAAAATAAATGAAGGTAGCAATAAAGACATTTTATACATAACTATTATTAGGTATCTATAATCTATTAATATTGTATAATATTAGGCATTTAGGCATATCACGTTTTCAAGTCCGGATTAAGGGGGTGGGTCCAGGGGCGGCATAGTTAGAATTTATTTAGGGGCCTCAAATCTGTTCATTACTTTTTTCTTTATAGGCTATAACATTGAATAAATCACCAAAAAAAAAAAATCGAAGATCATTTTGTGAGGTAAAAGCTTGTAAATTATAATTTATAAATAAAGTAATACATTATTCATTGCTATGTTCCTAATACCTATACATATTTATTATAACAGGTACCTAATATTAAATAATACCTATATATATATTTTTTTTTTTTCGTACTGGGCCTCATTTAAAACTATAGCCCCTGGGCCTCAAAATGTCTTAATCAGGGCTTGCACATTTTTGCCTATTTTCTATGTAATAACTAATAACTAATAACTATAACATGTACATTGTAAGTACAACTAGTAAATTGTAGCATATTTATTTTATATCTACACTTTAAAAATTCAAAATACTATACCAGTAATGCTCAAATGCATCTCATTATTTATAAATTTTTTATTTAGTTGAAGAAGTAGTATAATTTATATAAAAAAAAAACATTTTTTTAGATGAATTGAACTGAGTGAAAAAATGATATCATATCCATTTGGTAATTTCCATTGTTTTGTTACTATTTCAGTTACCTAGGTAACACAAATTTACCATTGTAACTCAGAATATAGAATCAGATCAGCCAGCAATAACTAATATTTTAAGTACATATTTCAATCAATAAAAATCATAAATACATAATTATAACAAAACCTAAATAACTGTTATGAAGTATAATAAATTAAAAACTACATATCTGTTGAAATACATTATTTTATCGACATAGGTAAGGTACTAATTAAACCAATTTCGGTATCACTATATTTAATAAGTTATTAATAATAAGTTAATAATTATAAAATAAATAACATTTATAATAATTTAAAATGATTTTTAATTAATTGCAATTTATTTGTAATACATTTTTTTTTAAAATTATTTAACTATAATACTTGATTCTAGTTATTTATTTGTCTTAATAATTACATTGATTATAAAGAGGTAGGTTAGGTTGGTATAAGTGTTAATAATAAATAATAATAATATACATAATTAGTTTAATTAAATATACTTAAATTATATGTATAATATAATAATAATATTGTTACATTTTTTTAAAATTTATAATATGAATTTATTTTGTTTTGGTTAGTATTTATTCCCCTTAAATTAAGGATAAACTAAATATCTATTAAAATAATTAGACTATATTATAGTTAAACACATTGTTATTCTCAATGAAAATTATTTATAAAATTACAATATTTTACATAATTGTCTAACATAGACATTATATTTTAAACTAGGTAATAAATTACCTAATGGAAGTATGGAAGACTAATTTTTGCTAAATAATTTGTCGATTGAATAATATTTATCTTTAATACAAAATTACAAATAAAAGTATTAAATTAAAGTCACAATTATCTATTTGGCCATTTCCAGTTTCCTGTTGTTTGTTCATTTGGTTTAAGTAAATGTGGAATTTCCTTTAAACAACTTTTTGCCCACTCAGGTAGTAGATGTCTATCTTTTTGATCATAAACCATTACTACTCCTTGAGTTGTCACACATTTCACCTTACCCGTAGTCGTGTCAAGTTTAACAAGTGATCCATCACCATAATTTATACAAATTTCACCAGATTTAATTAAAAATGAACTTTTTAACTTACAATTTGTTGGTATATCAGATTTCTCTTTTGCTATAGGCCTCCTTCCTAAAGTCACCGGAAACACAGTAACCCCACTGTTAGCACTTGTATCAAGTGTACATAAAGTTTTTTCAACTAAGCAGCAATGGTCATAGTATTTTTTGAATTGAATGTAAATTATTTTGTCTGATTCGTCTAAACATTCTGGTCGACTAAAAGATTTTGGTTTTCCATTCACAACTATTTTTATGTCTCCATTTCCAAGACTCGATACCATGGATCCATTATAAAAATGTGCTTCAAATGCTTTTCCATCTTCCATAAGAAGACATTTTGCCTCATCACTGTAAAAAACAACTTTGGCCGTCTTAGAAGCAATAAGCTTCACAAATTGAGCAGCATATGCATATTTTTTCCAATGATGTTGAGGAAGTGATTCATAACTATATACTTCATCAGCTCCCTTAACTGGTATAGGTGGAGGTTCTTCATGCAAAGTTACTCCTCTATCTTTATTCGGTCTATATATAACCATATGCTGACCATCAGAAGAAATACGTATTACTTCTACAACTCGCTCTTCTTTAGATTTTGATTTCATTTTAATAAACTCTACACAAACATCTCCATTATTTAAAATACTTAACACTTTATTTTTTGTTTTATGTCTGTGTTTTTGTAAGCGTACTGTGCTTAAGCAATCAGCCATTCTATTTGATGAACTTGTTTCGGGAAAGGTTTTAAATGACTGTAGAAATTTATCATCAAATACGGTAAACTGTCTATTTTCAGAATGCTGTGATGGAGGTATATGGTACATATTTTGAAAATTATTGCTGTGTTTATGAAAACTTCTTATTACATTTGATGTGCAACATTCTTGTTTACTGGCTTCTGTATTTAAATGAAAATCTCTACAAGCTGATAATACATTTAAGTTAGAATTTCCATTATGGTGATTAATTTCAATACTAGGATTATGAATTGAACGTACATAATGTAAGCCAGTTGAAGAACTACATTTTTCCTTATTAAATGAAATTGTGTTGAAACCACTATCTTCAGTAAAATGTGATTGATGAAACCATATAGAAGGTCCATCACAAATAATTTTTTCTTGCATAAAATCATGATTTAATACACTCTGTAAATCTATACGATCTCTTGGGTTTTTTCTAAGCAAACAATTTATTAAATCTTTAGCTTTGTTTGATAAATAGTTTGGTAAAGAAAAATCACTCATCACAACTTTTGTAAGTGTGCTTTTGATAGCATCGGTGTCAAATGGTGGATGTCCCACTAACAAAGTATACAATAAACACCCCAATCCCCATAAATCTGTTTCTAGACCATGTGAGCTTCGAGTGGCAACTTCAGGTGAAATATAATTTGGAGTTCCACACATCGTCATATGTTTTTCATCCTTAGAATTTAATTGAGTTGCAAGACCAAAATCAGCAATTTTTACACGCATGTCTTTTGTTAATAACAAATTTGTTAAAGTCATATCTCTGTGCACAATATTATGTTTATGCAAGTATAAAAGACCTTCAACTACTTGTCTTATAATATAACGAGCTTCAATTTCTGATAATTTGTTTCCATTACGTTTTAAATATTGAAGCAACTCACCATTATGACAAAGTTCTAATACTAAATAAACATGCCGGCAATCTTCAAAAAATGTATACAACTCTAAAATAGATGGATGCTTAAGTTGACTATGTATTTTTACTTCTTGGCGTACACGATCGATCATATTCTGCTTTTTCATTGACCAAATATCAATCTCCTTGATAGCCACTTGATGACCAGTTCGGCGGCATTGAGCATGATAAACACACGCAAATCCACCTTTACCCAAAAGTTCCAATTTTTCATAGCCATCAATACTATCAGATAATGGTATTGTTTTGTAGGACAACATTGATACTTTCTAAAACAAAACAAAAAAATAAGTAATTTATAAGTTATAATTAATATAATTAATATCATTTTTAGAAATTTACTTTTTCTAACAATTCAAATTTATGTATCAAATTTAATAAACCTAGTATAGAATTTTTTTAAAAAAAAGAGTATATATTTTATTAATTTAATTTATACACGAATATAATATTGTTATAAACTTAGACTAACAGGTTGTTGTTTTAACACCTTGGCCATATGTTACTTAAATATATTTTTTTTATTATTTTTATTTTTACAAGCAATATACAATCTGTATCATTAGATATAATAAAATCCCATAGGTCATTGTTGATAAAAATGATCGCTTTCTCATACTTAAATATATAGAAATAAACTTAAACCAAAAGCATTACATTGTTTTAGTGAAAACTATTATAATATCATTGCATAACAATTTATGGATTAATTTTTTTGATTTGGGTATTGGGTTAATTAACGGCATTTTAAATTATACAAACTAATTTTTAATTATAAACATAATTTTTATTTTGACAAAATAATAAAAATAGTACAAGATCATACAGTAATAAAAACATTTTCATCTAGTAATAGAAAATAAAACACATACAAAGGATAATGTATTGACAATATTAAGAAACCTTCAAAATTATATTTTTGCAAATCGAATAAATAGTGGACAATTTTTTCAAGTCAGAAAACTGATATGATTAAATTAATTTGGGTGTTTATATATATTAACTATTGTATATTAACTATTAAGCAAACATTAATTGATTCTCTCATGGAAAATTTTTTTTCCTAAAAGCACAAAAAACTAAAGCACATTTTGTAGGTTTCTAGACAGTAAGCTCCTTAGGTATTAGTTCATTAATCATGACGCTCAATGTACTATCCCGAGGCAGAATTATCTGCATTGTTGCTTATGTATAAAGATAAAGAATGTTTAGAAATAATTAACCGGAAACAATTTAAAAATTAAATAAATTCTGATACGGTAAAAGATTTTAATAAATATTGTAAATTATTATAAATTACCTATATATTTTAATATGTGTCTACTTCAAGTTAATTTTAAATAAATAATTTTTTTTTTTACCTAACCAGTACCTAAGTAGTAATATTAATAAATATTATGTTCCAACTTTAAGTATTTTATGTAGTTAAGTATAAATAGTTATATAATATCTTAAATAGGTACCTGTTTTCCTTTTAATTATTCAGAATTCCAGTTGAATAAGTATAGAAATATATTTTGAAGCACCTCCATTTTTATTTTAAATTTTAAATATCAATTGAAAAACTTATTACATTTTTTAATGGTTTGAACGGTGGTGTAACACCCAATATTAAAATAAGTAATGACTAATAGGCCATTAAAATGTAGGGATTTAGTATTAACATTCAAATTTTAAATTAAAACCAACTTAAAATACTTTGTTTACATTATCGTAAATTCAAATGATAACGGAATTCAATATTATCACATACCATCTTAGATAAACATATTTTTTTGAAAAATCATGGAAGAAATTACTGAACATTATTGTTATCTGTGGTGAGATCACAGAATAGATACAATCTGTGGTGAGATCATAGACCTATTTACCTATTTACCTATAGCAAAGTGGTCGGCAACCTTTTTAGACTCCCGGGCCACATTCAAAATTAAAAAGAGTTCGCGGGGCAGACAAAAATTTTAATTTTATATTCCAAATTATTTACTAAGAAAAAAAATAACTGTTTAAAACTTTAAAATAATAAGTTAATGCGGAACATAAAAATTACAGTTTTTAATAATATTATTATAATATTATAAAATTATGGAAATTACAACTGCTTATACATAGGCTTAATGTGATTTTTGTTGCTGGATATTGTTTATTATTTTTTCAATTACCACATTAAAATCACTTGTGCTGGCTCTAAGTACATGGTGGAGATGATCATCAGTTAAGCGTGAACGGTATGGGTTTTTAATTTTTTTCATACGAGAAAAGGCCTGTTCACATACGTAAGTGGATCCAAACATACTGAAGTATTTAGCAGCTATATTTTTAATTTTTAAAAATGATGCAGGAAGTTCAGCGAAAAAAAGTAAAGGCGATGCTTTGAATGAGTCTTTTAAGATATCTTGTGGCTGCAAATCTATAATTTCCATTTGAAACTCAACAGGTATATCTTCAACATCAATATTAAACGAATTGGCGAGTAGGTACACATTTTTTGACAAATTCTGCGTCTGTAAATGGTTTTTCCTCTTTCGCAATCAACATAGCTACAATGCTACATTCACACTAGCAGAAATAATGGCTTTATTTTGAGTAGTTATTTTTGAAAAGATTGTTTGTTCTCCGGTTAAAGCTTGTTGTAGTTTATTAACTTCAATTTATCTTAACTGTCCGTATAATAGGAGTCATATTTAACTTTATGCTTTTATTCATAATGCCGTTTAATATTGTATTCTTTAAATACAGAAATTAATTCACGACAAACAAGGCACATGACTTTTCCTTTATTTTCAATAACAAAGTATTGATTGATCCATTTATGTTGAAATACACGACATTCAGAATCTATTTTTCTTTTTTTACATTCATTATAACTAGTTTAAAATTTAAATTAACAGCCAAATAAACGATTACTAATATAAAATATAAAATATAAATTAAAATGTTATAAAAATTACTCACGACGCAAACCGCACATACCCGTATGATTGTATGAACAACGCAATGTTACTGAGCACAATCGAAAATTAAGATTATAACCCAAATACACTCGTCGTATCTACTCTATCTTATCGGTAAGTGTCAAAGTGTCAAGGTATATCTACTATTATAAAATATGACTGATAGAAACGTTCAATTATATTTATACAATATTATGATTTTTTTGATATGATATTCAATTAAATTTCGTTGTTATAGAATTTAAAGTGGGCCGTAATTAATGGACTCGCGGGCCGCCGGTTGCCGACCACTGTATACTACAGTAATTATTTTTTTCGAAATTCACCGTTACTTTAAAGTTACTAAAAAAAAATCGCAAATCCATTTCCTACATAACCTAAAAAAGTGATAAAGGAATTCAAATATATTTTCAAAATTAAAATCGGACTTTTGGTACCGGGTGAATTTTTCTTCCGCTTATTGGTCTAAATCACAGATATCTATATAGTAGAGATTATCTGTGGTCTAAATGCTCGAAAAACGAACAGCTTTCAACCTCCGTCATGTACAATATACTGTATAATAATATGATCTAAGCTTTCAACAGTCTTAACAGTACTTAATTTTTATTTTGAAAAAACGCGCGAAAGTATCTAATATCTATCAGCGATCAACAGCTAAATATGTAACGGTTACCCCCTCGGATGCGCACATCAAGCACTAATGTCAGGGACTCGTCGCTTAATGAGCTTCAAATTGTTTACTAGCCACTATGATACAGTAATACCATATAGCCCATAGGTAGTATGAACATTACTGACCAGGTGACTTTAGACTTCAGCTGGCAAAAGTAAGGACAAGTGTCAATAGGTGTTAGATAGGCAATCAAACGAACCTACTTTTCGAGTTGACTCAAGAGTGGCAAAGTTCCATGAGCTCTGGCATGAAGTATACGGCACCGACAGCCAATATTATCACGAGTGTTGTATTATTTCTAAGTTCTAGCTGCACATTTCAACATTTGTTACTATAGTAATATAATATTGTCCTCTGACACAAAACGTGTTGTGAGTGCAAGCATCGGACGATGTTACTAGTTCCCGGATGGGTAACCTGGGTGGTTTTAGTTACAAATCCTCGCCACACCCACGTGTCTGAACTAACAGTATCCCCCTACAAATGCTAATGGCCTAGTAGCCGCCAGCCGGGCTTGAGATCAATAAAAAAATATATTTAAACACTCATATTAATAATATTATAGGATTTATATGCAATGGTACTTTTTTTTTTTTGGTACATCCTTCTCGTAGATCTAACAACTAACTAGTCGGGTCTATTTTCCTCCAAAATTGAGATACCGTTAAGCATTTTCCTCTACTGACCATTTTCCGACAAGACAAAGTTTGGATTCCATTTTTCTCCAAATATTAAAGTATTCAGCCAGCACCAGAGTTGTGTACCGTAGTTCGTAATATAAAGTCAGAGTAAATAACAGTCGATAACACCGTAACGTCATATGATCGTGCACTTAAGTAGGCCTTATTCATTGAAAGTACCTATGTCCTAGCCCCTAGGTAGTAGATACGAAACCATGTCTTAATGCCAAGCCCTCAATACTCAAGGTATAGAATTATACACTACAGATTATTCATTTATATTTTTAAATATTTGTTTAAGTGTGGTACTGTGACCCAATTTTATAATTTTGAAAAATAAGTTTAGAATTTTGGTAAGTATTCATAATATTTATATTTCAGCCTGCTTATGTAGGTGTGTGTAATTATATCATTAATTAATATTATTACATTATTCACACTAACCTAGTAAAAATCATTTTAAAGATTTTTTTGTATCTATAGTATATCATGAAATCGCTATTTAAATATGAATTCAGAAAAATAATTTTAAAAAAAGGTGCTCAGTAGGTTACAAATGGGTCACTGTATAATGGATGGTATTAAATTTGAATTCAATGATATAATATCATTGTATAAGAAAAACGATTCTGAGCGGAGACGGTATGTCAGTCTAGTTTTAAGACATATTATATACATATCCATGGTATTAAAAAAAAAGTTGACCAATAATAGGTACCTATAATAAATTCCAAATTAATCATATCACAATATCCATTAGGTACTTATAACGCATTATACATCAACAACAAACCGTGATCATAGATTATAATAGTACACTTTAGAAGTTTCAAGTACCCACGAATAATATTACACAATCACAACAAAATAACTAAAATAGTTGTTTTAGGTTTTTTAATATGTAATTTCGTCCAAATTTGAACTTAAATTGACTATAAAAATAAACTGTGCTCGTGTATTTTTCAGATTTTTTGTTAACAGAATTAACTACTTATAAGGAATCTTGTTTTAAATTTTCAATCCTTAGATATAAAAGTTGAACATTTTATTCATTTTTAACTACAAAATAATTATTAAATTTTAAATTTGATAAATTTTGTCAAAATTCGATCTTTAAATGCTTATAAAAAAAAATTGTGCCTATGTATTTTTAATATTTTTCAACTGCTATTGTAACAATATATCAGCCTTGTATTACATATTTACACTTTTTGACCCAACAGATAAAACTTTATTGATAATCATAGAAAAAAAAAAAAATTGAAAACTGATAATGCCCATAAACAGCTCAAAAAGAGTCAAAATATTTTCAAATTTTAACGGTGTATAGAAAATGAAAATATAAACATTCAGTAAAATTTTCATGTATCTACAGTTATTCGTTTTTGAATAACAATAAAATAACAAAACCACTACATGAGAAATCGAGTAAATATCCAATTTTGTAAAAATTTGAATTTCAAACGCTCATAAAAATTTAATTTGACTTTCTTATAGACATTTTTTTTTTTTGATAAAGGTAGATAATCTTATGAGGAATCTTGTATTACATTTTAAAATCTTAGATTTAAAACCAAAATTATTTATGAATTTCTAACTCAAAATAATTTGCAAATTTTCGTAATTTTTGCGTATTTTGTCAATATTTGAACTTTAATTGCTTATAAAAAAAAACTGTGACTAAGGATTTTTAATATTTTCCATCTGCCTATACTAGGAGCCTTCTATTAAATTTTCAAGCTTTTGCAACCAACAAATAAAATTTTATTGATATTTTTAGAAAAAAAACTAAAAAAAAATGGAAAATGAAAATGTTCCTAAACAGTTTAAAACAAATCATAATATTTTGAAAATTTGATCGTGTATAGAAAATACAAATATAAACAACCAGTGAAAATTGCATGTACCTATATACGTTCGTTTGTTGTAGAGTAACACCAAAAACCAAAATCGATTTTTTGGAAAACCGATTTTGCGTAAAAATTCCCGTTTTTCCTTAATTTTTATGGTGTTTTTCCCGGCGCCCGTGAAAACCATTGGGAATTTTAAAATTTGACCTCCCGATGCACCAACTAGATTTACTTTCCCATCAAAAAACATACTGTTGAAGAAAATCGAAGCAGTTTTACTGCCCCAAACCGTGATGACGGACACAAAAATAAATAAAAAAAAAACCACACATCATTGTAAAATCAATACATTCATCGTTCCACTCAGAATCTAATAATGAGGTACGAACGTGTAAAATGTAAACAAAATAGATCACAACTGGCTGAGAATATTAAATATTGTGAGGCTGTGCGTATTATTATTTATTTTGAATATATCTATTCGGTTCTTCCATGATTTGTTATCGTATTTTTTTAAACAATAACCAATTTCAATTTGGCGGTATAAACTTCTGTATCAGTCCGTGTCGGTATCATAAACTACGAGGTGTGAAGCTGAGTGAAGATGGATTGTAGTAAATATTACAATCTTCATGAATACTAATCTGTAGACTGTAATATTGTGCAAGATTATTTTAAAAACCATCATGTCAATATAAACTTTCAGTAAAAACCGTTGTTGTTCATTATGATAATTTTGTGCAAAAAATGACAATAGTAATACAATTCACTCTGAAATATCAGTGATTATTCGTTATAAAAGTAACTACCATCATAATATTGTCATGTTGTTTATAAATTGAAAATTCTTACATTTAAAATAATGCTTACAATTTGTGATCATGAACAGCAATCATATCAATGTACAATAGTTATACGAGTAGTTGCCAAGCTATAATTTGTGGTAAGTAATAATATCATGATTAAAGAATAAAGTTTCGAAAATTATTTCTCAAGAGACTTGAGTTCTTCATTAATTATAATAATAAACATGTTGTTCATTGTTCTTACAAGTCATATACCTACCAGATACATGTCTTGTCTTGCTCATAATACCTATTGGCTATTTGCATTACTATTTAAGAGATAATGTGGGTTATTAAAGTAAAATTTAACAAGTTTATTTAAAAAATATCTTAGTAATAATAATTAACAATTTTAAATAGGTAGGTAGGTTTCACAAATTTAAAAAATTCCAGTTTTACACTTTTACTTACTACAAACACTTAATAGTTATTACACTTACATTTGGAAAGTTGCTGTGGATACATTTACCTATACTAACCTTTTGCAATAGATTGCATGTTTATATATAAATACATTAGTTTTTTCCATGTAGATTAGATACCTTTGAAAAAAAACTTAATATTATTAATTGTTGGAATAAAAAAGGTTTTATTACCCAGACTCAATTAGGTATGTTTTTATTGTGTATATTATCGCAATTTTTACTGTTTTGAACTTTCAAATTTAAACATTTAACATTTTAGCACAGGCCTCAGTCGTGAATATTATTATTCCTACACATTTTTTTATATTAATTAATTGTATCTAATTATTTTTTTATTATTTCTAGCTTGAAACACAATGAATGAAATGGAAGAACGAAAATGGTTAAAAAAAAAAGAAAAAGCATTGTTGGATGATAATTTTGAAAATCTTTATTATGCTTGTAAAGAGTTGGCTGATATTTATGTCAACCAGGAAGATTATCAACAAGCATTAAGCCAGTATGAACAGTGTGAAGAAGCTGCTAATCGTTGTGGTGATGAAATACGTTTGGGTGTTGCAAATCGAATGATTGGTGAAATGTATTGTTATTTGAATGATTTTAAAAATGCTATTAAGCATCAGAAACTTCATCTTAAAATTTCTAATTCTAAAAATGATGTAGTCGAACAGCAAAGGGCATTAGCCACATTAGGTCGTACTTATTTTTTACTCTCTGAAACGTTAGACTTTAATATAGATAACAAATCAGAAGTACTAAATACATCTGTTAAATATTATCTTAAAAGTCTAGAAGTATGTAATAAACTAGGTAAAGAAGTTGGTACAAAGAGTTTATCCGAGATGAAAGCAAGGCTGTATCTTAACTTGAGTCTTTGTGAAGAGTCATCTAATGATTTGAATAAATCAATGGACTACATAAATAAAGCAATGAAATTATGTTCTGACGCAGATTTGAACGATGAACTGTGTAAGTGTTATTCCATAAAAAGTGGTTTATATTCTAAGCAAGACAATTTTTCAAAAGCAATTGCTTGTGTTGATCAAGGTCTTCAAATTGCATCCAGACTTTCAAATAAAAAGTATATCGGAACAGAACTTTTATGCCTTAAAGCTGAACTTTTAATAGACATCAATGACTACCAGACTGCCAAACTTGCAATGGTAAAAGCATACAAGTTAAAAGTACCCATTAAAAATGAATTTGAAGAAGTAGTAAAAAAATTAAAAATTATTGTTGTTATGTGTCAAGTTGAAAATAGTTTACTATTGGCATCGCAAATGGATTACGAACAACGAAGGCAATTAAATGAAAAACTGGGAGATGCTTGCGTAGCACTGAAAAAATATTCTAAAGCAATTACTTATTATGAGAAGATGTTAGAAAATTCAGAACTTTGTGGTATGACTGACAAAAGCTTAATACCTTGTTATGTTTCATTAGCACAAACATACAAAGATAATAAGCAATACTACCAAGCTTTGGAATATTTTTATAAAGAATTGAATATTTACAGTGAAAATAGTATTGAAGCTTGTAAAACTTTATTAAACATTGCTGATCTTATGGAATCTCAGTATGACCCATTTGATAAAATTTGGTCAATATATGAAAGGGCTAAATGTATTGCACGAAAAAATAATGACGGACACTTACAGTTAGCAGCAGTATGTATTTTTAATACTTATTTTTTATAAACATAACTATTTTTTGTTATTTAAACTTGTTTTTTTATTGTGTTAATAATTTGTTTCAGGTTAAAGGTATGAAGTGTTTAGCTGAGGACAGAAATCAACCAGAATTAGTCAATGACTTGAGAAGTGAACTTAATAGTTTGTTAAAATATGAAACTGAATCAGCTGAAGAGGAGTATGATGTTCCAGATTTTTGGGATGACATATCATTAAAAGACCTTTCAGATATCGACGAAGAAGAAGATGATAGAAAAAGAAAGAGACAAAAACAAACTACAATACCTGAAAAAAAAAATGAAAAGGGAGAAACCCCTATCATTCCTGCTTGTGCCAAGGGTAATGTTAAATTAGTTTTAAGTTTATTAAAACAAGGTCATTCAGTAAATGCAGGTGATGCTTTAGGGTGGACTGCTTTACACGAAGCTAGTAATTATGGATATGTTGATATTGTTAATGTCCTTTTAGACCATGGTGCTGATATTAATAACCGCGGTGGACCTTGTTGTGAAGGTATTACACCTTTGCACGATGCCGCAGCGTGTGGTCACCTAGAAGTTATAGATTGTCTTTTAGATAGAGGTGCAAATCCTTTGGTTAGAACGAATAAAGGAGAGACACCACTTGATTCGTTGATAGCTTGTCGTAACAGAGTGATTTTAGAGGAAAAAAAAGAGTTGGATTCAAATAAACTGGCTCATTTTTGGTCAATTGTTGAACGTCTAGGCGACTGCTTAAGGAAAGCTGGCTACACTCCACCTGTACCTTTGACTGATGTAGACGAAATATTAAAGAATGGACAATTACCCACAGATAACTATTTAGGAGTAATACCTGATAATCATAAGAGGTCAAGAAAGCCTTATGCTGATATCGAGGATTTTGATAGATTAGAGAGAAAAGAAAAAAATATTGATGTTGAAGACGTATTTACATCTGGTGCTGCAGAAGACTATAAACAAACCATTAGTCAGTTAAAAAATCACAGCAAAAGACGGCGAGAGAGTGAAATACACTATGAAATATCACAGCCGCCATTGGTTGAAAATTCGCCCGATGAATGGTTAGAAGAAGATATAATTATTAAGCCAAAAAAAAGATATTGTACTGATACAACTAAGCACAATTATTCACCGATTAAAGAATTCAATTTTGAAGATAACGACAATTGGCTTAATAATGAAAAACTACCTGATATTTCTTCGGATGTTGAGTCAAACAAAGAAGTACAAAGTTTTCTCCCAGATTCTGATGAAGATTCTGATAGTATTAGTGTTGTTTCAAATCAACAAAAAGCTTTAGTTAAAAATAATTATAAGCCTCTAATGCTATCCACTAGTAAAAGAAAACATCAAAGTAAATTAGAACATCAAGGGTTTATAAATATAAAAAATATTTCACCGGAAATAGATGAACCAGCTCCAATATTTCAACCTGTGAAGAGAGATGAAATCGCTAGAAACATTAATCGTACAATTAAGGTGCGCGTCAAGGATAGATTATTCCTTGTACCAATACCTGCGAGTGAGGAAAATATTAATTTAAAATGGCTGTCCACTGAAGTTTCAAGACGTTATCAAAAACTTGAAAGTGTTAATCCTATTTTAAATTTAACTACGGATGATGGAGCGTTATTGGACGAAAATGATCCTATTGATTTAGTATATGGGTTACAAGAAGTTTTGGGTAATATCATTGGTTGGAGTACAGAGACTCTGATTGAAACTTATAAAAAATTATGTGTGGAATCAAATACTACCTTTGATGAATCAATATCTCAATTTTTAGATGTTCTACAGGCAACTGGAACTTTGAACATGTCAGATTATATAATGATGCCTAATGTTTTGAACATAACGCTGAACGTAGCATGTCATTATCATCATTTACAACTATTATGCTTGTCGGGTGTGGCTCTTGAAGACAATGGAATGAAAATGTTATCAGAATACATGTCTAATCTAGAGCAGTTAATCAAACTGGATGTAAGTTGTAATAATGTTAGTTCTACAGGTATAGGTTATTGGACAACATTAATAACTAATAATAAATGTCTAATTAATCTAGAATCTTTGAATATCAGTCATAATCCTATTACTAACGCAGGTCTAGCTCATCTCCGTTTAATTACTCAGTATTCTACTAGTCTACGATCTTTGTACCTTCGAGATATAGATATCGACCATGATTGTTATGATTATGCATCCGAGTTATATTTAGATAATATTGAAGACCTAGACTTGAGTTTCAACATGTTAGGACGAACTGGAGTTTCCGGATTCTTCATACGACTGGACCCAATGCGTTTGAAGTATTTAAATGTACGTAATACAGGTTCATCAATGGTGTTACGAGAATGCACGCTGTTTTTAGAACGTAGTCAAGCAGATTGCCTTCATTCAATAGATTTATCCAGTCTTGATCTTGAAGATGAAGACTTAGATTTGTTGTGTAATTGTTTGGAATCTGCTGGAAATTTACAACATTTGTGGCTAGCTGACAATCCAAAAGTTACTCAAATGTGCATAGACAGAATCAAACATTTAAGTGTTAAATTTGTCCATATGGCTGGTTGTAAACCAGTTGATATTTCACAATTTGACACTATTGATCTAGAACAAATGTCTATATCTGGATATGGTGATTCACCTTTATTTAAAAATGCTCCTTACAATGTAAAAGTATCGCTGTGATTAAACATAATTTTTATTAATTATTTATAACTTATTTTTGTTAAATATGTAATAGAAACTATACTATGTATTAGTTGTTATTTTTCTACTTTAAGTTATACTTTTTATAACATAATTAACATGTTTAAAAAATATTAAACTTTAAATATATGTTTTGTATTTTTAATTTGCAATTAGTTTTATCATATTATAATTTAATTTAAAACAAGAACTTACTTTAATACATTTAGACCAATAGACGACAAAAATTAGTTTAGATTCTGGGCTATTTTTGTGAATTAATTAAAATTGCCTAAACATTAATTATATTTAAAAGAAAGACATTATTTATGTACTAATTGAAAATTAAAAAGTTATTTTCTTAATGTCTGAGTTAAATTTTTTTATAAAAATTAAAATGTCGTCAAAGGAAGGTTTTAATATAGATCGTGGTAGTTAGTAAATAATCTATTATGATGAATGTTTAAATATAATATGTTTTGTGGACAGTATAAACTCTTAACACATTATATTCATAATTCATCCTTTTAGTGGTTGATAAGTTATGTGCAATATTTTTTGATTTTAGACCATAAAATAAAAATGTGCCACTCCAGAGATTTAGTTGTACAATTACACACCTTTAGTGTGAACAATATTTAAATAATACTAATTTGACTATTGACAATTAGTCCTTTAAGGGTTTAATATTAGATTTTTGTAACAGATATACTGAGTGGCCGCTGCAGTCTGTAATGATTGCATGTTGATTACTTGACACCTGTTAATCAAATTCACTTGAAAATAGTATTTATGCATAAAATTGTTCTTTTCATGTCTTGCAAGATTTTATAATGGTAGTGTATGAAGTAGGTGCATAATACAATTCTTCACATTGTAAATTACTATGAACTTGATTTTTCGCACTTCTTATTTCCAAGAAAAGTGTCATGCACTGATTTACCTTTGGTTTATTATTATTTATTACCTACTAAAATAACTATAGTTTAAGTTGTCATGTTAATAATTCTAATGTACACCAATTGACCAATTATTGTCTAACACTGAATATTAATATTTTAAATGAATACTTTTTATGAAATCAACATAGAATAAAATTGTACATTATATTATAATAATTTAGGCATATTTTAGCCATCCATATTTTGCCATTGTGACATAGATAATCTATCTACCTAAATATAAAATATACCTGTCTAGTGTCTATAGATATTTTAATTGTTTAATCTTTTATAGCTGGTAAATAGAATAATTATATTATAAAGTTATAATATTATTATATATATGTTGTTTTATTTACAATTGCACAAACTATTATTACTAACAGTAACATCAACAAAATAATTATTTACTAAATATTATTTCACAACAATATTAGATTACTGTGCTATTAAATTAATAACTGCTATAATTATAATTATTTAAATGTACTGATTTGAACACGTTTGATATTTTTGTGATTGTGGCAACCACTATATTTATCATCTGTCGGGTGTAATTTGTAATTATATAATAATTACTTTTGGTCCATCGCCAAATAGAACTTCATGCGGAGACCTTTCATATCAATTTAGTTTCCAATGCTCGGAAAAGTTTTTTTGAAGCTGCACAAAATCTAAGCTAGCTACATGTGTCTTAAAACTTTTTTTATTTTGCAGTTATAACTTATTATTATAGATATTATCTCATTCATCGCTCGAGACACTCAGTATAATATGAGATATAACTATGGATAATTTATAATTTATTTCATCAAAATCTCGGTATAATAATATGTTCTCAATATTTCCA
Organism: Macrosiphum euphorbiae; assembly: GCA_949089665.1. Taxonomy (NCBI): domain Eukaryota; kingdom Metazoa; phylum Arthropoda; class Insecta; order Hemiptera; family Aphididae; genus Macrosiphum; species Macrosiphum euphorbiae. The sequence goes on from CARXXK010000005.1 coordinate 17,842,216, forward strand.
GATAATTATTGCATTTAACGTGACTCGGGATTTTTCTCCTTTCTCGTAATCCAGTAAAAATTTACTAATAGTTGAATTAACCACCTAACCATTTTAAATCATAACTCTGAATATCGTAGTTAATTTTTATACACATTTCGTCATGGTTATTTATATCTATGTACCTATATTATGTTATAGGATATTGACAATAGTTAGGTCTATTTATTATTATTTATGCCTATGTGATTCATGTATTTGATATCATCAGTCGAATAAATAAATCGTGCGCGGTTGTCTTATACTGTTGTAATATTACCTATAAAATTATTAAAAATGGTTGTCACCTCATTAAATTGATTGTACCCCTCAAAGTGCCTAGATAATATTGTGGAGATAAATGAAAACAGTAATAATGTAAATTATAATTACTGCATATTAACATATTAGATAATTTTGTTGTATTCTTAGTATACCTACTGCTAATACTATTATTTAGTGTTAACTACCTAATCTGTAACATGTTTAGAACCACGAACTAAGATAATATAGTACCTATATCTTTGTGTTTAGAAGTTTAGAACATAACGTTTACTTTTGAAAAGCCGTTAGGTTATAAAGATAATAATATTATAGATAGCTAAGTGTATGTAAATAAATAAAATAATATTAAAAATCAATAAAATTATCTAATTACATATTATCGTGCAAGTAATTTAGTATTGAGGACGTTATAATAAAACACGAAATAAGACGATAATCACACGGCGTTATGGTTAGGCTATAAAGGTACACCGTCATCGTGAGTTTGTTTTTCGGTATCACATCTCGTGGTTTGGTATCGTATTAATTCCAAACACAACTGTTCATATTATAATATTTAACACTTAATGATTTAAAACCTACAAGTTATTAAAATTGCTCGATCGCTCCACAGTTCAATAGTGACTCTTGAAAGTTGAATTCAAAATAAATGCATCCCTTTTTTTACTATTCAGTTGTATTATACCACCCGCGCCCCGTGACCTACATACTTCCTTAAACGTTTATATTTTGTAGTATATGTATAATCCATGGCACCCCTTCCAAAGTTCCAAACTCTTATATTATGTATAGTCGACATCTTGTCGAGACACGGCGGAGGTAATAAATAATAACAAACATATATTTATCAAATTTAAAATATTGATATGTAAAATATTTTTTGTAGGTACTTTTATGCCAGGGTTTCTGTGCGACGGCCCATTCGAAAGGCATTGCTGGTGAGTTCCTGGCATTTAAAATTTATTTTGAACGTTGCTTAGTCATTGCCACAACATATTATGTGTTTAATAAATGCGCAGACACTGCAGAACTTATAATAATTTACTAGGTTATTATTACTATTATTATTTTTATTATTTTTTTAAATGTATTTCAATAGTACAAAATATAATGATATGCTACAATTAGTGTAATAAACAACAGTTGTTCAACACGAAATAGTATTACCGTTACTCACCATAAGGTATAAATAGTTCATTTATTGAACTATTATGTATTTACACATACAATATTAAATAATATAACACAATAGTATGAACAATTTACCTTACAATAAAGTGGATTGCTAATACCTTTTGTTTTGATTTCGACGGCTGCAGTGGAGGATCTGTGTGCATATTACTACCCCATACTGCTTCCATCGTTTATTGATACACAACATTAACAATACCAAACCAGTGTGGAGACGTGCAGTGGCGTATTTACGGGGGGGAGGGTCCATGGGGTCCGGACCCCTCCCATTGACTCGTGTCTCGTACATGTTAAATGTTGTGCAGTTTTTACATGATTAAAAAACAAATTTTATCATACGATTTTACGGATTGTATAAAAAATTTTCGAAACTATAGTTATATCAACATTTTCAATAAATATCGTGATTATTTTTATCAGTTGGGTACCGGAAATGGTTGAAAAATACCAAATTCATTCTTTAATTCAAATATTTTGTAGTTTTGTACATTGCCAGTATCTACAACCACTCTAGAGAGATCTTTTTCAAACTTTTTAAGGTTGAAAAGTTATCTAAGATCAACTATGAATGAAGTAGGTACCTAATGTAATTAAGGAAATATTTGTATAAAAGTTATAACATATAACTATATATATTCGATTCTGAGGGATCTATTGATTCTACAATGGTGTTTATTTTTTTTTCCTGTATACAAAATTCCTTCCAGAAGGAGTGCTTCGATTTCAACATGTATAGACATATAGTAACTTATCTTTTAGAAAATTGGATCAAGATTACTATCTGAGAGAGGTCATTTTTTGATTTTCTCAATAGTTATTTAATGCCACTGTAAAAACCACCAAAAAATTACGAAAAACCTCTAAAAATGGGATTTTAATTTCTAACACTTTGTCTATCACCATAGAAAAAAATAAAAAATAAAAGTATTTCATTATTAATTCAACTAACAGGCTATAATAAATAATAACAATATAAAATATCCAGACTGACAAACCGTCTTCGCTCAGAATCGTTTTTCTTATACAATGATATTATATTATATCATTGAGTTCAAGTTTAATACAATCCATTATACATTGACCCACTTGTAACCTACTGTACAGCAGCAGAGTGACATCCACTCACCCGCTTTTTTTTAAATTTGTTTTGTACATATTATTATTTAATAATTAAAAACTCGACAATTTTATATCGTCTTATAAATATGGTATATTTTATTTAATAAAGAGTAAATGGGTGGTGTGGGGGGCTTCGTCCCCCGTGGCTCTGTGTTCTGGAGTTCTGGACCCTCCCCATGACAAATTCCTAAATACGCCACTGGAGACGTGCAGCAGTAGTGAAGGTATTAGTCTCCCACTAAAATCCCGTACAAAAATGCAATACCTACTACAAATAAATACTCAAAGAGTCAGGATGTCTTCCCGACTCGGATCTCGGAATTTTCTCTGGGAAGGGGGCGGGGGCTTGCATTTTATCATCAGACCCTGATAATTTATATTTTTAATTTAAGCATGGTACTGGGGTCAAAGCCCCCTATACCTAATTTGGGCCTATGTAGAACGGCCATCCTCGAACGAGACTGGATGATGTCCTTGGGGCCGCACAGCAGATCCTGGACGTCACTGAGGGCGATGTTCCTACCTCTGGTAAACGCTTTCACTGTCCGTCAAGTGCAATGCTCCTTGCAGTGCCCCTGGCAGTCGAATAGCGTGTGTTCGTCAGTGTCTCCAGGGTGCTGGTAGAACAATCACGTAAGTACACCGCTCCACATCGGACGCAGGTAATGCTTGAAACAACCGTGTCCATAAAGATCCTGCGTGTGACATGGAAAGTGAGATATTTAGTATACGCATCTCCTAGCCAGTCACTTCGGATCCGGATCAGGTCACGTTGTCCACCTGACACCTGTTAGCTCAAGCAGCGAGCCCGATGTTGTGTTAAATAAGTTGCCATGTTGGTATTCTTTACATTCATTTCCTAGTTTTTTGCTTACATAAAACATATTTAAAAGTGACCTGTTGTAGTTATAAAGTAAACTATACCTACTTGTATTACCTACATTATATCGGGGAGATCAAATAAAAAATGTGTGTTATTTAGAAGTATGGTACCTCCCCACCTCCTTTTGACAAATTCCTGCGTACGCCAGTGATTGAAACTATCAAGACTGCACAACAGTTGACTCCACTGGCCTCTGCAAGGCCGCGTACGACTATCAATGGTAGGTATATAATATTATTGTATCGGTTACATATTATTATATCCACCTGTTGCATTCACACACCACTATACCTATATAATGCCGCAGTGTCGCGCATGGCGTATATTATATAGTGCCTATATAATATACCCTCGCGGTGTTCCTACACGTAGGTATATAACACACTTAACTACCCACCGGGTAACCAGCAGCTAACCGGCAGGCCTGAATATGTGTGCTGTGCTAGACTATGGAATAATAATAATAATAATATAATATTGCAAAGACGCCATAACGCTGTGATAATAGCGAAACGGCTTTGGGCGTCTGCGGCTCCTATATAACACCGCTCACACTCGCACAATTGCACACACACACACACACACACACACACACACACACACACACACACACACACACACACACACACATAACGGAACAGGTATATAATATACATAATACGCTCATGTACGATCGACTACCTATATAACCAGTTATACATATATGACGATTAAACCTGATTATATATAATATAATATAATATATATTTTTTTTTTTAGAAATATCGAGCCACTCGCCTTGAACCGTTTTAAAATTTAATCTGTTTCCCTTACTTTTGAACTGTTTCAAAATCGTAGAACAGTGCGAAACGCATAATTCTTCAAATATTTTTTTATTATTGTTATTAGGTACTTATTATTTTGTTTACACGCTGCAGGTTTTCGCACATATACGTTTTATTCGTTCGTACAGTATATAATATAGTAAGGCATATTTTATCGTTCGTTGGGTATAATATGGGTAGGTACTATATATATTGTAGGTATATTATATACCAAAGAGATTCAGGTTTTCAATAACTAGTATACAGCAGTATATAGGATTCGTTATATTATAATATGTGCATATATGATTATAAGTTTCCTATAATGTATGCATAAACATATATATAGGCTTATATACCACAAACATGTACATAATGATAATATATAGGTGACGTGATTTATATCACCTACATATGTGTGTGTGTGTATATCGTATATATATGGCAGAAAATTAATTCCAGAATATACCATTGCACGGACGGACACATTAAACGATGTTGGGGAAGGTGCAAGCACACGATATTATTATAATAATTTATATTCCGTTCCCGGGAACATTATAAAAACGAGCATTGACTGCAGTAATAATAATATTATTGTTGAGTATAGTTTCATAGTCTACGTCGTGATGGTGTTAATTATAATATTATAATATATGGACACAGGCACACGCACTTGTAAGATTACAGTAGGTTAAACATTTTTAGTAAGCCCTAAAACAGTGCCAAGTACCCACGAAATTATGTTGTCATAGCGCCTATCATATACAGTGAACCATAATATTTTGAACAGTTCAGTCTAAATAATCTTAAAAATAACAATATATATATTATCACGTAAGTCGTAGCCTGCAAGATATTTGAGAATTTAGTATCAATAGCTGTAAATGATACGAATTAAAATAAAATAAATTAGACGGAAATGCTGTAATTACGTTAAAAATCCAGATGAGATTTCGACGTGGACGAGAGATCGCAGTAGAATGTAGCATTATATATGCAGTTATGTCTTATCAGTTATCTCAACTAATAACTATATACACGAATAGCAATTGTTCGACGCATATAACGTGCGAATATAATATAATATGGATAATCTGCAATATTAAATGCTGGTAATTAATAATACCATGAAAAATAATAGTTGAAATTATTGAATAATCGAACCACGCAACTATGGGCACGGACCAGTTGCGCCTAAATTGAAATGTCAGCTGATATAACGTGTAATATTATTATGTATAGCGCCCAGAATATTATTTACCGGTCGATAACAGACCAGTTTTGCTCGAGTTTTACCTAGTCCTACGGGCTACAGCTAGGTATTATACATATGGATGAAACACTTTTACTAAAAATGTTATTAATTTACTATTACAATTTACGTTATTGTGACTATTTAACTGTTCAAGAAGGATGACTTGGTGGTAACCCACCGGGCCACCACCCACGTCAGATTGTTTTTTTTCCATCTTACAACTTTGTCACGATATTATGGTCCTGCTTTATTATTTTTTTGCTTTTCGTTGTTTTAGTGGCATTAAGCTGTTCGTTTACGAAACGATTATTTGTACATTTTATTCTGAGGTATTTGAAAAACGTTATATTTTTAAGGATTAAAAAAGCTATTAGGCATAATAATCTCGCCATAATTCACAATCGATAATGCATGTAGATCGCCGAAGAAGAAATTAAAAACTAAATAGGTACTTACCTGATAATGGTTTTTGGGATATGGGTAACCTTAAATACCAATATAGGTATACGAATAAAAAAAAACTCAAAATAACAAATATCTTGATTAATTCAAAGCCTCGTGGACGACGGACGGGTCTCCAAAATTGAAAATACCTGTCTGAAAGAAAAAAAATATTTTATAAAACCATTATAGTGCCTAATACATAACAAAAAAAAAAACTGTCAAAATCGTATATAAGTAGGTACAGCATATGAGATTAACGCTTTTAAGCAGATAACGGAATAACAACGATTTCGAATTAATATTATTACTATTATTATTATTATTTTTTTTTAAATATAAAATTATTCATATAACCTTTTTGTGCATTTATTAACCTTGAGTTATATGTGTTTTTAGGCTCGGAGAAGATTATAAAATATAAACCGCTTGGACTGTGATGCTTAGATTATATTATATGGCTTGAAAAATTATGTCGATGGAAAATGTTATTTGTTACTTAATTCTCTACACACACACTTGTTAAATAATCACTTCTCATTTTATTTTAATTCCTGTACGCGGCTGTATGTATACGATTAATTTAATATTCAACAAACCCCATTTTTATAACATGTGCATATGATGAGTAAAACGTGTTTGTATAATATGTTTGAAATTTTTAATTTCTGGAATTCAAAACCGGTGTACCTATATTATGTTTCAAGTTCACGTGACACAAGATTTCACGCGGCACTCGTTAAACATGTTTTTTCCTTCTTTTTTTTTTCATTTCAGTAATTCTTCTCTATATGCATACTTATATAATATTCACTGGATTTACTGACATTACCATCCCGAAATGTGTCTATTGTAATAAAAGAATAGTAGTTTTTTTTTTAATAAAATTGATTACGTATATTATAGCTATACATATTTTCATTGAACTCGTCTTGAATATGTCAACGGACAATACGGATGAGCCAGGTACCTATCAAACTTGCTGCAGGTTCCATGTGTACAATTTTATTGTTACATACCTTCGGTCTATGCATCACAATATCATATTATAGTGTATTATTGAGATTTATATTGTATAATCATAAGTTTCTACGTTCAATGCACATAGGCTGTAAGTATATACCTACCTATGTAATGTATAATATTGTCTGATATACTTTTCAAACTGATAGGTACCTTCACCAAAGGGTGAAAAAGCAATATTGGTAATCATTGCGTCGATCATTACATAAATTACGAACAATCTGCCCGACTACTTTCCCTAAATGCAAATGCTTTGTGCAGTTTTTGTTGATGATTAATATTATATTAATATATGGTGGGTAGTATTATATTGTCGATGAATTTTATGGTCAATTTTTTTTGAAATTAATATATTTATATATAATTTAGCACTTCCTATATACTTTTATATTTGTTTTTAAAAAATGTACTAATCAATTCTGTGCCACAGTCAACAGTATTATATTAATACCTTTAATAATGACTATAATATATAGTCGTTAAGTCGTTCTTGTTGAGATAATCCGTTTAATCTGCCGTACCTGTATTATGATATTGTGTTTTCGCTACTTCATAATATATACCTACCTTATTCAATAAATTACAACTTATTTAAAAATGTTAATTTTTTACTGTTTTCAGTCGGTCACCTAAACATTAACATAAACACGGATGGGATACAGAAACGAGCTGTTGGCTCACCTCGACCGGTGCGAGGCTTGCCGTGTTATATATTATTTTTAATTTGAAAGCAACAATAAATCATTGCATTCGGAAAGCGTTTGTGAGCCCAGTTTACTTAAGTGTGTACAGGTATAGGTAGTTTTTCCAATTTTAAGTGCTCATAAAAATATATACTTTCGAGTAAATATTTTCGAAACTTAATGAATATTACCTATAGTCGTCACGAGTCTTAGATAATACGGTAGGAAGAAGTTGCACTACATGTTTTGGAGTAATCATGGCCGACAAAGCGATGGTAGTTGTTTATTATAAAATTACTCTAAGCATCTCCTTTCAGCCATCAAAAAACTTGGACTCATATTTAAACTTCACTATACACTGCAACAGGGTGAAATAATATATTACAAACGAATAGTGGTGTATACGTTTTAGGCAACGAAATAAAGTTAGAAATATTATTTTATATTACTGATAAAAATAATAATCGTTTCATTAAATCGTTCTCAAAATAATAAATTATAATAATATCCTACCTATTAATTTATGAATTTATGTGACGATGTGGTCCCGCAGTTTAACCCTTTTTATAAACATGTACATAATATTACATTACCTATTACATTTATATATATATAATAAAACACGAATGTACAAAGGCACAGTTAATTTGCTTGACACCTCACGGTCATAATAAGCTCCGATAAATGAATAATTTACTGTTTTATTTTGAAACATGGAATTACATCTATAACAATGCATACAATACACACACATATATTATATTATGCACAATATGTTTATTGTTTCCTTATTATTAATTATTACTATAGTTATATAATTATTGCAATTGCATCGCAAAGCAAAGGTTAAATATAATTACTATAAGACTATTATAGGTACCATAATATTGTAAGTATTGTTGAAGATGATAAAGTCAGCTTATAGATGAAGTCATATCGATACCAGTACCCTAAATAATATATAATTATGACTCTAGTCGTAAGTCGTGTATAGATAATGTCGATGAGTGATTTACTTAAATAGATGGTATGAGACGCAATAGTCATAATAATGATTTATATTACCTATACAGTATAATAATAAATAATACATAACATATACGACATACCTATTTTTAACCAAACCTATATTATACCTACTTATATATATTGTATAGGTATATATATATATATATTATAGATACTATAGCACCGTAGAGATGTTCGTACAATATGAGTTTAAAAATAATGGCGGTATGGTGAACACTGAATCCAATAAATGTATAGTGTCTATAGGGTAAAATAAAAAAATATATTTAATGTAATTTCATTATTCATCCAATTTATGGAGAGGACAAAAATAGTTTATTATTATATTCTAAAAAAATATTCGAGAAAACAAAATAGAGTGTAGGTAAGTACAGGTATTTTAGAAAATATTTAGGCATGAGCTTTATCCATTTATCATTGACCGTTGTTATTTATGATTTATATACATATCATACACGATTGTAACAAACCTTACTTAATTATATATATTATGCATATAGTACCTATTTAGGGGCGTTAACTGAAGGTTTACACTAAGTCTCTTTGTCTTTGCATAATAGAGTTTGAAATTGCTACCTATTGCTATCGTTATAAAATATAGATTTTTATTTATATTTATGTGCCTATAATATGTTATAAGGATACGTCGTTATATCCCCATGTGATATATCCGTCTTTCTAATAACGCATAAGACATACTATAACAAATTTTACATAGAATAATCCATTATAAAATACTCTGTTGTTTTTAATATTTGAGTATAATTTGATCAGTTTCATTCAAATAATATCGAAAAAAAGCCTTTAGAAACTGTTTTACAACTGCCGAAAGTATGAATAATATAATATTTTCCACCCCGACTACGACGTATGAAATCGTGAAATACATTACACGGGCTGCATCAGAGTTGGGTCCAGAATTAAAAATTGCTTCCTATACTAGTTGGGTCCGAGATTATTAAAGGTCCTACTACACTAGTTGGGTCCCGAATTATTTTAGGTATGTAACTATAGTTGCCAGTTGGGTGCCTAATAGTTTTGAGTGAGTACTATACTATATACTAACATTATTCTTTATATTTTACCAGACCAGGGGCGTGCTCAGCTTTTTTCAATGGGGGGGGGGGATGAACCGTATTTTGTTTTGTTGATTATCATAGACACAAAATGTTCTTATAGGTATATACGTTGGTATTTTAGAAGTAGGTTGATATATATTATATTATATACATACCTACCTACTATTGTTATTCTAAAATTATCACTGAAAACTTTAAAACTATATTCTATATAGCTCAACATAAAATTCAAAATCTATTAATGTTTTATATAATATGCGGACATGTTAAAATTATGGGTATAAAGACCTAAATTACAAATTCAAGTTTTCTTGGTTTCTTAGCCATTTCATCTAAGACTTCATCTGGCGTTAATCCATCCAAACGGTCCTAAAATAAAATGTAAGTATATATTCAATTTCGGTTAAACTAATAAGTTGAAGAGTATTTTACTTCAAGCATTGATCGAGTTTCTTGTATGTCTTCACCCTCTTTAATGTTGAAAATGTTCTTTCTGGGGTGGATGTTGAAACGGGTAGGACACATACAATTTTTAATAGCTTATTCAAATTTGTATAAATAGAGGAACTGCAAATTTGGAGAGCATCTAGGCCAGTTTTAATGACTTCAGAATTTTCCAATAATTTTGTTCGCCAGATTTTTAGTTCAGCTAAACTGTTGTCTTTATTTATGTGTGGTGAATAAAAATCTGACAGATTTTTAAAGGATTCAATTTCACTTGTATTTAAAAACTGATTTTTTGAAAAAATAGTCTCAAATCCTATACTATAGTACCAAACACGAACTAAGATATACTAGATATAACTAGATAAGATAACTTAGTTCGTGGAACCAACTATATATATTTTATATCTTTGATAATTATTACATAACTAACAAATTAGAACCAATTATGCATTACCTTTTTTTTTTTTCGAAAAAAGCGAATCAAGCAAGAAACTTAAGTAAATGCATAAAAAAAAAAGTTCGTGGGGGGGATATGACACCCTCATCCCCCTCCCTGAGCACGCCCCTGTACCAGACTTAAGACTGTCTATGACATATTTATAAATTTATAATGTAGATCAAAGGTATGGTTAAAAATAATTTTAAACCATTTATTTTTTATGTTTTATTTTTTGGTTTCTTTGTCATTAAAAATATAAACCATAATAATTTTACAACTTAAAATATGATAAAAATGTAGGTACAATACCAAGAAAAAATATTAAAAATTTTAAAAATCAAAATACAAAAAACATATCCATATTAGGTAGGCTATTATATTATACGAATAGAAACAAAATATGTCGTTTAAAAAAATCACTTGTGTTCGTAAAATTAATATATACGACATTAATTGTCGGCATTGTACCCATAATTGTATCACATATATCACAATTTGTAGTATTCAAATAATTTAGTTTTTTAATAGCAAAAAAACTAAATAATGAAACTGTAAAAAAATTAATATTTTTAAACATAATATTATACCTTTGGTTTGGCACTTCTGAGTCCGTTAAAATGTTAGTAGATAGTGTAGTATACTCACCAAAAAAATATTAGGGACCCATCTTGTGTAGTACCTGAAAAAGTCCAGGACCTAACTAGTGTACCTAGTACCCGAGATTAGTAGGTACCTAGTACTTGGGACCCAACTCGGATGTGCCGGTTACACCATGTGTCGTATTTTTACTCGAAGTAAAGATCGTGTGCGTAGTTGAACTCGAGTGCCCCTTGTTATAATGAATAATGACTATACATATTATTATAATATTACGCACCGCATATTATAATATTATTATATTTATGTGTAAGTTGGGAATTTTACAACGCGTTGTTGTTGCACGTAATTTTTATTTTCAAACATTGTTGTGCCATTCACGAAACAAAAAAAATAAAATATAACGTTCGCGCGCGTGATAAGTATATTGGTATTGACTGGTATATAGGTATATAATATGTAGGATACCGCTCCTATTATACCACACTGCCTTATACACACATTAAATTGAATCGTATCGCCGAACGTCTGACGTAGACAGACGACACCACACCACCGTCGTGTGTTAAAAAATAAGAATGATTATTGTGTAATAAAAAACATCTCATTATCGAATTGATGTACACGTCGACCGTCGAAGGACGCGCCTCGCGCGTAATATCTAAATCACTTACATTTGGTTACCGTTAGAACGTTAATGGGCACTCCGACTCGGATTGATAGTAATTATTCGTCCTGTAGGTACGTCATACGAGCCATGTTATTATATGTGAACAATACGTTGATAAACAAAATATATTTATATGTTTTTGTTTGAAATCGTCGAGCGTCAGTGGAAATTTCAGCGGGGTCATTGCGGTTCACACTGTACACAATAATAATATAATATTAACATCGGGTGTATTGACCAGAGATGTGAGGCTGAAAAGTTTCAGAAATTTTCAAGTGAAACTTTTCATGAAATCTCGAGATTTTTTTGTACTACCTACCTACGTAAGGGGCGTGTCCTGTTAATATACAAATTACAAAACCTTTGTTTTCCGTAATATTAGAACCCACCTTTCTATTTTCTATATAATGTATATTATTTAAAGGGTAATTTTTCTGAACATTTCGACGTATTTCAAACGAGTATAGTATATTTGAATTATTTAACTTTGTTTATTAAGGATAATAGATCCACGATAATGGGTCTATGGTAGTTTAAAATGTTTAATAATACATATTTATAGATGGTCCAAGTATAATATAATAAATGCCACATCCAATATTATAATATTGTATACAGCCATTTTATATTTTTGTAAGCCTATTTTTAAGGACTTAAAATAATAATATTGAAAAACTTATATTTGTATCACCAAGTCATGACGCTCCTTAGGTAGTACGAAAAATCTCAACAATTTCGAAAATATCGTCTTTAAGTTTAATATATTTAAAACTTCCAAAAATCAGAAATATAATAATTTCACTATCAAATGAAAAATAACGAAGGTGGGCATGCTTGGTGAACCACCCTGTATACATTTGACATTAACCAATGTTTAAAACTATGCATGGAAAGTACATATTATTATATACCTATATAAGTAAGTATTATAAGTATGTATACGTATTAGTTTATGTTATAAAATATATATTATTATGTGGTTTTGTAATTTTTTAATGAAACACGACGTCCGCTTTTGAGCGTGCAATGACAATGATAAACATATTATTGTATTGTTGTACAAATAGTGTGAACTTAATATATATAATGACGTAGGTACGTGGCGCAAAGTTATTTTTTTCATTAGGTAGTCCATAATATTATATGGCGCTGCAGCGTCTACATATACGTAATAATAATGTACATAATATTATAATACTAATACACCTCGTATTATAGCTGCAGTATTCGTGCTATATATCGTTTGCGAAAAGTATACATATTATTATAATATTATATACGAGACTGCGCGTGTTCAAAGGCCATATGGCGAAAGTTACACCTCCTCGTAATAATCCAGTTATCCGGTGATGACGATCGCCCGGCAAATTGGACTAAATGAAACGTCCGGTCTTTAGATTATAATATTGCCACACGACAGTGGTCGTATGGTATACGCACGCGGTTAAACGCGGTCCCTGCTGAAGTTGTTGTAGACCGCGGTGAACGCAGCAATGACGAATAGACGCATTGGGCAATATACGTACACACACACACACGTTTTATATATTATTATTATGTGTTATTAAAAGATGTAAACATCGGATAAGATGGGAAATGTCAGTGCCATAACTAGGCTACTTGAGGCCTGTGTGCAAAACCAAAATATTGAGGCCCCTTATTATCTTTTTCAATACACACCTTAAAAACTTTTTTTTGCAATTTTTAAAGTCAGCAGACAAAAATTCGGGCTTAAACAAAAAAAAAAATTTAATTTAAAATAATCTATAAATTTAAAACAATTTCTCAAGGATATAACTAACTCAAAAAAGTAAAAATGTTCCAAAATGTATATTATTGAGAATATTAATATAAATATTTGGTGAAAACTTCAATGGTTTACGGTTATTAGTTTTCGAGTTATACCTACCAAAAAATAAAATGTTTGGTTTTAGGTAAAAATGACAATTTTTTTTTTTTTTATTGACGCTTTTTAATATCTAAAACTAAAAATGTCGGATTCGATCTCCAAAAAGTACCAACTAGATTCACTTTTCTAACAGAAGAAATGCTGATCTCGAAATTCGGAATATTTTTACTACCCATTGTCGATGACCGACAAAAATGAAAAAAATTATACACATCTTGTAAAATCAATACATTTGTTCGTTCCTCTCAAAATCTAAAAACAGTGATCACGACTCCATGCTATATTAAAAATGAAATAACATTGGTTTCGTTTCCAAATCAATAATAAATAATTTATATATTTTAATAATTTTATATTAGTTTAATTTTAGTCTTTAGATATTTTGAGGCCCTTCGATATATTATGAGGCCCGAGGCCTGTGTGCGGTGCACACTTTGCACACCCGGTTTTTACGGCACTGGGAAATGTATAATAAGGGTTTGATGTAATACCCCATGCGGCATACAAATATTTCCCAACTGTGGTACAAATATTTTCAGAAAAATAATATTATAGTTGTCAAAATATTTTAAAATGTTACTCAAATAATTAGGAAATATTTTAATTATATTCTTTGGCCCAAAAGTTCATAATATATTTTCAAAAAACAATTTTACGGAAACTTCATAGAAATATTAAGTCAACATTTTTATGCAGTCATATAGTACAATATTTTTTTATCATGAGAAGAAAATATTTATAAAATATTATTAGTCAAATATTATCATTTCCCAAATGCTGAGTGAAATACGGTAGTACAGCTGCTAAAACAATAATTGTAATTTAGGCTTTGGCTTTGTAAGGGATCCAACAAAAATTTGTTATTTAGTAATACATCTTGTAAATATTACTTGTTGGAGAATTAATAAATTATTATTAGTATGATAATGATATCAACCTGAAGTGTCATCGCACAACAACGGCATGTCGGCATATATATATTAAGAGGACGCCACACTCGCATGTGTTGTCTCCGTCTTACAAATGTACAACATAGCAAAAACTCTTTTGCGAGGGACAACTTTTCTCGCACCATATTTGTTGTAGAACTACCAAATTTTCACAGCACTTAAAGAAGAACTTTATCTGTGCAACAGCGTGCTCTTTTTTTCAATAGCACCATCCAATCATTTTTTATAAGCAAATTAAAAAACCAAATGTTTAGAAGCAAATAACTTGTATTGTATATATGTTATTGAAAAAAAGAGCACGCTGTTGCACAGATAAAGTTCTTCTTTAAGTGCCGTGAAAATTTGGTAGTTCTACAACAAATATGGTGCGAGAAAAGTTGTCCCTCGCAAAAGAGTTTTTGCTATGTTGTACATTTGTAAGACGGAGACAACACATGCGGGTGTGGCGTCCTCTTAAATAATAATATCCTTTGTTATATTAATATTGTAGGGTCCGGATTTAAATGCACAGTGTATGGTGTATCTCCTTTTTTGGGCTATCTTAGACAATGTTTTCCAAGTATATGTATACATAATTTGTTTAGTGAAACGAATACTGTTACTTCAACGGGAAAACTTTTATTTTTCATTGTTCGACCATTTTTTAGCATATTTGTATAATATACGACAAACTACTACTTTAAACTTAACCAATTTAAAATATTATCTAAAGATAATTTATTAAATCGTTTCTATTTATGTTTAGTTTAATAGGTTTTTCAGGTTTTATACAAATTGTCAATTATTCTATAATACGCGTCGCCGCATAAATTAATCAAATTTCCATTACATTTTTAAATTGTCAGTGTTTTTTTTTTTTAGTAAATGTTTGGTTAACTATTTTAAATTTTAAGTTTGTTGCAAATTATAAATTATAGGTAGGTATCTGATAAAACTTTGCTTTAAAAAATAAATTTATATGTCAATTTTTAAAGGTTTAATATTGCGGTAAAATACATTGTTTATGTACATTTTTAGTTATTTTTTAGAGCTTTCAACGTAGAGAATTTTTCAACGGGTTTTAAAGCATTTTACAGATTATAGGACATACGTCTATGCGCGTGAGTCTCGAAACGCAAATGGTCTAATTATAATTATATTACCTATATTTTTATATAAATTATAAATACGATATATATATAGGGTTAAGTATATATTATGACGTTTACTATTATAATATTCAACGTTCGTGAATGTGGCGTGATTAGTGATTACCACCAATGTGTGTGGGTACTAATATCATTTAGGACTATTGGGAGTTATTATGTACAGGAACTTGAATAATTTTTATTGTGACCTACGCAGTTGCTACATGAAAAACGTCAACATCTTGTTCATTAAAAACATTAAAATTAGAGTAACTCATTTCGAATTAAAAACTAACCATATACCTAGTTAAGTTTGAAAATGGATTGCATGTAATTTTCAGCATTTCAAGTTTCAGCTTGAATTCTAGGTTGATTAAAGTGTGATTATTATTAATTTTTTTTAACCTTGGCAGCAAGGGCCATTGGATTTAATAAGGTTGTTAGTGAGTAGCCATTACTTATATTATTATTAATTTATTTGACCATAATATTAAATAAACCGTAGGTAATTTTGTATTTAAGGGTGTCGCCGTGTCAAAAGAATTTGAATGTTAAAAGTTCTCCGGCCCACGAGTTTTTAGTACATAAACTTGCCTCACAACAAAGACTCTCATACCTCGTGAAATAGCCAGGTACTTACCTACTTAATATAAAAAATTATTTTCAGATCCTATAATGGTGTCGATGGTGATTTATCAAATTACGATAATTCGTGAAATTTCTAGTTAATGCCGTATGAAAAAAAAAAAATAAAACCATTTCAACGACCAGAAACAAACGTACATGAAAAAGTACCATGCTTTGTAGAATAGTATATAGGTTATCAATATTTATTTTTTATTTGAAAGATGAACTAAAGTGTTGCAGGTCGCATAATCGGACTTAGATTTTTGAACTAATTTGAAATAAAGACGGAAAAATACTCGAAAAAGTCTGATTATTTATTGCAACTTCATAAAAAAGAGTTTTTGCAACTTGTCATCATGAACTGTCCACGAGTCACGAGCTGGCGTAAGAGTGCTTCCCGTGAGGCAATAGTTTTTGTACTAAATACACGTTTTTTTCGGTTACCCTATTAAGATATATAATTTGTATTTAGTTTTTTACTGAGACAGGTACACTTTTGTTTTCATATAAATATTTGATGATTGTATAAGTAAAACACGTTTTTTTTTTTAAAATATAAGTAGGTACCAAATACCTATGCAAGTCATTTAGAAATGTTTGTTGTGAATAAAAACGTTTTTATTTAGACCCTGCTGTTATTTATATACAGTTTGCAAAATATATTCAGTCATTATTATTTATCAATTGTGTAGTGATCGATTTCTGTAAAAATATCGTAATTAATATTTTAATAAAATATGTCGAAAACGAACAATTTCGTCCGTAAGTAGCATTGGATTTTTTAGTTTACCATCATCAACGAATTTTTTTACTCGTTTGATTTTCTCTTAAATAAATTAATTTTATCGTTCAAGAACATTCATTGTTACAGTGGTATCATTAGTTCGTGAAAATAGGTTGAAGTCGTACGAAACACGCCATTCTCACTTCAATTATATCTGTTTACTCCATGTACCAGCGAATAGTGAATGATTGTGTGAATAGTGAATGTAAAGTTATAATTCATAAAATATCTAATAAGTACTATACTTCTCAATGTTTAAATTTCAATTTGCATTACTTGTTTTTGATTAAAATAAAAAGATAATGTGACTCATTGTAGTCTCGATTAATAATACTCAAGTGTGCAATACGTGCAACTGAATAGACATATGACGTAATTCAATTTAACTAGATTCCATTAATATTAATGTACACATTTTTTGCCTTAATTATTTTAAAATTAAACTAATCGTTTCAGATTAAATTGGCATATATTATGATATAATCACGAGTAATGAGAAACGGTCTCTATATTTTAGATTAGAGTTTTCGTTTTTGGTTTTTGTTTTTTGTATCAATTCGAATTCGAATTTAAGTGATTTGTCGTTGTTTTATTAGTTTATCACACTAAGACACTAAGTCATCTATTATTTGACCTTCCTCTGTTTATTGATCCTTCTCAAACGTTTTACTCACCCACTTGTTACCCACAATATAATTTCCTCTCACCTTCTTGTATAAAAACACTTTGAAATACATATGATTTTAATATACATTTATAAACTGGCAATAAGTATTTAAGTGTTACCAGTTTTATACATACATATAGAATACCTTCTGTACAAGGTAAATCGTTACCCTAATTAGTAATTAATTTATAAATTATTGTACCCATAACGGATAACACGCTTTACTTTCAAAATGTTTAATTGTTGATTCCTGTACCTATATACCAAATATTAAATTTTATATATATTTTAATGTTTTTACTTCCTATCATATGTGATTTTTTTTAAAGCGTCAATTCATTATTTTCATTAAGTATTTACTATTTTAACCGAATTGGAAAAATTCATATATTTTTTTATGAAGTTCTTAAGAAGTAAAAAAAAATGTAATTGAGTGGGTACTAAAAGATAATTCCTAAATACTCGAACTAATTGTTATCTTTATAATATTATGAAAATATAATAAGCAGGTACTTCAAAGGTTCAAACAATAAATACATGAAATTGTTTATACAAAATCAAACGCTAATCTCACACGTCCGTCACGCATCACCTATCACACGCGATCTCTTCATTATTATTGTATTTATTTTATCTATACCATACATCAATTCTTTATGTAAAGGCGTGTAGACGATTATTTCAAAGCCTTAAGCCTAAAGAACCAACATAGCTGAAATTCCTGTATTTTAATCACATGCATTTTAAAATATCTATATACAACAAACATCATAATGGTCGAAACTAATAATTCTGAAATCGTATATCACATAGGTATTAAGTATAATTAAACTTTTCTTAGTAAAACAATCGTTTTATAGTATTTGGAAATATTTTGATACTCAAATATTGTGACAAAAACATTTTTTTTCTTATTTAATAAATGATATTATAATTTATAAGTAGGTAAGTACCTATATTTAACTATACTTCACAAATCACAGCCATAAGAAACTTATTTAACTCTGTTGAGATAATATAAACTACCTATTTGTAAATAAAACTTCTCGGAATCCACTTAACAATGCTAATTTAAAATTAAAATGTTTAATATCACTTAAAAGTTAAACATTTTAATTACCATAGCGGTTTACTAATTAGGTAATTTTAAAATAAATACCTTGGAATAGCTTGAAAATAATTTTTTACTGCACATTTTTTGAAAATCCTTGACATTCTATTTCAACTACTTTCTAATCCAGAATAACCCTTATGGAAAAGTGGTTCTTCTTTATTCTCAATTCGAACTGACATTTATTCGTCTCAGAATCTTGTGCACTGCAATATGTATGAGCAGTCTGCTATATGTCCGTGTGTATGTGTGTTTGTTCCAAAAAAGGTCATGTCAGTCAGTAGATCACAGAGAAGTATAACTCTATACGATGCCCTTGAAATCTTACTCGCTATATGTATCACACTCTATCACGCACATTAGTTTTTTCAAGTCCAACCGAATTTAGATTATGTTTACAACCGTCATATCTATATTATAATATGAAAATATTATACGAAAAAGGTTGGTGTAAATTTGAAATAACAATTTTAGAGGTTTCAAACGTATGGTTAATATATACGCTGCACGTTGTGACAAAAATATATACATTATTTTAACCTCAGAAAACAAATAAACACAAATTAAAAATCGGGGTCGACACAATCAACAGGATTATAAGTGGTTAAATGGCATTGTATGATCCACTTATGAGTGGTACAGTGCATCAATCGTGTCAACACGCAAAAAAAAGAAAAAATTACAATCCAATCCACAATAATGTAATATTATAATATAATATTATATTATTATACCGTATAATTAACGAACTGATATTACTACAACGACTGTGAGGTCTGCAAGCTGTGTATAATATTATAATAACAATGATATGCATTTATATAATAATTATTATTGTAATATATAATAACAATTAATCGCCCTTGAAATACTATTTATAGTTTTAGCATCATAACCGAAACTCTCACATTGTGATATTATTATAACAGTACCCAGGTACTACATAGATTTTTATCTAAATCTATTAGCTGATACAATATTATATTGAATTTAAATCTGTATAATATTATTGTGCATAGGTCCAACGGTCTAAACTGTTCAGTGGTTAATTAGACCGACATTTGATACACGTTCTGTTATTCAATAATTCACCATAGATATATGACAATAATTGTTTGATAATTTTTTGTATAGTATAATATATTATAACGATAACAGCTGGTGAGTGTAATATCACAGCGGCGTCCTTTCTATAATAGTATGGTTTGCGAGTTGGGGGGGGGGGGGAAATATAAAAAAATTAATTTCGTACACGACGTAATATTTAGTTGCCGGAACAAAAAAGTGGTGAGGAGTAGAAATTTTCTGGTGCTATATCTTAGAAATTCATATTACAGTCGAACTCTTTTAACTCGAAATCGTCGAAACTCAAACTTTTTCTCGGTCCCCATAACTTCCTATTGGTGTATTATCCTTGGGTGACTCGAACTTTTTGGTCGGTCCCTTCAACTTCGTGTTAACCAAGTCCGGCTGTCTATAGAATACGTATTAATTGTCGGTATAAGAAAAACAAAATAAATATTAACCGTAGCTATAATGGGAGGAATTGAAAACACGTCACTCCAACTCCCACTCTCTATTTTTTGAAAATATCAAGGTAATTTAGTGCTTAAATTATAATATTTGGAAAAAGTCATACAAATTCATACAAATTACATACTTAATAATATCTGCGTAGAATTTTTAGAAAAATTTCAAGTGATCTTAACAATATGTTGAATTCAGCATATTATTAAACATACCATAATATTTTTTTAAATCTTATATCACATTTACTGTAAAAGGTGTAAATAATAATAAATCGCTGAATAAAGTTGACTAGACTAATTTTTAAAATGTTAAATCTAAAAAAAAGGCATATACCTTCTACTTATAATGTGTACTCAACTTAAAAAGCGTTAGTGTACCTTAATTAATAGTCAATCAAAATTAAAAAAAAATATTGAATAACATCGGTCAATATATTATATAGTTAATGAATGTACCAGGTAGTACCTATTGAATTAATTTAAGTAACTATAGTTAAACATCATCGGATTATATTGATAAATTATAGAAAAGATTACGTTTGATATAGGCAATACAAATACATATTTTTAATGTGTATGTAAAAGTAAATATATAGTAGGTTGGTATTAATAAACAATAATTATATTTAGAACTATTATATGTGTGCACTTTAATAATAATGTGTAAATTATTTAATATCGGTTTGGAAAGTGAACAAAATAACTGTTATAATCAAACAAAGACATATAGGAGGTACCTACCTACTTAAACAGTTATATAATACAATGATCATCATGTATTCTATTGGCGACCTTAGATTATTTCTGGGGCTGAGGAGTGAACTCGATATAATAATATACATATTATATATCAAAATATGATCGTGGAGGTGGGGGGGGGCGAATTCGTCCCCAGTGTATGTCCCTGTTATATAATATATTAATGTGTAAACTGTATAGGTACGTGTATAAATGTATCGCTATGTTTGCGAAACCTCTAGGGAGTTTCACTGATAAATGGAATGATACAGTCCAATCAATTTTCTCTAGAGTTTCAAATTTATATACTGGGAAATAAGTTTAACTATATTTATATGGGTACCTACCTAAATTATTTAGGTATAAGAACTCTACTCGAAATCAAAAAAGTGTTTTATGATTTTTAGTGTAAACCATATTATGACTGACATGAAAATGTATCATTCGATATACCTATAACCATATTATATTATAATATTATTATGATATGCACATATTCCTAAAATATTCAATCGAACAAAATAATATACTTAACCACAATTATTATATTTTAAACACAAATAACTATGACGCAAACGATATCTGAACTTAAACAATGATATGGATGATTTTGATGACACTTGTCGAATGTCATCATTAGACACAATTACCTACCATACGGTATTCATGTATACACGACGAATACATGAGATATGCGATATTTTTCATTACCCACTTAATGATCGTGAGGATGGTTCTTGTTTATACTGTCTGTCGAGTGTTGACGTCTTCCAACGCATGATTAATATTAATCTAATAGGTATAATATACGTTTGAATACACACAATTACGACATAAGCATACAGTTATATGCATGATTTAACATATCAGCCACTCGCAGGGTTAAGAAAAAACAACGTATTTTCTGATGTAAATAGCTGCCATAAAAACATGTTCGATTTCTTTACGTTATGATGAATTGGTATCATAAAAACGTCGACTGAAGCTAAAAGGTACGTAACGCCAATGTAAATACTGCAGGTCGATATTGATATTTCAATGACAAAAACGTTAACCGTGTATAATATTATGTAAATTCAGTTATTGGAATAGACATCAAAATCTACTCGGTTTTAAATATATCGTTTATAGAGTAATAATTATTGTACAGTATAAGTTGAGGTAGGTACCTACGTAATACGTATTACGTACAATAAGCCCACATTGTTTTTGTACACTCTCGTATTGGTCATACTACACTCATACTTAAATTATAGCCAAGAGTCACTCTAAGATTGAGTTAAAAAATAAATAATAATATTCTCCCAGATATTACAATCGACCTAGGCTTGCACAGCTTAAGAAATGTACGCAGAAGCCAGAAGCAACCAAAGACAACTCTGACAATTATTATTCGTCTCCATCTATTTGTGATGTGTTATCTCAATATGAATTTCAGAATTAATTTCGATCATGAGCAGCTAGCTAATGTATTCCTCTCCTATCAATAGTTTTAAACACATTTCTTTCCAAAGGGCAAAGGCACTATCTCTCTTTAATTCTTTCCGTGAACGCATTAATCCACAATCACAGAACGTTAAGTCGTTAATACTATTACTGAATGTTGCTCTAATTTAATAATTTATAATTCACTATCTAATTTATTGCAACCGTGATATTATATGTACCGAGCATATTATACTTATGCTGTAATACTTATTGGCAAAAGTTCATTAAAATAAAATATTGCTGTATTAGCCTAATGGGACATTTGCCCTGAATGCATTCGTCAAGCAAGGTGACTTACCAACTTCTTATACAAATTTTTAAAATTAAAAATGATTTTTCATATTAGAAGAAAATCTCTAGGCTTTTATTTGGTAATTTGAAACTATTTGTAATCAAACCATCACGAAAGCTGATTAAAAAAAATAATTTAAGTTTATACGGTATTCAAATATTATAATAAGTAAAACATTATAATAATATATGTTATTCATTTTGTTTCTAAATTAAATATCAAGAGATATTCGTCACTGGTTTCGGCCTATATGTATTAGATAGACGTTTAGTTATAAATCCCTTATATAGGTAAGTAAACCGATAGGTATTTAATTTAGCACAATAACATTTTAATAATGTCATCATTTATTTATAATCTTATACTGAATAAATGATTAGATTGATGAAATAAAATTCAAATTTTTTTAATTAATTATTTTTGAAGTACCTGATGGTATAAATTAAATAATATTAAATATACTAAAATAATTCTTCATAATATAATCAAAACAAAACATAATGTTTGTTTTTGAATATTAAACCAGAAACCAGTGTAACAAAAATATATATTTTTGTAGTTTTAAAAAAATTATGGAAACTGTATATAGGTATAATAATATTACCTAATTTAAATATTATAATTAAGAATATACATTAGTAAAAAATAATAATTCCCATTAATATAACAGCAACAACTAATGGCCGTTTTCGTCAATGTTTTGTTTATGATCAATAATAATAAAAGCAATAATAATAATATTATCAATCATTGAATACGTTAATTTTTATAAGTTATTGAAATGTAAAATTATGTATTCAGTTAGATTTCAAACATATAGGTACGTGCATTTAAACGACAATCTTAAAGTTATTCTTATTTCCAAATTTAACTTTTACATATTTAAAAAAAATTAAATGTGAAAGCGTAACATGCATTCATTTGTGTTTATTATTATTTAGTACCTATACATAATGGATAATTTCACAAAGGTACATAGTATACATACCTTTTTATTTATCATGTAAAATATCAAGTATTTAATCGGAAATACATGGTGGGTACTATTGTACCTAATCAACTGTAATAGACTATTTGATAACGTAATTATTCTAAAAAAGGATAATAACTAGTTCGGATATTGTATAATAATATGTGACTATATGTGAGTATGGTGATATTAATATTATAAATTCCTTGGCATACATATTCAAATTCAACCTTAACGTCAATACAAAATGCTCACAGACGGAGATAGTTATCGATATTAACGATGATAAACGATACTTGCCACTTGCGATAAAAAAAATCAATATCGCACCCAACGAGGAAAATCAAAACGTAATATAGGCACCGATAGCTGTCCGGTCAATGATTCCTATATTTGGCACTCGCCTCGCCTAGTTCACCTCGGAGCTATATTTATTGGTTGTCTTTTTCAAAAACGGTTATAGGAAATCAAAAAAAATTACCTCATAGTTCATAGTATAGTACCTAACATTTATACTATCAGTGTTCAATTTACAATCCATATATATTATATATGTTACGACAATGACGGGTTTGGTTTTTCGAGTTCGCTTACTGTGGACCAAAAAGTGTAGACCACAATAGTATATGAACGCGAAAATAAGTTGTGAAGTGTTTTAAAAGTTTCGTATTCCTCGTGTGTCCGAAATCTCGACGATTTACATAATACGTTTTTAAATTTTACATTTGATTCACTATGTGATGGATTGCTCTCGTATTTACTCTCGACGTGTAGGTATTATTTACCTGCATGACAACTTAAAAAAAAAATTGCATATACGTCGGCCGTGCGTGTAAAAATAGAATAAGTAATACGTTTTAAATTTAATGAATAGACGGTTTCGTATTGACTTTTCGAGTGATACTCTGTCAATGACCTCTTTTTTTTTCGCTAATTGTAAATAAAATACTACGGTCCAGCAGTGTAGAAATTGTTGATTGTCCATTTATTCTTCCTGGTGGGTATTCGGTACTCACCTAGTGTACAGTGAGGTCTGGCAATTGGAGTGAAAGCACAAGCGGTCATATATATATATATAGGTAATATGGTTGGAAGAATAAATGAAACATTTTTTGCGATCACACTTCAAAGACGAAACCCGCGAATTCACGAACGATAAATTCGAATGTTCGATAAGTACCTATTACTCGTTACAGTCATTTGTATTATTTTGTATACATTGTCAGTGGTTATCCTATATAATGGTACATGCGTTGCTTTGTGTACAATTTGGTGGGTGGGTGGATGTATATGGATGTCGGGTGATCAATAAATAATTTTAAATACCCGTGAACAGCACAAAAAGAGTGGAAATATTTTCAAAATTATTTTATGTCCTATTATAATAATATGAATTTTTAGTGGAAATTTCAAGTCTACAGGATTGATGGTGTATTTATACATTTTGTGGTAACATGGAGATAATTTATTAGTATATCCAGTTTTTTACATTTTCAAATAAATACAGCCACACTTGGGGATAGGTGGGTGGGTCCTCAGCCACACATATTATTTTACCTAACCGAACCTAACCGCCTGCACTGCATACCTGCATCACATCGTGCTTGTATACGACTGAAATTTATATAATAATACATTTATAGTATTAAAAATATATAAGTAGTATTATATAGTGACTTCCGACTGCTGCTGTTACAATACTATTATTGGCGTAGTTCTGCACGTTCGGGGAAAACAATGGTATATACGGTAATAACTCAAAGTACACCACTAACCGATGACTTTGCGTGTCTATACACGTAGGTACACCGGCAATAACTATACAGTCGTCGGAATAAGGCATGCGCGACGCTATGTAGATCCAATGTAGATACGATATCTATAGGTATATCTACCTACTACCTATGCAATTATCAAGTCTTCAATAGTTCAATTGTTGACTGTTATTATTCTTATTATTATTATATCGCATTCACAAAAGGTCTCTTGTAGGTTATCCGCAGGCAGACCTTCGTTTGCATGGGAGCGTTGCTGCAGCGATATACTTGCTGTTAAAACGTTTTGATTTTCGGCCTTGATATTAAAAAATCATCACAATAATCAAGCGGAAAAATTGCGTTTTTTTCCTTATTTTTTGTACGTCCATATACCGGTGATATATTGTAATATGTTTGTATATAAAACAACAATTTCTAATCGTACGATTAGAATATAAACATACTGTTTATAGGCACGTTAAATCATCCTAATGGTTTTCATTTTGTGTCAAGGTTTGCGAAGAAGCATTGTCGATTATTGTTTTGGTTTTTATATAACAATAAAATGCAATGTACCTACCGTCCTATATAGCCCGACTACAGGTGATTCTAAAATATTCTGATTTTGCATCGACCGAAGTAGAAAAGTTTCCTCATAGTAGCCGACACGGACAAAAAAAAACCATAAGTAATTCTGCAGAACAACTCTTTGTAAAACGAGAGATTCGAAGTAGGCAGGTATCAGATTTATTGGTGTGGTCTTGTGAGGTATATATTATATATACACCACAATACACAAGTACACTCCGCAAACATACGACAGTATTAATAGAAACTTTAGACAATGTTTTTGCACTTTATTATGTAAAAATATCAAATAATTTATTCTCCTCCATAAAACGTATGCATAATTAAAATAAAATAATCGATGGTTTCTTTATTTCACAAAAGAAAATATGTAATATAATATTGTGTTGTACCTAACGTAAAATATACGCCTAAGTATCAAGTGAACAAATGCACTGTCCATTAAAACAATGTAAGTGTTAGATTGACAATTGACTCAGTTTGTAGTTTGTTATTTAAACACAATAAGCATACAATTGTATTAAACTATAATATTCATTAAGGTTTATAAATGTTTAATTTAAAATAGTCACTTGAATAAAATATAAAATATTATAATAGAATATACCTATACTGGATTAATTTATTCGTTTATTTCGTATAAATAACATGTAATGCGTTTTACTATTTTAACACGAAAATATTACGTTAGGATATTATATTCATATTCTCCTGTAAGTATAGATTATGAATTACACATAAAACACATTCAGTATTGCGATATATCATCGATAAAAACTGTTCTTATATCGTTTTTTATTGCAGGTTTATATTCTGATTATGTCGTTTATTCAGTCTTTCAAAATATAAGATATAGGATATGGGATAATATAGGATACATATATCCTGGGTGGACTGGTGGAGTAATTAAATACTATGTACCTATTACCTATATTCTATATAAAAATATAATTATAATATAGTGTTTATAATTTATGATATAATATTATATTATATATTTTAGTTATGGGTTTTTTTTTTTTTTTATAGAATCGATTTTAATTATTTCCCTATGTTAATCTAGAAATTCAACATTACTACGATTTTACTTATTATAAAATAGTAAATTCCTATAGTAGAAGTTAAAAAATTCTAAAAATATAAAGATTTTGAGGGTGAATTTAGAATTTTTAAATTGTTTTTTTTATTTAGCTTTATTGTTAGACTTTTTCAATTTTATATATTCTATAAGAGCTTAAAATGATTATAATGTTATAATAAGTAATAATTAACAATTAAAAAATTGAAAATTAAATGTTTTGTTTACATGGGTGATGTGTAAACAGTTTGAGTAATAAACGAGTGTTTTAAATGTGATGACGTTGTTTTTTTTTAAATTTCTGTTAGTTAAGTACCTATCTATAATAGAAATTGTAGCTTTAATTAAAATTTAAAATTTACAAGGTTGCTCATACCTAATTTATTGATTATCATTATTATCTTTTTATTATTATATTCAATATAAAATGTTTAAAATATAATATTATAATTAATGATTTTTTTGTAAGTATGTATCTGTTTACTAAATATTAGTATAATAACAATGTTAAAAATTGCGTATAAGTATATAATATAACTTTGCAGTAAATAAGACTGAGCTCGGAACCTTTTTGAAAATGCGACGGTTAATTTTAATAAGTATAAATAGTAATAGATCTCTATTCAGTCGGCAGCGCTATCCACATCGAGGTGGAGAGCTAACCATGTGTCTGTAGTAGTCCATATTCTGTCAAGTGGCACCTACCAATTTGCATTGGTTCCAATAGTAATTATTATTGACTACCTATTGTGAATTGTTATGTAAAAGTAAAAATAATACTCTTTAACCGATGTTCATAATAATTATAATATTATATTACACCCAATTCATTGTTCAACGTGATGAATTGTAATGCCATTTCATCATAATATTCGTCAACGTTATTTCTTAATAGTCAGCTAAATAATAATATCATAAAAAAAAAAACAAAAAACAATAGGTTCGACTTCAAATTAATGCTGTCTCTCGAGTCCATATTGCACGACTTATCTACGCGAAATAATTCTGCCTATCACTGGTCGTGAGTTTCAATGTCACGCGAATGCGTATAGTGTGTACTTAAGCCGCATACTTGTAAGATTATTATTCAGTATATTAATCCGTTTTTGTAAAAATAAAACTGACATCACGAGTCATACACAATATTAAGGTGCATGATTTACGACTTACATATTACAGGAGATGAGGTCGTTGTGGTTAAGAAGTGGTTATTAGTGTCTTTCAGAAATATCCTCTATAGCTTGACCGTTCGAATGCGTATGGCCAAAGAGTCCTCACCTGCTTCCATGAGCCTAGTTTGGGATCGTTTCTCTACTTAAAATGTAATTTATTTTTATCTTTACTTTATATTTAACCATCATATAGTATGTTATTATACGCTGTAGTACTAGTTCTGTCGTCCAACGCGTTTTCATTTGAATAAACATTAAACAATAAACTATAACACTATATCAAAGCCCTCCTAAAAATTTTGAGAAAAATTCAAACACGCAATTTAGTGCCACTCCTCCCTCCCCCGAAAAAAATCGTTCCGCCTATAATAGCAAGATTGTATAGTTCGACTTGTCTATTGTGCTTGCCGGTGCGCCGAGCCCAACAAATCCGCGGTGTGGTACCTGCCTACCTATACCTATATTATTATGATAATCACTCGACGTCCATATAATTGTCACACCTATCTATATGGGCAAATTAGTGAATTTTTCGAACGTAACGCGTACATACCAGTCGTGGGAACTGACATTTGTATAGTGACTGCAATAACGCCGGTGGCAATCATTAGTGAAAACCTCGGTGAACTCTCGAAGGTAGATATCACTGACATTATACTGCGCCGCAGACAACCAACTTATTGCTGCTGATTGATACCCTCGCTCGCAGAGGGCCCACAGACCACCTGTAATACGATACTTGATAAATAGGCGATATATAGCGTCCATGTATATACAAAATAATACATTATTATTCTCTCGTAAATATGACGTATATAGAGAGGTGGCTATATACACTATGCAGCAGTAGGTGCAATACAGACATATTTCGCGATATACGATATACCTGATATTCATAAGGCAACAATTATATTGTTTTTCTATGTTTATTACCCATATACGTTTCTCTTGAGCAACTATAGCTAGAGAGTATAATATTATAGCATCGAGTCGCTCGAAAAAAGAAGAAAATTACATTATGTGCCTTGGTTACACATATATTACTTAATTCTTGAATTATATAATATCATGAATTACTTAGCCAAATACCTTTAAACGTCCCTCAAACTATAATACTCGTGTAGTCGTGTGTCAAAAACGTTATACACACCTACTTGTCGTCAAAATTGTAGTCGATTAGCATCGACTAACAGAATGTTTGTTTCAGGTAACTCGACATTGATTTTTTCCATAAAAACTGATTTAATTGTTACGATATGTACTAATTAAATTTTTAATATTTAGATTGTACTAATAATGAAAAATAAATGTTCTGAGTCCAAATTGTTGGGCGTACCTATACTTATTAATAATAATAAACAAAAATATTATTATGCTTAAATAATATTGTACTACTATTGAAGACACAATGATTATCATAATGACACCGATCGAATGACACTACATGATAATATGATACGATTTTCCTGAGTTATAATTTTAATACTACTACAAATTTCAATTCAAATCTGAAAATTCAAGAGAATATTGACGTAAATCATACCTTCAGAATATTGTTCCAATATTTTGAAATATTGTATTTATATTTGATATTTTAATATATATCACAATAATATATGTATAACATCATTGTATATTTTCGTAGGTATAAATTACAGTATGTATTTATTACACGGCCAAACGGGTAATATTATTTTGTTGAATTTATTATGATATGTAATAATTATTCCACGTTGTGTTTGTAACATATTTTATTAAAATAATATAACGGTAACACTCAATTATAATATGTACGTAGCTGGTAGAATTTTTTTTTATAAATTATTAAAATGAATAAAATTATCTTAGATCTAACGACGTGTAATGTTGTTTTATTGTATAACAATTTTAACAAGATGTATAAAAACTATCTAGATGCGATATAATGTATATATTACAACATTCTGTGTGTGAGTTACAGCAACACGACTTCGATTTCCATGCGAGACTTAGTGTCGTGGGTGTTCTATTTAATATGGCATTGTTACTTTTTTGTTTAATTTTACAGGAAATCAATGACAAAATGTGAGTTTAAGTGCTCTCTCACTCTCTCTGCTCTCTCTTACCTACACGTTTTTGAATAACTTTACCCATACAAACGTTTATTCAACCGATGTAAACTAATATCATTACACGGCGACTAATTCAGTTGGATTAGTAGGCGGTCTTGTGAAATCTAATCTTAAACGAGATCCGATTTCTTCACTTCCGATTAGGTCCAGTTTGGTCAAAGATTTACGCCCGAATTATGTTATTAGGTATAAGCTTTGCGTATGTTATTACGATTATCATAATATTATGTTGTTATCATATGATATTTTAATGGTGCTTATTAAAAATATAATAATATACTGAAAATATGCATTAGGCGATGGCGGAAACGATCGTTCGGCAAGTATAGCAGGCGAGCGGGCTCTCTACGTCACGTCAATGCGACGACGACGACGACGTTCTAAAATGTTAGATACTTAGATTTTTATTGCATTATCGATACTTCGCGAGCGTTCTTGGCCCGAGACTTGGCACGGTGCACGCGTATTATACATATAGTGCCATATAAATATAATATTTTATAGGGTCGTACCCGGCGCGGGCGCGCGCACACACACACACACACACTCAAAATATTACACAAACACACTTGTAGCGCACCTAAGTATATAATAACAATCTAATAACTAATTTGTAAATTAAACTTATTCGATTATACTTGTGACACACATAATAATAATATTTTAAGCGCGCGTTGTCAGTACGACATTTTATTATTACTATTAAATTGTCTCGAAAACTGGAAAACGATAGAACCGTTGACCTATACCATGGCGTTCGTTATGGAGTCTCTGCTCGTTTTTCGTTTCGTCCGGGCGTACCTGCCTGCCTGTCGCCGCCGCCGGACCGGTTACCCCGAAGGTGGGGCGGTTCCCCCCGACGACGACGACGACGGCCGCCCGACCGGGGAAGGGGCCACCGCCGTCTCGTCGGCCGGTACCGCCGCCGCGTGTGTGCGTGTGAGCGCGCCCCACGAGTGTGTGCACGTTCGCGCGTCTACGCTGCAGCTGTAATAGACGTACGCGACGCTCTCGACCGCTGGTACGATATTATATTATCATACCGCGCGCGGATTCCATTCGTTCTATTATATTATACGTGTGCGCCGCGTCTCACGTCAGTCCGTCTGACGTCGTCAAGCGTCCTCTGCTCAACCATCGCGCGGTCTCAGCGAACCGTGTGCGCCACGCGTGTTTCGGTGGTCGGCGTGTGCGTGTGTGTGTCGGTGGTCGGCTTGTGCGTGTGTGTGTCGGTGGTCGGCTTGTGCGTGTGTGTGTGTCGGTGGTCGGTGTGCGCGCGGGCCCCGCGACCGTGTGCGTGTGTGCGTGAGCGCGCGGCGCGTATAATATTACGGACACCGCGGGTCAGTGTGCGCCGGTGCGTGTCAATCATATTCGCAAATCGCGCGCGTATAAATCGTTTTCGTTTTTCGACGATCTCTTTCGATCTTTTTTTTTTTCCCCCGTCATCATTTTCGTTTCGAATTTCTTTCCGACGAAATTATTTCACACAATTATTGGTATTATATTACTATCCTCTGATCAACCCATCGCACGATATCATACTATATACGAAAAAGTAAAACATATTCCCGCGAAAGCATATTAATTACATGACATAATAATATTAATAATTGTATATCATGAATTATAATAATATTATTATGATTGTCATCGACGATACGTCTGTCTCGACGTGATATTGTGATATCGTATTTTAGTTCGTTGACGGACATGCCTTGTGGATAAATCGCGACTAAAGCCCGAAACCCGCTGGACCCGAACTAAAGGTTCGTAATCTCATTTGTGGAGGGTTATATAATTTATAGGTCGTGGTAATAAATGTATATAAGTGAATAATACATTATAATATAATATTATATTATAATATTACGTATACCTATTTAATAATAATAATACATAGCCTATAGGTATCGATATACTTGCACATGTTCATGCACACGCAAACAATAATAATATAATATCGATCTATACACGTTGACCTTTCGACGGCATCAGATTTTATTATATATTTTCGTTCTGTATTAAAAAAAAAAAAATAGTAATAATAATAAATTAAAAAATTAATTTCCCTTGACACAAAACCGACGCGATCAATGGTGACAAAAAAATATTCGATGGTCAGACTTAAGATTTTTATTAATTTAAATTACCGTAATGTTCTTGAATTCACATCCGAATGCGGAATGATTTCATAGATTATATAGAATCTCTAATTAAAATATTAAATCGTTAGGACAAATATTAATAAAGTACTCATCGTTCCGGTTAATTAATTTTTATACATTTCGTTTCATCTCTTTTTATGCTGCAGTTCTAAGGACGAAATTATCCGTTCATTAAGTTTCATTAATAGCATTAAACTTTCATTAAAAATAATAGCTGGGAAATATACACATAGTTTTAATTACATTTATTTGAATTATTATTTTTCATATTAATTCACCATTATGTTAAATTACCGGCGTTCTACACAACTTGCGTATATATATTATAATTTATATATATACGTCTCCTAAGTATACGTAGGTATTTACTTTAAATTTTAAATTTCAATAATTATATCAATTGAATATGAACGTACTTATTACATTTTTTATACAAAACCGATTTCAGGTAGACATAGGTGTCTACCTAGCTACTATCTATAATATATATAATGATACGATAAGAGTAAATTCAATATAATAGCTCTTTATAAACGTAGGTATCAAAATGTAATTCAAAACTATCATTAATTTTTTTAAAACAAAAAATGAACACAAATCATGTCATTCAATAATAATTTATTTTCAAGGTGGTTTACCATTGATATAATGCAGAGTATCATAATATATTTCTTATAGGTAGTGCAGTTATTAACACTCACGAACACATTTAGAGCCAGAACTAAGTTACCTATGTGTATAATGTATATTATAGACTTTATTTTACAAATTCGCATTAAACTTAGTTTTAGATTTTAAATATTTTTTATTTTTATTTCAAGGTATAAGATATTGTTTTGGTATTATTCGTTTCATAAATAATACGAGGCATATGAACACTATTGTTTTATAAACATTCAAGTACCTAACTCGTTTTAATATGATTGCATTGCGACTTTCAAGTAAATTATATGATGCTGATAATAAAATATATTTGTTTTTCTATCTCATATTATTATTGCTTGTAAGTTGTAGACCATTCATTTAAAATTTCTTTCACCTTTCACATTTCTGAATACGTAGGTACACAGACATTATAGTACATCTATTCACGATTTAAAAGAAAATACCTCAGTATAGACATATTATATTATAAATAATTCATATTATATATATATATATAATAAGACCGATCA
Organism: Macrosiphum euphorbiae; assembly: GCA_949089665.1. NCBI lineage: Eukaryota > Metazoa > Arthropoda > Insecta > Hemiptera > Aphididae > Macrosiphum > Macrosiphum euphorbiae. Next base: position 17,876,422 of record CARXXK010000005.1, read on the forward strand.
GCTCAAGGTCTATATGCATAATAAATAATAATAACAATATAGTAGTAGTAATATCGTAGTAATAGTTGTAAACCGCGTGTAGTAGGTATATAATATTATGTAGTACCTAATATTATATAGATTAAATGGTGGGCAAATCACGTTTGGACCAGTTGGACAAAATCTGCACATAGAACAAATCATTACAACCAGTATTGTCCAATTATTAATTGTACAGGAAAAGTGTCGCTTCTACAAAATGTTTTAATTCGTATAATATTTAATTATTCGTCAATTATTTTTTTATAGGTAATCCTTGTAATCAATTAATACTTAATAGTATTGTTGCTCTAACAGTATTACAGCGTGTTAGTGTAGTAATCAATTATTAACCGTCCATTCAAAATTCGATTTATGGAAATACTTAAAAAAATATTTGGCTTCTGAATATGAAATAAAAAATGTATGATTCTCATTCAAAAAAGTAAAAGACTAAGCAAATTATAAGAATAAAACGTTGTAAAAATACAATTTTTTGAAAATTATTGTTTGCCATAACATGACATCTGCAAAATTAATACAAAAATAATATTTTCAAAAAAGTCTACACTTTTGGAAATAACGAAACGCTTTTCTCCTTCATATGATGATTTGTCTATGCCCCTCTATATTATATGTGTAATACAATTCGATGATAATGTGCATATTAATACTTGTGACATACTACCGTGACATTTTATTAGTATTTTACTGAGGTTATCGATATTAAACGCAGTGAGTCGTAAAATAATAATAAGTAATAAGTAAATACCTATACATTTTAAATAACGGTAGTAAAATAAATTGTCTCTACAAAGGAACCACCGCTGCAGTGAATAACGTATATTATAGCCATCTATAGGTGACTGATGTAGTGCATCCTACCGCTTTATGAGCATGCGCCAAGTGAGTAGTCCTGGGGGGGGGCACGCGGTGCATATTGGTCGGCTCAGAGTTGATAGGGAGACATGTTCAAGACTCGTTCCACCGAAATGTTGTCACAAACACACTGTAGATATACATATATAGCACTATATTATACGCCCTCGACGAGCATCGAAAAACGTCGTAAATAGGACTGCGGCGAGACGGACGCCGACGACGTCCGTTGTGGTAAGATTGATGACCAACGGAAAACGTCTCGGTTACCACGTTTTATACCCGCTCGTCGCATCTGGACAGCGGTTGACTCGGCAGAGCTTACCGCGGTTGCCGAAGTACGGACGTTTGTAATACCTCACCATATAATATGTGAGCAAATTCGTTAGCGGATAAAAAAAAACACATATACACAAGACGAATTTGTTTCTCAAATAGATTCCCACAATGATGTATCACCTCGACAAACAAATGAATATACCTATCACACCAAAACGTACGAGAAGTGTTTTAAAATGTTAAGTGAATTTGTACACATAATATAATATAACTGAATATACCGATTTTATTGACATTATGAAGAGACAGTATACCTACCTTTACTGAATGGGAGTTATTTTCATACGTGAATGTAAATATCCCTCAATATTTAAGTCCGGTATTCAAAAATGCATCCATGATGGTTAATACAATTTAGTATTCAGCGACAAAAACATTAGTACGGTGGGTCATATTCGTGGATAGTAGTCATTTATTATACATTTTACTTCGTACTGTATTTGGACGTTTAGAATTTACATGTATTATGGTACCTACTCGTTTCCATCAATATCGTGGTTAGAAATATTAGAAATTTTTTTCACACTGAAGTTGGTCTCAAGTAAGATATTATAAGTCGAAAATTATTGTACTTACGCAAACGAAACGACATATATACGTTCTACGCAGTAGTTTATGCGACGTATCGTAATAATATTATAATGTGTACCTCTATTATATGTTACATAAAATAAAGCCAAACCTTGATATAAGTACAATATAACATAGTCGATGTACATAAATATGATTGATTTCTTTGCGTAGGTATGCGCGACCACCGATCGATCAGACTATACCTATATATCAGAGGTGATCAGAGATTCCACTGTTATATTATTCGATCGAGATGACCACAAACAATCCGCATCGTAAAGTATACGCACTGGAAATATAACTTATTATAATGTGTAACTAAAACGTGTTATTTGTGATAATAGTCCACATAACACAATGGTTACCGTGTCTACAATACAGCGTATAATACTTGCGCGTGTGGTGGAATGGAAATCAACACGTAGTTTTTGTGCACCGGAGCTTGTGGAATTTTTCTAATATACCTACTATCAGTTTTGTTTATACCGCTGCAGGAAGTAAACCAATAAGGAACTTCATCAAGGTTCTTTCCTATTTAGAATTGCCACTGCGGCATGTGTATGGGAAACGTATATAATATAATATTATGTATACGCTGCGCACGCGAATGCATTTTCAGCGAAACAATAAAACATTACTATATTATAGCTTAGGTATACGTACGTACGGCGGCGGAGTGTGTCATAAATTCGATCGTGTGCGTTACATTTTAGTGAAAGGTTCCAAAGTATCCGTACTGCAGATCACTGCTGCAGAGGTCGATAAGTTCTACGATTGGGTTTCACTTGTAACAGAACAAAAAAAAAAAAAAATTAAAACACATTACTTATATAAATTAAAATGTATATATGTTGATGCCGGTACACTTTATCAAACATTGCAACCGCGGTTGTCATAAAAGGTATGAAAATAGCCGTACCCGCGGTACCTACGTATGGTTTGCCCGCACTTTGCTGCAGTGTGACATTGTCGATTCGTATATAAAATTGTATGAATGAGCTATAGGTATATGCTGAGGTTCAAAAACCTCATCGACTGACTGACTGCGCCTGTTATATTATATTACCTACGTCATACCTATAGGCAGTGGCACAACATTGGCAAAGCCCATACGGACCGGTTCTCCGGTGTCGGCGGTGCAGATCAGGTGCCTAACCCGCGATGATGTTTTGCAACAACGAAACCGATCGATAGACGACGGATAGAATAGATCGCGCGATGGCAGTGCTTAATAAAGACTTAATAATCGGTGGCCGTGTATTAAAATTGCCGATGACGTGGCCATAATATAGTATAGTTATTAGGTAGGTACCTATTATACTGTTGCTGCAGCAGTATACCGGCAGCGGCTGCGGTGTTAGGTATAGCTACAAGACGGCCTCAGGCTTTCTAGCTGTATAGTATATGCACACTGTTTGCAGTATAGAACGCGTAACAATTCAGAAATTGCGAGAGAACGTTTTTTTATTTATTTTTTGGCACACCCAAGTATCAACTTGTCGCCGTACATTATATATAGTGTAGTGGAATATTATTCATTTCCTTCCCATCAAACTGCAGCAGTATCGCAGTCACTTGTGCAGTTGTGCCATATACAATCTTTTAAATGTATTCTTTGTATTTTATATACAATTAAAATACCGTATAATATTGTATTCGTTCTAGACATAGCATCAGTTGAATTGATAATAATATCAATATAATGATAATATGTGTTTACCTATAACTATTAAAAATAACAGGTAAAACTGTCTAAAAAAATCAAAAAGAATATAACTATACGGTCTATACCTATAAAAAAATCTGTTACAATGTATCATTTAATACTATATCATAAATGTTTATCTGAAAAGTGTTATATCATATTATATACCTATTGTTCCTTGATCCATTTAAACACATGAGATTGTTACCTTAGAATTTTAATTTAAGAGGTAATTTTTGGATATTATAGTTGACTACAGTAAAATAAAATACCTTTGTCACAAACTAAATTATAATTAAATTAAATTTACTAAAGATTTATGAAACGTGTTTGAGACAATTTCTAATTTCCAATCAATTTTACTATAACAACGAGCAAGGTATTTAACTTTATTCCATTGTGTTATGTCAGATTTCTGGATAAGTTGTATTTAATTAGTTATTGCTTATGAACGACCTTTACATAAAATGTATCGACATAAGAAAAGTATATTGTTAACCAATGGCCATTATAATACTTACCTACATTTTAACGATTAAGATAAGTATTTTTTTTTTAAATTATTTTATTTTAATCATAACTTAATTTTACTTATTGTTTTTGATTACATAATTTATGTAATCACAGTTACATACTTATTGAAAGTAATTTTTATTATTTTAGACAGGAGACTAATATTTACGTTTTTATTTAAAATTTTTAATTAACGTTGGTAAATTCAAATATTCTATAACACGGACGATTTCTTTTTTTTGTTAAATAAACAACTAGGTAGGTATAACAAATATTAAATACCTACATTTAACTCTGTGTTACTGACGAAAAAATAATTATAATAACACAATGCATAAACCATCCAGTAAATAAATAAAAAAAGTCATAATCCAATTTTAGTAAAGACTATAATGAGGTCTATACTAAAAATATATTCAGAACATTTTTGTACATAACTAGATAGTATTTGAGTATCAACAGGATGTATTCGTTTAACTTGTAATGAATAGACAACTTATATATTACAACCATAAAAGGCTACTGTAATATACTACCTGGATGTTATATTTTTTTTCAATAACAGTGTTACAGTGTTATGTTTAATGGTGTAGAATATTGGTACAATATGTCTGCAAGCGTCTAATTAACTTTCGCAAGCAAATGGAAAACCCATCTGAACACTAATGGTCTAGATTACATAAATATCATTTTATATACGACTGGTGTAATGCAAATTATACACCGGAAGTATAATTTAGTTTATTATGTGTTCCATTATAGCAGCTTACGTGTTTGGTGTTCAGCCCAAATTTTGTGAAATAACATCCGTTATAAATACCTATACCGTTGACTAATAAATATTTAAATATTTAAAAAAAAAATAATATCTTAACTTACCTAATTATATTATATAGTTAGAAATTGAATCATACGTTAGTTATTCGCAAAAGTGTTAATATTTTTTTATGAGAATGAAACAATCGTTTTATAGAATAGTATGCACTACATCTACATGTCTACATATTATTTGTATAGTTTTTAGATTAACATAATAATGAAAATAAAATAAAAACTATAAATAAATAATATTATTATTAAATATTTTTAATGTTCAATTATATTAGTGTGGGTACGTGTTCATAAGCAATAACATTTTTTTATGTTTTGTTATTTAAAAAGGCAATAAGACTCGATTAATTTTCACTTTTAATTGAGATCAATACACAATATCTACTATATAACGCAATATGTGATAAGAAAGTAGAACCTAAATAATGATTATAAGTTATAATTTATTAATCGGTATTATTAATCACCGATGTGCATAATCATTTTTAAAATTAGTATACCTACCAGTAAAACGTTTAAAGATGTAAAGTTATTTAATAAAATGTATAAGAAAATGTAGAAATACAATAAATATATTATACGTATACTATATACAGTAATAATTATACTAGTTACTCACCAACGTTTCAAGTAATTTAAATACATTTTCAGTTGACATTGTTATCAATCACTATAGTATATAGGTAGGTAGGTATTGTTCATTTTAAATAAATATCAGTAGAGTGAACAATTTTTACTTTGAAGCAATAAAATCAAATAAATGCTATAGGTATATAACAATTTATTATTTATGTCGAAATGTATAAGGTAGCGTCATAACATTTAAGTCATAAAATAATCTAAAAGAAAACCTCGAACAGGCAAAGGCCGCAAGTGTATGAGTGAAATTGGAAATTTCTATTAAACGTTCGATAATATACTATACAAAACGATAGTGGTTGTATATATGTTATGTATAGTATATTATAATATAGTGTCATAGTGAAATATACATATACCTATACAGAAGAACCGGAAACTCTGAATTTCATTCGACGAGTTTTTAAGCAACTCGCAGAGCGTACCTATATCGAACGCCGGCGATGTAATTCATCAATATTATATTGCTGCAGTATAATAGGTCACGCCGACTTACAATAAAACACATCATAATATAAATGCGTTTTACACTCCCGTATAGTAGCGTAAAATATTACCTCAAATAATTTATAACTTAAACCATAGGTATTAGGTATAGGTATAATAAATATAATTTTGAAAAATATATACTCTTAATTATCATTCATTGCAAAGCTGCAAGAAATTGTTATTTTTTTTTTGTTTTTCGACAAGTCGAATGGCGCGAAACGCGTATCCCCACAATATTATTGTATTTTCTGTGTCAATTAAAATACATCGACGATCGTGTAACATACATCATATCGAACCGTTACAACGTTATGGCTCTAATGAGGTCTGCACAGTCATTGTGATCAATCCGTGGGATCCTATAGCGCGCATAGTAATTATCGTTTTATTTTCGCAATGTTCGTCATCCGTAGGTGGAAACTCGAGCTTGGTAAACATGAAAAAAGAAAGTACCCACTATACGTTTCCCCCCTCGTATTCGTCCGAAAACGATGATTTTAAATTTTCAATCGGACCCGTAACCGATCATTATCGGCGATGCACATTTTTTACAGTCGCATATTCCTGCAGGTGCATGCATATAAATAGATGCAATTATTTATTTGTACACACATACACTTTGCGGTCCACAGGTAATGATGCGTACCTCCTACTCACAGACGTTTTGAACATCCACACAATATTGTCCGTAATAATATACGTTACATTATATTATTATATTGTACAATAATAATTTGTGTGAAATATGATTCTATTATATTATAATTACGCGACGATGAACGCGCAATCGACAATAACAGCTAATTAACCCTCGAACACTTAATTTTTGACATTTATAGACGTCGATAAGAATGTGTGTGTGTGTGTGTGTGTGTGTGTGTGTGTGTGTGTGTGTGTGTGTGTGTGTGTGTGTGTGTGTGTGTGCATAGATTGAGCTGTGTATCATACTATTAATTGAAAATGTGTGTTGTTCGAAACATGTCCATGCCGTGTGGATATTTGTGTGTTTAATACCATATAATAGTACCTAATAGCGTCCACGATAAAACAATAATCATATTTTTATCACATTACACTATTAGAGTGTTTATCGACGTAAAATAAAACTGTGTACATATATAATATATAATAGCGCTTTTTTGCCGCGAGATTAGGGATTAGGATTTACAATGCTATTATTCCTATTTAGTCATGTGCTTGTATTCATCCGTTAACCACGTGTGTTGTGATATTGTGTTCTAGATTGCAGTTATATAGATGATCTCGTGGACTATCAAACACTTTCGCATGGAGAACGGTAGGCCGAAATATTTAATATCCTGTGGATTGAGGACGTCATAGTCGTAGATTACGCATCGTATCAATCGTATACTACGAGGGAGGGAAAAACGTCATGCTTAACTGCACCGATGCCGAGTGCACGTTGCACCATCACCATATTCACGTGGACCCGATACAGCATCATCTACAGGATGACCGGCAACACCATGAACATTCCTCAGGTAAACATTTTGATTAATCGACCGATAACAATTAATAAAAATACATGATATTATAGTGTTAGTTTACAGTTTTTACGGCGCATATAATCGTGGAACTTTAATTTTTAGCTTTAATTAACCGAGAAAAATTGCAAACGCATTTTACCGACAAAAGCCCGTAGTTACCTGTATATATAGTATAATGAGAGCCACAATGAAATTATTATTTTTTAATTACCGATGCAATAAGTCAACGAGTTGATTTTAATTAATGGTTATATTTTGAATCGCTATTGGACTTCTCTGCTTTTAATTTAAAATGCGTCATCCGTATTATTATTACTGCATAAACTTGGGTATGATGGATAGCCCACACAATATATAGCCTATAGGTAGGTATTCAAATTGTAGAATTTAATTGTTGTGCACGATGCCACGATCTTATATTACTATCATTTAAAATACCGTAGGATGCATAAACTGTTATTCATTGATGTATTGCAATTTGCAGCACTATCAAGATTATAACAATCATTCAATTAAGTCAACTAAATAAAGTAATTTAATCCATTTAGTTTTAAAATTAATTTTTTTCAATAGCAATTTTCTTCTTATTCATTTTACCTTATTATATAATAATTACTGATACTTAAAGGTACCTATTTAATATAATCATTAATAACAGCAATAATAACGAAGACATTTACATTGTGTCTTTGTTCATTAATTAACTTAGTTTTGCGGTTTCATTTGACTTACTATTTGACAAATATATTTATGAATACTATTATGTATTATTATACAATACACTGAACATTGTACAATATAAAACTAAATATAAAATTGTATGTAATTTAATGCTGCAGTAACTATTGGATAATACAAAATATGGTTTATTAAGTAAATACCTAACCATAGTATGTTTACTTTACACGGGAACTGCAATATTGTTCAAGTAGATATTAAATTAGGTATAGTTTTTACCAATAATAAAATAAAGCAAATCATATTAGATACAAGTTACACATGTTTTCTGAAATTGTCTACAAACTAGGTTATAACAAAATTGATACAATTTATTAAACTTATGTAAATAGTAGTAATTTAATTTCGAATAACTATATACCTAATAATAAGTTTTTAATTTCAGAAAATTAATAAAAAAAAAAAATTGAATAATAAAAGTACCTACTAGGAATCCCAAACCAATTTTTATACTATATGCTTATGCGCGTTAATCGTTACTACGAATAAATCATACCATATATTATATTACATTATAAACGTGTCCGTAAAAATTAAATTCTCGAACAATATTATTGTTGTTTGGAGAATGTCAGTCACAAAATAAATTAATGCGCATTAACTATTAAGTAATAAATAATGAAGGTAATTCCAAACAGTTTATTCAACACATAATATAATATAGGTAAGAAGAAAAACAGTTCGAAAATATTCATATCTTTAACTATACCTAAATTAATTAAATCACGGCACAACATTAAGTTGTTATATTATACGTTTTAAATGTTAAACATTGACACGATAGTAAACTTAAGAAATTACCTATACGTTTTAATTAATTTTAAATCAATTTTTTTTCTACTAGATCTAGATGTACTAATGTTTATCTATCGGGACTATTCGTTTTTAAGCATATAATAAATATTTTACAATTTTTTCTCCGACATTAGTAATCACACGTGCCTCAGTAAAATAATATTGTTATAAGTACTTGCTGTAATCGGCGCTGCAGTATATATAGTGCATATATAGTGCAGTGTTGACAATGTCACAATATTTTCTCCATTTCCGAGGAGCACTACAAGAATGGTGCAAAAAATTATGACAAATTTTTTGTGCAAAACGTGGAGCACGTTATTGGTAATTTGGCGACCAAATACTTTGTTCCTGGGACGGGTCGAGGTGGTACATAATATATTCTGTATTTCTGTTACATATTATAGGCATAATAGAATAATACCTATTTTTAATAGAAACAATTACACATATTATTATTATTATTATAAGGCTAGTTGCGGGTCAGACCGACCCAGGGCACAAGAAAAAACAAAGTTGTGGTGAGCCTTACACCAGTGTAGGATATAGCACCCGAGGCGCCGTGGGTAAATGGCCTCAGCGGCAGTGATCTGGTATGGAAGCGCCCGCGGGCGCCAGCGCGTCTCCGAAAGGCACTTTCACTGTTGGTCCCCACGACTCCCCGTCCTTGAATGCCACCTCAAACTTTACTCCCCTTCCACCGCGTTTTCGGCCCCTCCGGTTCAGTATCGTTCGGATATGACCATGAACGACATAATATAATATAGCCGGCACCGTGTAGGTATAATATTCGTATGTTGCCTATACGACTGCCATTATTTTATATTTCTCAACTGCAGCTGAAAAAGCTCTTCAGTATAATATTATTTCAAACGCTGCACGCTGTGATGCTCGAAAATGTCAGGTTATGAAATTATTAATTCAAACCGCACGCTAACAATGTGTGTACAGACATTGATTGTTATACCATGTACATAATATCATAATATAATGTTATGTGTGCTGCAGACGTCGTCGTAGTTGATAGCGTAAAACATTTTCGTGTTTATACGGATAGACATATTATTAAACCGCTATCGCTCCGAAGTGCAGTTTGGTCGTTTTCGAGTGATGTCTATACAAAACACGGAAATCCCATCATTCAATAAGTCCCGACCACATCGTAAAAAAAAGTTAAAACGCCATAGGCTATATAGACAAGTTCATAGCGGTTTATCTATATATATATATACGTCAATGTATATCAATATATACATTTTAAAAACCTTGACCATATTATTGTGGTTTATGAACAAATTTCGTCCATTCGAAAAACTCTATTGGGTATGCTAAAACAAGAATTATATTTTATCTCTCGAGTTTAGAAATTATACATTGTAGAAATGCTATGTTAGATGATATTTTATGATAATTGTATAGAAATCGTACCTTAAAGCCCCGTATATATATATATGACAATAATTTATTTTATAATTTTCAAAACAAATTGCATTTATTTTATGTAGGTATATACAAAATACATAATACATAATTTTTTTTCATGTGGTATCACAGCTCATGCGGAAACCACGATAGTACCTATTACTTCCACCTCGTTGATGTGCATACCTATTACCTACCTATTATCTACAATAAAATTCTTCTAATAATCTATTAAAGATTGTATTTTGTACATTTCTAAACATCGCGCCGAGTAAATATTATTGTAAGTACCCACGTAAAACATATACAACGTTAATCATTATTATCTACCTCTATGATATAGGTCCTATGTATATGACTTGGCTACCTTCCCGAAATTGCCTACACCGGATATTATTATCACCTTGTCCATCTACTCAATAATGCAATGGTCATAACACATATATTATAATTAAATTGATTGTTCTTGTTTGTTTTTGCCAAAATATGTCTACATTTAAAAATGATTGATGAGTATTTACATTTATTTTCAATATATGTGCTACTTTTAAAACATCACTTCCTCCTTCTGCTTAAAACGTTCTGTGGTCAATTCATTACCGACATTATCACATTAATATTCATCCACTTCTATAATTCGAAACAACTATTTAACTGCATTTCACATAACGCGTAGTTAACAGACCCACCATAAACTACCTACTACTACTATTATTATTATTATTATACAATGTATAATCATATAAGATACTAATACCAAATACTAATGCTGTTACACATTACACGTATGTGTATAACTGATTAAATATAATACGCGCGTAAGTCATATACATTAATAATTGTACCAGTTTCATTGAAGAGTTTAAACATTTTAAATTTAGCACAATATTAATTTAAAATTGAAAATAATAAACGTTCAAGGCTACATTAACGTTAGAACTAATTTTTAATACGGTATCATTAAAAAAAAGTGCGATACAGAGTTGGGTGGGCCAGGGCGTGTGCTTTTGTTTTTAAAACCAATGGTAGTTATACCTGTAATCGAAAAACAATTCTAAGTGGAGTTCGGTTTCACAAAAATGATTTTTGTCTTTGTTAAACACAAATACTTGATTATATTTTATTTTATTTACCTTTATATTTTGTTGTTGTTAATTCACTGTGAATTTGAAAACGATATGATTAATTACTAATTTATTTGAAGATGTGCTGCACGAATAAAGGTGCTGGTCTTCTTTCATCAGTAACATAAAAGTTAATCGAAATATTCTGTACAAAAACCATATATTGTCGTAAAATATATTGCTCGTCCCTTTTGCAATAATAATATTAATACGTTTTGAACTAGATTAAAAATAAATATTTTGTTGTTAATATGTCAGAGAAGGTAAATGTAAGAAACTCGTTTGGATTTTCTAAACATCGTTGTTTTTTGTCCCACATTATGGTATCTTGTTAAATATAAAATTTATTGATATTCATCGTGTTTAACAATAAAAAAACAAAATTTAACTATATTATAATATTGTGTTTTGTTTGTCACTATTTATATACCTAAGTAGAAGTTGTTTTATGACTAATAAACATATTTTACATTTAATATTTATTGTTCTAATTTGTTGATTATAAAATTTTTAAATGTGTGTGGATCCGTATAAATAAAACAAGTTTGTCTGGTAATTTAGCAGTGTAAAGACGATGAATGGAAACCTGCCAATACCATTGGTATACAATTATTAATGTTTTCTTCTCAATTCACAATTCGCATATAATATCAAACAATTACGTAGCTTTACGTAACTATCATTAATACGGTCACGTTTTGTCATCGAAACTATGTTTAGCAGACGATTTTTCTCTTTCTTTTTTTTTAAATTATTATTTATATTGTTCAGTGCCACCGATTCGCTTGTTGAATGATTAAAAATGTAGTCTAGGGTTTTGTACTTTTAAACAATTGTCACCCCAGTGAAAATTTCAATTAAGTCTGTGGATAACATAGGATAAACACCTATTGTAATATTCAATACATGTAATTTTGTTCATTATTTTATTATCTATATAAGTTATAAGTGAGACACTACTTGGGCACATGGTATAATTTTAAGGGTACTGCGTTGATTAATACTATTAAAATTTAAAAGATTAAAACCTTTTTTTGTAAATATTAAGTGCTCATAATATACACAAGATTTGATTACTAAAAGTAATTTATTGTTATATGGGTGCTCTTAAAATAAAACGTAGGTACCTATGTTAAAGAATAAAAAAATAAAATATAACCAAGTTTGGCATAATAAAGTTTTAAGGTTGAAATTTATTAATAATTAGTTAATGTAAAATTTAATTAATTTATGATTTAGTAATTATTAAAAGTATGCTCATGATTGGTAATACACACAATTTGTCATCAAGTACAAATATTTAACCAAAAATAATATTACTACTTATAAGTATTATACATTTTAAAATATAAATTTATAACTATAATTCAATGAATCAAATATTATTACTTAATATGATTTATGTTTTTTTTTTTTTTTAATACAGAAATATTATATTAAATAATGTAACTTCTAAATGAGGTAGGTAGACCTACTTGTTTAGATAAATTCTAGAATTTTATTCGCATCAAGTTTCATGTATACATTTATGTCATAACGTTTGTGAATTATCAACTCCTCGATTTGTTCAATAGGCATGACACGAGTATATTATGTACTGTTGTGATATTTGTAAATATTTTTTGCCAATGTCACATTACCTATTCTTGTCAAGTTTCCATTTTATATTATTATCTATGTATCATCATAATCATCATCGATGTTGAACTACAGTCGATGAACTAAATTTATGTCAATGTTTTTTTATAACACAAATATAATTTTTTTGTACCTTTTCCTAGTATTTTAACAATTGTTATTACTACCTATAACAACTTCTATAAGTAATGTGTATTTTGTAATACATTTTTCAAATTGGCTATTAGTTATTATTTATTAAATTGGGGAATGTCACCTCTTCATTTAAACTCTTAATTCTGTTTGTTCAAATAGTATGAACATTTTTTACAAAGTATAACATTTTAGTATACCTGTTACATCGTACCTATAAAGTACCTAGGTACCTATTATATATTACATAGAATACGTTTCAACATGCTTGGAAGAGTACCATTTTCTTAAATATAGTTTGTTAACATAATAAGTAAATATTAACTTATGTAATACAATATTGTACACTATATACTTTAAATTGTAATATTAGGTATCATTGGTATAATGCGATTTCCTGTCATATTTATTTCAATATTTTGTTTAACGCATGAGAGTATTAGATATTTTAAGCATTTTCTAAGTGTACCTATATTAAATTTGAAAATAAATATAAACATTAAATATAATAGACTCTCTATTAAAGATGACATACATAATATTATTGAATATTTTAAAAACCGTTTGTTTTTATTCCATATGATAATAGACGGATTTGATCTAATAAAATAAATAAATGTACAGGTTAGATATTATATTTATGCACTGCCTACGGTCATGCAAATTAAACCAATTTACATTGAAAAGTCTTGAGCGGAAAAAAAAACATAAACATTAATATGATATAGGTACCTTAGTACCTATGACACATGTTATGTTAATCAAGGTTAATATGAGTATTTAATGTTTACACTAAAATCAATTTATTTCTCAAAATAAAATGTTGAATGGTCTAAAAATATAATAATCTGTTAATTTAACAAAATATTTTTTTTTGAATTTAATATCCATGTGTTGAATGTACGCAACTTGCGGTTTCGTGAAAAATTCCAATGTTTTTTTGAACTTCCATAACAAATAATTCAAGAATAACGCATAAGTTAAAGTTCAGAATTATAATGATAAAGTAATATAATATTTTTTTTTCTTTATTAATAATATATGTATACAATCTGTACACAATAAGGCACAATAAGAGTATGAGCTAAAAGCAAATAACAAACATATGAAAAGCGTGAGGAGGAAGGCCCATCAGTGTGGGTACCCTCTTATATTGTAGTTTAAATGTATTTTTTTAAATAATAGATAGGTACCTAATGTTACATAAATATTTAATGATTTTATTGAAAAATATGAGTTTATTAAAAAAATACGTTTGTGAATAATATAATGGAATTAAGTTTTGTACACACTATAATTTTCCAATAAGTACCGACTAAAATTATTTATTATTCTCATTTATTGCAAAATATAAGTACAGTGTTCTATATAGATTGGAGTATCAATGAATGATTATACTTAATATCACACAATCATAATAATATTATTATTGACACTTCGCGTAGACGCTATAATATAAATATTTATTGGAACATATTATAATATCCGTGTAGCGTTTTTACTGCAGGTCTACGGTCATTATACTCTGTATAATCGACTAACGAGTTTTTTTATTTAAAATATAGATTTTAACGAATTTTTAGTCGTTAAATCTATAACAATTGATTATACACTCGAAAAAAGAAAAAAAAAAAAACGCTTGTGTCTCAAGCGACCCTCAAAAGATGTGAAAACATATTTATGGGCTTAGAAATATAATTTTATTGAAAAGATACCTAACTATATCGTATTGAATGTTTACCGTACCTTTTTATTTGTTCGCTGTTTTGAGATGTAGTTCCTGCTTCTACTGTCTTTTCACTAGATGAATCATAACTGTTACAGTTTTACCATCGTCCATGATAAACACAGTTAATACACTATTAACTTTATAATAATTTATAGCTTATACACAAAAATCACTATATTTAGAAATATATATGTTTATAAAACAAAATATTCTCTCTCGTATTTAACGTAGGATTATAATTATAACCAGATTTGTATGGTTGTAGCTATTTATTCCATGAATACGATTTCATGGAAACGTCACTATTTAAAAAAAATGGAGACACCCGGTTCTTGCACCGGACCATTCGATTGCGGTTTGTGGTACGACAGCGGCCGGCGGTGTCCAGACGGTAATATGTGGCAGCCCAACACCGATATCTATACACGGAAAATTTAATATTTCTAATGAGTATTTGATTAATTACATTTTTGAACTTTTATCATTAGACGGTAGTGGCAAAATAATTTTCGGCGTTTTTCGAAAAATATGGAAAAAGAAATCACAAGTCCGAAAATATTACCTCCATGGAAAATTCGCTCGGTACGAAAAAGGTAACCCTCGAAAGTTTTCACTTCCATGCGGAAAGACCTGAACTCCCCATAACATATTTTCACATCGATAAATATATACCTAGGTATGTACTTTTGATTAAAAAAGTATAAACAAATTCAACCACGGTAGGTATTGGTTATTGAAACTGAACTGCTGAATAGACAAAACGCTGGATCATGGCGTTTGAAATGTTTACTTTATTGCTTAGCAAACAATAATTTCGGTTTTCTCTGTTATCAAAGTTCCCAACGTTTACCGCTGTAGAATTTCGTAGCGGTAACCGACCATCATGTATTTAGCATCTCCACAATCATTGAGATCGCTTCAATACAGTCAATACAGCCTCAATAGAACCTTCAATACCTACAGCCTTTAATAAATTCCACACTCGTTTCTACTAGCACTAATTGCCAAACTTGATTTAGAAACGGTATCCTACTAAAATACTAGGTAAAGTACTAAATTTTAAAAACACTAAATCTACTTCTAAGATCTAAAATCGAGGATATACCTCATAGATGTTTATACGAAAATTATAATTTAAATACCGAATACATGATATGTAGTTAGAATTTAGGTACATATATAAAAACCATTTTAAGCACTGGTCTATAGGTACCCACTAACAAAGTATAATAACATATAAAACTAAAAAAATAGTATAACATATCATTGATAATAGATTATATTACATATTAAATCATATCAATAGATTCTGTGTACCTATGTCTAATAAATTTGTAATTTATGTTGTTCAATTTTAAGCCATTTTAGTATAAAAATGTTATAAATGTTCATTTTGATTTATTGATACTATTTTAAATTGTATATATTCATTACCTATCAAAGCCAAACATTACCTAATTAGCTGCAACAACACATAAAATGTTACTTAAAATGTTTAACCTAACCAGTGGTGACCAAACTTTCGGCAGGCCATAGACAAAATATGATTAGACATAGGTATTTATTGAATATTTTACTTTTTCTAATTTTATTTTTTCGTGAGTGTAAAATATTAATGTAAATACTAGAAAAAAGTAGACTAATTTTGCGGCCAGGTAATAAATATTTAATATTATGGTGGGTCATGGTTAACTAATCCCCCCTGATCTAATCAACTGTTACTTATAAGATTTTAAAAAATATTTGAAATTACGAATAAAGAAGTAAAATGCATAAAAAACGTATAAGACTATTACAATACAACCTTCAGAGGTAAAATCGTTATTAAATACACTAAAAAAATATCCAATTTTTCTTCATTATTTTGTGATAAAAATGATGAGTATTAATTATAACTAGATAGATATACGTTATATACTTATATAGTTGTATTCTATTAATAGGGCATAAATAATTTATTTATGGAACAATTTCATAGTTATGTAATAATATATTAAACTTGTAATCTTATCGATGAAATACTACATACTAATAAATACAATATTTTATAGATGAATGATTGTAGTAAATAAATTATAATAGTTTTAGAACGTATTAATTTAATTTTTGACCATGTACCTATATTGGCTATTACTTAAGACAAAATTATAATTAGTTAATTAAAAAAAAAATGCTATACAATTCAATAATTCGTTTTTATAAAAGCATAAAACTACGTTTACATTTTAAATAGATGTATAATCAAAAAAGTATTACTAAAGTTATAATAGAAATATTAAAATTTAAATGAATTGTTCCTTAATTAATACAAAATATAACAATAATTATAATATTGGTTTGGACATTTTAGACCGCAATAAAAATAATATCTTCGAATACAATGAGTGATGAGTTACATGAAATTATATGACCTACATTCAATACATTCGTTATTAACGAACAAATATTAACAATCAGATATTTTTTCCAGTCTGAAAAATATTTGTATTTTATTTATTTTTGGAAAATTCCTAACTTATTAAAATGTTAAAATATAATGTATGTTCATATTTTTTAAAATAATAATGAAATCATAATTTTTTAACGTTATATTTTCGAATGACGTTTAGTTAGTTGTTTTATATTGTATTTGAGTATGGTCGACATCAATGGATATTGAATATTGATACATAGTTTTTTATAAAAGTGTAGGATGAACACTGAGCATACAGTTAATTGATTAATATTAAAGAGTATATCATATGCAATTTTGATAAGTTATAGAACAACAAATCTAGTTTTAATTTTCGTGATTTTGATGCTTTTATCTGAAAAGTATAGAGTTTTTTTCCTTATCTATGCACAATTTTTTGTTAAGGAAGTTGAATTTGAAAAAATATTTATTATTTATGTTTAATTTTAAAAAGCGTGTAAGGTCAAATATATCGATACCTACAAAAAGAGTTCACGTGGATAGCGGATACTCATTTTGTGTATTATTTTTTTTTTATATATATTCTTACTTTCTTACAAGGCTAAATTTTCTTTTTTTTTTAAATAAATACGTATTGTTGAATATGTATTGTTATTTATTACATTATATTAATGATAAAAATATTAATTTTCGCTAAGTATAATAAATAATATAATATAATATATAATCATTTTACTTTCACAATAATATTTAAATTTAAAATAATTTTATAGCTAAGGTTTTATTATTATCTATAATCACACAACGAGTATGCCTGTATTGTGGATGTTATTTTTAATTCATGCGAATGTGATTTAAGTCCTTTGTTAGTTGTATTAATTAAGTGCATTATAATTTAATAAATATATTTTTTTATAATTCCATACCGTAGGTACGAATATAATATTATGATAGAGCTGAATTAGTAAAATCTTGTGTCACGAAACCATAGGTATATAAAATACGATTTCGATAACAACAGTATAAAGTAAAAGCATAAGTACTAAGTAATAAGTCTGTATGTTTTTATTATTTTGTGATTAGTAGGAAACTATTTATATACAATATTATTATTGTTAAGGCTACATTAAAGCTACGTTAATTTGTTCTACAGTTTTATGTAGGCTTGTTAATGTTGTAGTCTGTAGTGTGTTATAAACCGATTGTAAATATTTACATAGAAAAACGCATTGTATACATAACACGATGGTAGTTGTCTCTTTTCTAAATTTTTTATATATATTTAATAATATGTATGCATACATTATAAAATATAATAGTATTTTCATACCAACATTTTAAAAATTATCACTGTCATTCGCCACATAGCTGAACTAAATTTTAAACATATTTATAACATTGTAACTACTTTGATTAAAATTGTATATATTATAATATTTTTATGTTTCTCTAATTATATTTTGCGTCATAATATTTGAATATGATATTATAAGCATATTGTCATTGAAAAAATTAAAAGTCCTAGACATAGTACCTATTTGGAAATGATTTAATACCTAGAAATTAAATAATTCCAGCATTATATAAAATAATAAATGAAGCTATTAGGAATGTATAAATTTACTGAGTTTTCAGCACTCGTTTCGCTTCGATCTCTTTAGCTTAAACACGAAACTGATATTATTATTATTATTTACACATCTGAAAGTTATACAGTAAAGAAAAAAAATCAAGTTATTAATGTTATATTTTCGAACACTGCCGATAATTTTCCTATTTTTACAGACTTAAATATCAATTTGTCCAATTTCTGATCGACTAAACATAACTAACTTTTTGTTAAATGTCACTGGTAAAAAGGTGAAGGAATTTTTTTTAAATCTATAATATTTATAAAAAAATAAAAATTTAAATTACGAAATCTGACATTTACCTTGAATAACAGCCGATGCGCAATGTCTGGAACGATTATTTGCATCGTTTCCTGAGTCTCGCAAAACATGTATTATTTTATTTACCTATTATTTGTTTTTTAGCAAAAAATTGAAAAAAAAAATAGGAAACAATGGTTTATTTGTTGGTGAAAAAGACTGCTCAAGGCTAAAAGTAGATACACGCAATGTGGACAAATTATGTTCGGACTGTTAATGATTTTAATTGTTAATTATACTGGCATTTATTGCTGGCTAATTGTACCTACATGTATTTGTATGAGTGTTTATACCATTTGGGCTCGAAAACTGTACCAAAGTTATTGTTGTTTCGAGTTTCAGATGTTGTTTATATTAAAATGTTCACTATTAGTCAAATATAAATAATAACTGAACAGGTATTTCAACTTTAAAGCATTGATAATTTTCACATATGTTAATGTTATATGTATGTAATATGTATTGTAATTTTGTATCACATTTGATAGGTATATACAATAGTATTATCGATAAAACAACAACAAGTTAAGTATTATGTATTTATGTCATATAGGTTTATGAGATCATAAATTTTGAATCCATACGAAAGTTATGGTACCTAGTTTTATGTTATATATTTTATTTTGAACACTTAAGCTTATTAGGATAGTAATAATAGTAAAAATATACCGTGTGTCCACTGAATGACAAATGTGTGTCAAATATTAATGTGTAAGGTAAGTGGTATATAAAAGATTTTAGAGATTTTAGGTTTTACAACCCCCGTAGGTTTTTTTTTTGCTTTAGAAATCTGTCAAGTCCCAAAGGTAACGGTTAAATCAATAAGCGTGTCCCCTGAAATCAGATGTATTTTTAGGCCCAGGTAAAATCACTAATTTATAACAATAAAATATAAACATTTAAATGTTAGATATTAATGTTTGAAAAAACTTTGAAAAAACAATAATACTTCAAAAAAGTTATTTTTGCATATAAAAATAATGATTTATTTGGAAATTTTATACTTAGGTATTCAATACCTAGTTTATTAAATATACCTATAAGTGCAACACTGCAACAGCATTATCGACTTTCTATAAATCCAACTCTAAATGCCCTAAATGTAAACATGATTTACTTATATATATAATGATATACATATAATTATATTTACATTTAACAATTTATATTGTACAAAGAAACACAGTAAGACTGAACTAATAAAAGTATTGAACATCGATAATAAAATGCGAGAATGTATTGATAATTCTAATATCAGCAGAAATCGAAGACAGGTTTTAATTAATTGGCGTAGGTACTAGTCGCTAGAATTGCGTTTGTAAAAATGTTTAAATAAATATTTAAATTTCTTTTTAATTATACTCATAATTATTGTAGACACTACTTAGCAAATTTGCAAGAGTTTTCAAGATAATTGCGTAAAAAACTGTGAAATGTATACTGCGCATAGTATTTTGTCTTTCAATCTTAATTTTTTCGAACCTTAAAATCGATGTACATTTAACTAACGAAATTATATTATTCCATTAGATATTATGTAGTTATAAAAATGTTAATTTACTTTCGAAAAACAGTTAAATGGTCTATATTATATATAATGATTTATGATAATAGTAAAAGTACCTATTGAATTATTGTAACTGAAACATATATATGTATCGATATATTTTACTAAACACTTTAATTCTGAACAGAAGTATTTACAAATTGTAGGTATAAGCTTAATAATAATTTTGCAACAATTAGAAACAACATTTTACATGTACAATATTTTATGCAATATTGACAGTAAATACTTATATGTGAGTTTCTTTTTGTTACCTAGTGAGTTGTAACTTCGACCATTCTAATAATAAATATTTTTTATTATTTATTTGAGTACCTTTTAATGTATTCAACTTAACTGTGAACTATAGTGTTATTACTTTTTGTATGTTGTGACCGTTATTGGTCATAATTGCATCCCTGGTCTATAAAAATGAAAAAGACAATTTTAAATAAAAGCAACAAAATAATACTAACCATTGATTAAATAATTTACGTTCTCGTTGTCGAGTAATTATTTTGCACTCAGGGTCGTACACAGGATGTAATAGATTTCTTAACGAAAGAGTTGGTTATAATAATAGTAATAATTAAAAAACAAATACTTTATTTTGACTTCTAAACTCAGTCTAATATTTAAACTAAACAATTCATAATATCTATACACGTAAAAAATATAACTGTTTTGAACAATTACTATAAATATATCATAATATATTATATGGCTAAATAGTATACTATAATATTATAATAAACAGTACTTTATAATTTAGTAAATTAATTAAAACTACTAAACAAAAGACATAATACATATTTTATATACATTTGTAAACTTTTTTTTGTACCTATTACATAATATATAATATATATTATACACTTACTTAGATATCTAAAAATATAATACAAAAACATACATCGTAATAGATCTTCCAGTTGAGTCGTTTTATTGGTGAATTGAATGAGGGAACCATTGGCAGGGGGGGGGGGGGTACCCCGTTTGTTAGAACGACCAAACATTCGAGTTCTATAGTTAATACGGAGATTCAGGTGTCGTTTGACTAACCGCCAAGTCGGACTATTGAAAAAAAGGCACGATTAATAAGAATGATATCCTTGCAAATAACAGCTCATAATAATTGTACGTACCTATAATCAGGGCCTTATTTACACCTTTTGCGCCCTGGGTCAACAATATTTGTACGCCCCCCCCCCAAAAAAAAAAAAATTTAAAAAAAAAACTTAGATTCTGAGTGATGAATGTATTGATTTTACAATGATGTGTGTTTTTTATTTTTTATTTTTGTGTATGTGTACACGATAAGTAGTGTAAATAATGCTTCGATTTTCAACTTCTGCAGTATCTTGTTCGATGGGAAAGTGAATATTGTTGGAGCATTGGGGAAGTTAAGATTCCCTGTAGTTTTCAAAAGCGACGGGAGAAACAACCGGCCAAGTGCGAGTCCGACTCGCTCATGAAGGGTTCCGTACCATCATCAGCTATGTTGACAACACTGCTTATATTATATATTCTAGGATTTTTAGTATTGAGGAGAAGTTATGTTATGTCCTCCTCCGTCCCTCGATTTTTACAACATTGGATATTCACTCGATTTCTCATGTATAGCGATTTCTTTATTTTTTTGTAATTCAAAAACGAATAACTGTATTTAAATGAAAATTTCACTGAATGTTTATATTAGCATTTCCTATACACCATACAATTTTGAAAATATTTTGACTCTTTGTGAGCTGTTTAAGGACATTTTCAGTTTAAAATTTTTTTAGTTTTTTATTCTATAAATATCAATAAAGTTTTATCTGTTGGGCCAAAAAGTGTAAAAAATTAATTCAAGGCTCCTGATATATTGTTATGATATCAGTTGAAAAATATTAAAAATACATAGGCACAATTTTTTTTATAAGCATTTAAAGATCGAATTTTGACAAAATTTATCAAATTTAAAATTGAATAATTATTTTGAAGTTAAACATTTAAAAAATGTTCAACTTTTATATCTAAGGATTGAAAATGTAAAACAAGGTTCCACGTAAGTAGTTAATTCTGTTACCAAAAAATCTAAAAAATACATAAGCACAGTTTATTTTTATAGTCATTTTAAGTTCAAATTTGGACGAAATTACATATTAAATACCTAGAATAACTATTTTAGTTATTTTGTTGTGATTGTATAATATTATTTGTGGGTACTTGAAACTTCTAAAGTACACTATTATATATCTATGATAGTATCAGGGTTTGTTGTTGATGTATAATGCGTTATAAGTACATAATATGGATATTGTGATATGATTAATTTAGAATTTATTATAAGTACCTATTATAGGTCAAGTATAGATAGTGTAGTATCTCATAGATTTAAATTTAAATATATAAATAAATAGGTAAGTCAAACAAATTCTTACCAGAAAAAAAAAAATGTTATTTATAAAATATACACCAACGCCTGGCCGCCCCCTAAATGTGTCAAAAATTGGCCTCCCGGGGCAAATGTCCACGTTGCCCCCCCCCCCTAAAATACGGCCCTGCCTATTATCTTTTTGTAATAATTTTTAATGTATGTATTCTGCAATTTAATAATTTTTAATGTATGTATTCTGCAATATTATACTAATTTTAACTGTGAATATTTTGTTATCGAAAAGCCAAACGGCAACAATTCTTATAAATAATATAACTTATCAGATATTTACTTTGCACTAACGTTCAGTTATTTTTGAGTGTTATTGATATCAAATGAATACATGCAACATTTGATATACACTCATTATTGACTATATAACAATCACTGAAATAGTTTTGTAATTTCAGACATTTATAAAAGTTGGCGCCTATATAGTACCTATACGAGTAAATAATATAATATACCTAAATGATAAAAAAAAAAATCAATGCTAAAACGACTGCAGTCTAGAACACTATATGCATTTCGTATAAACCGTACTGAGTGAATAAATTACAACCGGTGACCACCAGCCATGTTATTATTAGGCACACATCTAAACAAATATTGGTCCATCGACGCATTCGACACTTGAGAAATAGGTCACATTCTACATTTATCTATCCCAAATGACACCGAGTAAATTATTCCACATACACATTTTTTATACTCTAGACGGGCGGGCTTTAACATTTCACGACGAATAATAATAATTAAAAAAACGTCCTTTCGTAAACAAAGGCGGTTGATGGATAAAAAAGCAAAATAATTCTGATCGCGGCTGTCACTGTATATACGGTCGGTCGTTCGTATTCTAATGAGCGCAACGAAACTTTGCGAGGTGATGTTTTTTTTTTTTTAAAACATAAAACGAGCTGGCCGTCTACAGCAACTGTTGTTGTTGCTATTGGACATACTACGTCTTAAGAAAATTGCGATGGAGGCTGTATACGGGCGGCGGTGGGTTGGGGACCGGGAATCGCGTGGCGAAAAAATAGCAACATAATATTATTATACAGTTAGTCGGCGCGGGGCCCGGTCGCTTTCTGCGAATGGGCCCGAAGCAGCGCTCCCTCCACGCCCCGGACGCGGCCACCGGTTTGATTCGCGGGCTCCGCAAGAAAGCATAAAATGCGTTTCGCACGCGCGCGCGTTCTTCCGTTCCATCGACAGCGCCCGATTTCCATTCCCCGGCACACGGTCCGACCACCGCGGCCGCCAACCCCGCTAGCCGTGCTTGGCCGGCCCGCCGATGGCATGTCTGGGCGGGTGGTGGAAGGACGCTTTGACGTCACAACGAGTCGTGCGGCCCGCGGGGCGATACGTTCGCTATACGCAATTTATATCGCGCGATGGTGATATGGTATAATATACAGGTATACCTATATTGATATTGTTATTATAACAATAATATTATTGTAGTATCATAACAATGTTGTACGCGCGGCGATGACTTGGTGATATTCGCAGAACCGTCGTCGTCGGTGGCGCAGGTGGGTGCTCCGGCATCACCGGCTGCAGTGTCCGCGCGCGCGAGGGGCTCGCCATTTGTACCGCAGCACTCCGCCGTCACCTCCATCCGAAAATCGTTCGTCGGCTGCGAGCGCAAACAATGTCTCTGTGTGTGTGTGCGCGCGCCCTTGAACTCTCGGACGCGACGGGTACGCCGCAATATTATTATCGTGCGTACAACGCATCATCGTCCCATATAGGTGCAAAAAAAAAAAATAAACATACCTACCTATTATTACGTACGTAGGTATGTGATAATAATATTATTTTATATCATTATTATTTATTTTTATTACGCATTTTTTATATATTATTTTGTACACATCGCATATTATAATAGTGTA
Source organism: Macrosiphum euphorbiae (assembly GCA_949089665.1). NCBI lineage: Eukaryota > Metazoa > Arthropoda > Insecta > Hemiptera > Aphididae > Macrosiphum > Macrosiphum euphorbiae. The sequence continues at coordinate 17,901,701 of CARXXK010000005.1, forward strand.
TACGTCTATACGGAATCGTGAACTTTTGTAAAATTATTTCGTCGATTAATCGATTTTTCAGCAGAAAATGTCATTATTATATATATAATATGTACATCGATGGTGCGTGAACGACGGAGTCTTATATTTTAATGAAGTCTGACAGTGAAAAATATTATTAATGACCTTATTATAATAATTTGTCAGCCCGGAATCCACAGTATAGCGTCCCTGGTGAGCGGTCAAAAATGTCCGGGGATATAATATTATCGTTAAATTTGATTTGAAAATAGTGGAACGAAAGTCCCGTATAATAGTTCTGATCACATCGTTGTTAAAATTTAAATGGACAAAAAAAAAGTGAATATTGGTATCAAATAGTTTATAGATTTAATTAAACCAAACTAAATAGTTACAATACATTTCGTTTAATATAATAAAACATAAACCTTAAAACTCTCCTATATATGTTGTTAACTCGTATTCTTATCCATTTTTAAACATGATTTTTTTTTTCAAAATTGGTATTTAAACTTAAACCTACCATTGGAAGTTATTAAAATGCTCTCGGCACACTGCGAATATTTCCGTAGAATACTTAAATCGCGTTTGGTACGTTTTGATTCTGCATTTCTGCGTCCTGTGAACGATTTCTGTAGGCGAGGAGGGGGGATAAAATAAAATATACGTAAGAGATACTTGTAATTTATTTTACCAGACATCCTAAATAACGTCTCAGGAAACATGACGTGAATGACAACATTATAATACAATATACATCCAGACATTCTAGACCGACGTGATCAGTGCAGTGCGACAACATTCCGGCCGCGAATCTCTGCAGCAGCAACCACCTGCAGCAATCATGCACGTTTTCGCGAAGCCGTTCGCGGCATATATAATAATAATATAATTTAATTTAATCCACCGTCGCCATTCCGTTTCGGGACGACGACATATGGCAGCTCGATCTGATTTTTGAGGACCAAAGAGATCGCGCGGTAACCTCCGGCGACAGTATACCACGTGTATGGTGTAATTGTGTATATAATATATACTTCAGTGTTCGCGAGTGGCGGTAATAACCACGATGTTTTCTATCGATCAGTCTCGAGAAAATGGTCGCGATCGGTCTATAGGGATATATACATTGTATATACCTTCGCATCCCCTATAGACTTGCGGTGAAGTGCGACTAGCTCTCCCGGACAAGTTTAAAACGAGAACGTCCCTCGATTTGTTATATGCAAAATAACCAACTTGGGTAGGTATCTCTAGATGAAGACTGCAAAATTCCGTAAAATTCTGATTTCATTATACACAAAACGACAGATTTTGTTTCCAGATAAAATTGGAAAAAAAAATAGTCACCCGGTAATGTCCCTATATAGTTTTATAACAACTAAAGTTCTAGTAAAATATCGTGATAAAACAATTGCGTTATGCGTCCTTTAGTATAGTATTATAATATGTAGATATACCTATGACGTTTCTATATAATGTGCATTTCATCACTTCCGTATTATTCACATAAAACATTAATATACCACGTCTATTATAAGTGGTAATTATATTGTACCCGACAATGACGTTTATGGTGAAACGACAGAATTTCAGGGTGGGGGAGGCGTAAAACGAAGCGTTTAAGCGGGCTTGGCGCCAAAATGTCATCCTTATAGACGCAGCCACAATACCCGCTCGAGTCTCTGCGCAGAGACTATATATATATAATAAAAATAACATGTAAAACCCAGATAATGAATATGTATTGAATTGATTTAAGTAATTATTGTGCATCACCTGAAATTCAAAAACTAAACAGACAATAAATTATAAGTAATATTCGAAATAATATATTATACAAGCATTTGCGTTTAAAAATAAATCCACGCCAGCAGGTGGTCGTTTTGTTTAACGGTAGCTTAGACTTTAATAAAAATTATTATTTAAATAAAGTCTTGCAGGAAGTCATTATATTATGCGCATCTATTATACGTATATTTAAATAGTTTAACAATATATCCATCATTTACACTTTAAAGAATGCCTTTTTGTCCCTGCCTGTCTGCGAGTTTGTCGGTCGTTAATCTAGTATAGTTTACCGAGGTCCGCTAATATATATTATATAGGTACCTGCAGCTACTATACCTACCCGTATACATATATATATATATTATAATATTGTGTATAACAGTCACCGCAGCCGTCGGAAAAACTTTTGTCCGTATGATATATTATTATAACGATATAATACGTATATATATATATGTATATAGGTAAAGACGTGCGGCGGCTAAAGATTGTTTGTCACCCGCGTCCGATATACATAATATATACTATGTATCTTCAGAGGTCGTAATGAGGACACGACTACTGTTGGAGACTTTTGCACATGAATTATAATACGCGGATAGCTTTTGGGAATTGGAGCGGTTTCGTGGGGGGTCGTTTCTCCGTTTTAAAGCCTTTAACCTTTTGGCTTTTGACAGGTGTACAGATATATAATATACAATATTATACATATACACGAATATGTGTCTGTACATATATAATATAGTTTGTGTGTGTGTGTGTGTGTGTGTGTGTGTGTGTGTGTGCGAGCGTTTACAATGTATACGCTTTTTACTCTTTTTACTTTTTTTTTTTTTTTTACATTAGACGCTTATCGACCGTGCGGTTTGTAAAAGGCTAACGACGGGCGTCATTGTGGGCGTATCGTAAAAGCACTTTTACCCGATAATACACGGTAACCCACTTTGCGAAAAATGTTTACCTTTATACATTACATCCGCCAAATTATTTGGCGCGCGCGGGTGGCGTCCGCAAAAGAGTTTTCGAATCGAACGCGTATCGCGCGCGCGATGTTTATCGCTCGCGCGAGGTTACCAAATAACAGTGCGTGCGGTGACTTTCGGCCGGTGCCGTACCGTCACGTACTTTTCTCGCGATAATCAATGCGAGATGATTTAATAATATTATTATGAAATATAATATTGCACACGATTATCGTTTTGGTGACAACGATATCATTACGCGTGCATATATATATATGATATGATGCGCACTGCCGCGTGTCTTAAAATGCTACGTATTTCTGCTCGTATTTGTATATATTATTAAGATAAGAGTAATGTGTCGACATAATAATAATATGTGTTTAGAAACAAGCGACAAGCGTTGGTTTTAAGCGAGGTTCGCTCTTTTTGTCTGAAAACAAAACGGTTCGTACCTGCAGCTATAATATGACCTCAGGTCGTAAACTTTAAATTATTGTTTGTGTATCAAATCGTAGGTATACTGAATTAATTTGTATACATGTTTGTTATCTGCTAAAAAAGTTATCATCACAAATCTTTCCGTGACTTGTATATTATAAGTAGGGCTAGGAAAATGAAGCACTAAAAACCTATAATAAAGGAATTAAAAAATTGCCAATAATGCTACAAAAAAATCATTTAACCAGGAAAATGCAACTAAAAAAGACTTAAACATTTTTAAGTTAAGCTGAAAAATATTTTTAACAATTAAGTACAATTTATAAATATTGAAAAAAAAAATTAAAAACTGTTTTATTATATTTTAGGTACCTGTTTATTATATAAATATTAAAAAAGACTATAAGATATTTTAAATTTCTTTGATATTTTGTAATATTTTGAAAACAATTTTTTCGATAAGGCGATAATATTTCACTACGAATTCACAAAATATATATAATTATACAATTAAAATAAATGAAAAAATAATAATTTAGATAAATATATACGTAAACGTTAAAAAATATGCGTATAATTAACAAAAACCAATTAAAAAGCTAATAAACTGACAAAAAAGTACCAATAAAGCATTTATTTACGAATATCACAAGAAAAAGCAAAAAAAGCAAAAACAAAATTGCATATTTGAACTCTGTGATGAATGAATCGAATTTTGTTTTTGATTAGCTATGTCCTGGAGTACTATGAAAGAAAATGCAAATGCTACAAAAATCCTAGCCCTAATTATAAGTAACAACATTATACGTTTTCGCTCAAATCCTATTGAAATCAATCGGCGTACATTAATTATCTATTCCCATGTGTTGTATTAAAGTAAAACTTATTCTGTAGCTGTGTGAGTGTACATAGTCTGTTGTTGTTATCAATATTTTACTCGATGGTTATAAGGTAATTTTAAATAAGTATATAGGTAGATGCCATTGAATTACAGTGGCTATATTATGTATTATGTCTCAATACCTCATTTTAGTTTCGAAATAATTTACTCCAATGAATTTGGTAACTATACATTAAAATAATTTAAAAAATACTTTGACATAGGTGTCAAAAAAAATATTGTACACCAGTCTGTACTGCGTCATAACCATATAGGTACATATATAAGTCTTCGTAGCCGTTAATCTTATTTAACTATATGATTATTATTTTAATTAATTCATTAAATTATATCGTATCGATTTTATTTAGTTTGACTTGAAATTAAAATAATTTAAAATAATATTTTCATACGATATGTCATTACTCATTATATTTATAATTTAGTGTAAAGAAAATTATCACAGGAAAACATAGGTACCTACCTATAGTTATAGTTCAATAAAAGGAAAAAATAAAAATTCCTTGACGTCATCTCATCGTTACGAAACAATATGAACACAGCATAATTTAAAACTGTACAACGGTTCATGAATAAATTGAAAGTATTTTAATTCATACATTTTTTTTTTCATCAATTTTCGTCAATAATCCATATACTAAATAATATCTGGTCATGACATTATGTGGTCCGTTGTAGGCAGGTGCGTCGAAATGTATAGTAGTATTATTATTAATATATAATAATTAATAATGTAACATTATTGCGAATATGTTTTAAGTTTTCCTATACAGTTACAGTAGGTACCTTCTAATTTGAAGGCATGACAATTTTTAGTCACAATATCTGCAGTATAGGCACAACTGCAGTCATGTTCATGTAATAGTGTTTTGTAACTCACCAGATAAGGACCTCGGTAACCTACTAATATATACCTATATACTAACAATACATTGTTATGATTTGTATTACTTAAGTACAGGCTTATTGTCAAAATTTGCTTATCGTATTTAACAGCTGTAAATTTAAATTTGATAGATATCCTGTCTGGTCGTCTGGACATTGTTTAGATCGGCCATTGTAAGTCGCACTGCAACTCGTCCCCACTCATCTCCACAATGCAGGACAGCGGTGCATTATTATTTTTACGTGACGATTATACAGTTTAAAAAACGATTCTGGGTGGATATCAGAAAGATAATTGTAGAAATATACCTCGATCTATCAAATATTTAATTGTTATTGGAAATATTTCATAATTTTTTTTTAAAAATTGAATATTTTAACACACCCGCCAAAGTGCCATCTATGTGGTAAATATTCGATTCACTGAATATCATATTATAACACAAAACATTAATAGTTTTTACCGACCTTGCAAAAGGTGTATTCCGAAAAATATTAATAACTTGTAAAGCCAATAGCTCCCTTGTTCCTCTTTGAATCTAAAACAATAAATTTACCTCATATTTCGAAGGTTCTCTCCCCATTATACAGTGTACATATTTCAACAACGAAATTACATGTAAATATACCTAATGGGTCTTTGGGGATATGTATATTATGTATGTATTATACATTTATACACATTACCTACATATGTATACATGATTATAAATGTAATGCATTTTTTCAACCATATAATATGAGGGTTATATTTTGTGGTTCAGAATTTCGTTACAATAACACCATAATTATGAATAGACTATTAATACTTTGTTATGTATATTATTTATTAAAACAATAATGTATGAACTTTCGGATAATTGTAGTTTTAATACAGCTTCCACGAAATTGTTTCCGTAAACTCCACGACAAACTATTGTTTTAAAATCTCTAGAGTCTTACTAAAATAATAAAGTACCATACGTAATGCAATATGGACTTTTTCACATTTAAAGTTGTTTAAATATAATATTATACATCATTATGTAAATATTTAATTCCAATTATTCCATTTTAAGCATCGAGTAAGCCTACACACAGCATTATTAATTAAAACGTAATTGAATAGTTTATAATATATTGTAAACATATTATGTTTTGCTCTTATATACTAGCAATAAACATCAATTAAAAAATACTATATATGTGATATGGAATTATGTAGACACATAATAATATATTATATCTGTTAAATTTACAAGGAAAAACAAATAAATAATATTTAATGCACGTGGACTGCAATTTGACTTGTTTATAACGTTGTTGACTATATTTAAATAGTAAATGTAAATTTGGGGTTTTGCAGTTAAATAAAATCATGGGATTATTTTACAAGTACATTTGTAGCAAGTATAATATTATATATGTGTATGCCCATATTAAATGACTATCAACGTGCTTACTTGGCTATAATATATTATAAGATATAATTTAATACAAACAACATCCTTATAGAAGAAAACCGTTCGAAGAACTAAAAAAAAGTGTTAAAAGCCTACTTACATAAATAATAAAAGTTTTGTATACAATATAAATATAATTTTTTGTTTGATTCCCATCAATTATCTATTGTAAAGCTTTAATTTCATTGCACGTGCTCAACTCGTGGGGAACCTTCAAATTGGAAATTGGAGTAATATTTTGCTAAATATTGTATATATTTGCAATATTTTGCTCATTGATTTTAAAACAGTGTCCCGGATCCCTATATAGTTTTATTTTATTATTTCTTCAAAACAATATATTCAAATGAATCAACTATGAAGGTATGAAAAAATGTACTACCTATACGTGTTTGATAAGAAATACCTATAGGTTAATATATTAATAAATATACAGATTTGTCCATGCAATCAATACATTAAAAGAGTTACATACGTTATTTTGGAATAATATATAGAAATAAATGACCTTAACGGTTCGCTATGAAAATATTAAGTTTGACTAGGAGTAATTGTGCTTTGAGTTTTAAATAATCTAGGCATAAATTGAACTCCATAGTACCATGCCACGCTTTACATAATATTAATGTATGCAATTATTATTTATTTGATTAAAACATTTTAAATGGAAAACCATGTGGGAGGATAAAAATAATTTAAAATTATTACTTTTTAGTATTCATCGGATATATTATTCTCTGAGGCGTTCTATATCCTTGGTGTTTAAACAGTGTAGGTGATATAACATTATATAGATTCTGAACAGAAGACTGACGAAAACACACCACAGGAACTAGAATTATGATTTGTCCAAAATGTATTAAACGTTTCCAACGTCAAACGTACAAATTCAATAATTGTTTACTATTTCTATGCAATGACCACCATGGGAGGAAGGGACCTATCTGCAGTATGCGTACTGCTAAAGGTATTTTTCTATGAGTCAATATGTGTTTACAAATTTTCATATTTCTTGTGAAATTAAGTACGTGTTCAGGTGTTCTCTTTCTCCGCGAGATTAATGTAAAATCTGATATTATGCATATATATGCAATGTAAACAATCCTGACAATAATATTATTGACTGTATTGTTTATCAGTTGGATCGAGATACACGGATTCGGAGAAGTCATAACGTTTCAATTATATTTAATTATTACTGTACCAATTGAAAACAATTTTCGTATACGATTATAATATTATTGTGTATAGGAGTGGATAATACAATAAAAATGCAACAAATGGTGGCAACGGTTTAATAACAACATTGTATCATACATTACAACACATAACAAAATATAGTTTATTGTTTAGAGAATATTCTCTTATCTATATAGGTGCCCAAAGTTAGATACCGTTTTCTCTAAATTCGTTTATAGTTGTATATTATTATTATTCAACCGCGTGGTTAGGCACGGAATAATCTGAATTTTTAAATAAAAAAAAAATATGTATCCATATATAATATGTACCGAGTAATTTTGACGTACCTACCTGCATGTACCGCGAGTTTGTGTGTTTACGTATATGACATATATTATACCGAGTGCAGAACAAAAGGCAACATGCGGAAACACGGTTTGTGGGTACAACGCACTTAAAGTATATATATATATATATGAGTTTAGTAGTTTACAAATTACATTGTAATTTAGGCGCAGGCATATACAGTGCAGATTTTATATATTATGCGATGCGAATGATCCGCAAACACTATATATAATATATATATGGCATCGCACAGCTCGTACATTTGTTGGTTACACAACTATGGTAATCGGTATACAATATATTGTAAAGTATAATAACATAATATGGGTATATAAGCGATTTCCATTACACTGTACGGGCAGAACATATATAAAGTGTACGACGTTTAGTCGCAGGATAAGTTACTATTTTTAAGAGGTCTAAATAGGTATACCTGTATCTAGGTTAAGTTTTATGCTCGTAAAGTATATAGTAACGAGACGATATAAGAGTATGTAACGACGTTTTTTTGTCATTATTGTATCGACACAATATTAGTTGTACAATACGTATAATATATACCTATATATATATATATATAATCATACAAGTAACACGTTACGTCGCATTAAATTATATGATATTATGATTAGAATGGTGGTATTTAAATTTTAAATCGTTTATCGGATATTATGGCGTGACTTTATCGAGGCGGCTAGAAAGTTGAAACATCGAGCATTTAACAATCCAAATTTCGTATGGAATATTGACTGGTGTACGCCAGACGTGTATCCATATATAAAATCTAAATTATGATTTTTTTTTTGATTTTTAAGGACAGTTAAATATTTAAATGAACGAGTTTCGAATCAAAACAAAATATGCATAGAGATATCTCAAGCGTATTCCGATCTATCGATTTGTATACCAACTAGCGATTAAATACAACACAAATATTTTATGAAGTTACCAGCTACATACTGCGTTATTCAATAATATATTATAATAATATTCTAATATATAATATATTATGGAACAATTCGTTACAAAATATAATATGACGTGTACTTTGTAACTATACTGCTGCAGTAGGCAGTTGTATGAAAAGTAATCAAATCGCAATACAATCACGCGTCACTCAAAACAGAGAAATCAAACGCTGCGAGGTTATACCAGCCTTATAGTATACTTATAGTATGTAGTTACCAGTTACCACCCAACACCACGCAGTACCTACGTGCAGGTTCTACAGCAGGTACGAATAACCTATATTATAAAATATGTTCAACGTACTGTACGGTACAACCGCAGTCATAATGGTATATCGATATATAGGTGGTATATATACATAGGTACTAGCTGGTAGCAACCTATAGGTTATGATGTATTAAAAAAAATATGAGTGCTGTACCTTTGTTTGGGACCACAGACTATAAGTTAGAACGGAAAACGCGTGTCGTGCAAAAAAATTTAAAAAAACAAAAAACACGGAAGAGGGAAAATCCGAATCGCGTGCAAAACTTTTGGGTGGGGAATGTCAGATCGCGTCCGTCGGAGGGGGCCGCGGTGCGTGCGCCGTACCCACGCGCGCGGACGCGATTATGAGCTATCCGTCGGCGGGGTTTCAGACAGTCCGATATCACGTGCGCCGCGCGTTACATAACGTCGCATATCGCTCAGCACGTTATCGCGTAGCGTTATAATATTATTGGAATACTATCGTCGCGAGGCGGCTGACAGGGACACTCCGTATTCCGGTTGCACGACGATCCCGCGATGTACTTAATAATATTATGTCATAATATACCGTGAAACCTGCGCACCTGGTAACGTCTTCTCCTCTAAGGCTCGGACGGCTGCCTTTAGTGTCCGCTATACAGAGGTTTCACAGAGTATACAGAGTGCAACGATCGCTGCTGCAGGGTCATAATATAATATCGTGATATACACGCCGCGTCTGTGCCGGTGGACCACGTGCTGTTGGCCGTAACAAACGCCAAGTTACCTTAATACCGTATTATAGTCGTAGTTTCGTATAGCATGATAGTTTAAGGTGGAGGCGTAGTAGAGGAGGAGGAGGAGGGGGAGGAGTTTGGGAGCTTTAAGGTTAAACGGCGTCTCCGTCGTCGTCTTCGACACCGCTACCTCCGCCGCCGCCGCATAGTCGTAACCGTCGCTCGAGTGCCGCCGCCTGGTGTCGCGCGCCTTAAATCCGAAGCCGGTATTATCGGTATAGATACCGCCGAACGACTGAAAGCAACAGAAAAAATTACAAGAACGGGACAAGAAGAAGTACGCCAACGGGCCGCGCTCAAACAACACACTATCACAAATACAATATTATAATAATATAATATACACTAAATACATAATATTATAATATCATTATATTATTGTTATTATATGCGTGCGTACACGGCCGCCGCCGCCGCCCGCTAATAATATAACAACATAATCGTCGGCCGCCTCCGCCGCCGCCCCGATGCCGTCGTCGCTACCGCGCCGCGAAGAAGAGCACACGCGTTACCGCCGCGGTCGTGGAGTGTTGTCTGTGGTCTCGAGCGCATAACAATATTACGATAATATTGTTATTGTACACACGAGACGTCGTCCCGTAACACACAACACACGTCCCGCCAACACGCGCGCGTTATCATCACGATATATAATATAATATTGTACTAACCTATTATACCTGCCGTGTGCGCGTACGACGACAACAACAATTTTTTTTTTTTGTCTTTTCACGTGACGATAAAATATCATTTTGAGCAGGGAGTCGCGCGAGACCGTTACTTTCGAACAGAATATCATAAAATATTTTACATTACTTTATTCGGGTTACGCGATTTTACTCCTCGAGGGGTTTTCGTTTTTGTCGACTCCGTTTCGGAATTGTTATTTTACTGCGCTGTTCTCTCTGTTCGCCGTGTGCGTGTGTGAATGCGCGTGTTCTCCAACGTTCATAAGCCAAACGATGCTGATTAGATATCAACCATCGTTCCATTCGCACGTCAAAAATCGATCTCATTTCAAACGGTAAGGCGATATATTATAAAACAATATACCGTTTGCGACGGCGTTTTAATATACTTAACGTTTCGTCAGGCCTTTAGGTTTCGTAGGTACAACCCAGCAAAGTGTTTTACCGACACGATGTACCCAAATTCGACGTACATGACATCTCCACTATAGGGGTAAATCGATGTGTAGGAAATTTTAATATGTTGTCGATAAAATTATACCCAACAGCATAGGTATAATATACTAGTAAAATCGATGTCGACAATCGATACAGGTATATAATAGGTATATTGTGTTGTGCCTTTGCCGTGTGCACGTAATTTCGTTGCGTCGTCACATCGCAAAAGTTCAACCAGTTTTATTATTTATATTCTCGACACGGTTGACTTTTACGCTTTTTTTTTTTTATCAGTCGGGAAGAATTATATCGACGTATATATATACCCAAAATAGCACGTGCTCGGAAAAGATTATAGACACCCTTTTTTTTTTTTTACCCTGCACTACAGCTGCAGCAGTTGTTATTCTTTTATCAATATTGACACTTATCACGGGTAGGCATACATATATATTATCGTTATCTCGATGCAGATTTGAGTACCTTTTTCATATTCTGTTGAATACAGCTACTATGAATATTAAAGTTTTGACAAGGAATAAATTCCCCCGGACAACGGTTTGATATAATTTATGCACACGTCGGCAATAAATAAAACAAACACAATATTGTAACATTTTACTAATTTATCGAGTTGAAAATAAAGTTTTTTAATTATAAAACGTGTATGACTTAGAAACTTATTTTCAAATTAATTTATCAACAACGTACGATAAGTATAAAATATTACTACGAAATATTAACTCCATAAAACATATTTTGTCCTAAGGGTTAAATGCTTAAAACTAACTTAACCTTCGGATAATTTTTAAAACCACTAGGTAGCTATTAAAAAAAATACAAAAAAAAAAATAAGATTACGAAAAGCTTGTTAGAATATTGTCTTTAATTAAAAATATGTTAGAAGTATAATAATATTATGTATATAACTGAAATAAATTGCCTCGCTATAGATAGGCGTCTACATAGATAAATGAGTCAATTTTTCTGAGACTATACATGTATGATACATATTTTTCTTATAGAAATTATTATATGATAATGATAACGTATTTTTATTTACAAATTTAATTTTCAACCATATCGAAAGTATTGATGTATAATATAATTATGTGTGCACAGCAGACTTATAGACAGCATATTATTTTAAAATTAAAAAATACTTTATGTCGTGGATATTGTGTTTGATCACGGTCATTTTGTTATAAAACTGTTGACTCTTGATTGAGTTTTATTACTTTTTGATGTTTTTCTATAATATAAAATGTAGGTATTATATTATATATGATTATATACAAAGTACACACTTTAAAATTATTTCTTTTAGTGCCTGTTTGTATTTTAAAAAATATTCAACACCGTCTTTTTTAAATAAAAAAACTCTTTTTTTTATCATTGATGGTTAATTGAAATGTAATGCTTAAACATGCTTATAAGTTAAATTTGTACCGATATACATTAGTGTAAGGTACCATAAAAATATCAATATTGTTGGTAATATAATAATATTATCATGGGACACCCATTATCGAAATTGAGTAGGTAGGTACGTGGTTCAGATAATTGTGGGTAATCTCTCGGTCAGTACTATTATATGTACAATATAATTATTAAATTTTTATGATTAAAAAAATCAGGGAAAGTGTACTGGTAAAATTAGGTAACAAAATCCTACTTCGATATTCTAAAATTATAAATATTCGAGTGTATTTTCTTCTCACGATGTTATATAATATACATACCTAGTAGTTATTCAAGTATGTACATATTATTATTATCGTTGGTGGCACGGTCAAGGCCAAGTGGCGGTCTTTCGTCGGTACTTTGAAGAAAATGTGCAAACATCGAAGCCATTGCAAACCTTATTCTAATTGGGTCACATAGGTAATCGACTATGTTTGCAATTTATATCCGGTTCGGTCTCAACAATTTCGATAATTAACTTAACGAGAAGTAAATTTACATTTCTACCTTATATATACAAAATCGTTTACGTACAACGATTTTTTTGACTTTATTGTACGGTTTTCATACAGTATTTAATAATATTATTATATTCAATAGAAATTAATCAAATCGCAGTACTATATTATGCTCTCAGATCATTTTATGACGAATATTGAAATATATCAATCTATTTTATGTAAATATTGCGCATTCGACGTTCGTTTTAATATCTTACCTAGCTGTGTGTGTGTGTGTGTGTGTGTGGAAATAAGAATCTCGCCAAGAACATAAAATAAGACACAGATCTTAAAAATTCGTAGGATTTGGAATTTTTCTTCTCTATTCAATATTTATATTTAATATACTATTGATTTTTTGATTATATTTAAAAAAATATTTTTCGATAAATACCAATGTTCTAAATTAGCATATTAAATTTAACAAACATAGGTAAAGCACGCGTAGTGCTATATATTTTCATTAAAGTTGATACTTTTATTTTCATAAAACAAATTGTTCTGATGCAACGACCTTGCTGTAGCTTGTTAATATTTTATACTAATGATATGATGCATTTATGTATATGCAGTAACTCGAAACGAAATTAGTAAACACACTTTTTTGATATATTTACACGAATTAATCACACAAAGTAAAAACTTAACAAAAAGAATAGTTTATATTTTATGTTTTAATTGGTATGGGAATTTCTGTTAAATCTTTTTCTCACTATATACTATATTATATACGTTGCACAACATTTTGGTGAAGGAAAATTACTATTATTTCATGCTTAATGCTTGTCGTTATCCAAACATATATAAGTGCGGTGGATATAACTCGTGTACCAGGTACCTGTGTGTCATGTACCTATGCAGCATAATGAAAATTTAAATAGTTTTTTTTCGCATATTTTAATTTAACTACAAAATTATATTGATGTATTACCATTTACCAAGGTCTATGGTGGGTACTTAAAGTATTTTATGGATTTTTGGTTTCCATTAAGTAGGTATTGATGTAACGGACCATTACTGAATAACGATGACTAATCATCATCGAAGATCGTGGCACGTAACGCCTACAACATCGGCCGTTATCAATTACAAAATATAAACTCTATTGCAATTATTGGAAACCCGAGTATCTAATGCATATTCAATTCCCCGGGCGATCTCAGGGAGCTCGTCACGCACGATCTGTGCCTCGTCCAATGGTATTAGTGCTATCCGACCAAGTATAATTACGTATACGTACGTCATCAACGTCCGACGATGGGAATGATAAAGAAAAAAAAAAGTGAACTTGGACAAAGAGCGATAGACCGGAACTACAACCTTGAACTTGGCATTTAAATGTACCAGCTATTATTATAAGCGATGTTAATTTTTATGAAGACGTTTCTCATATATGCTCATCATATTATTCTATTGTTACAATTAGATGTTTAATGCGGGTAGATTTTTGGCGACTAATTATTAGCATAAGGAAATAACAATAATAAGATACTATATGACAACTGACTGCGCGCAAGGTCAATAAGTGGTGGCAATACGAAGATGGGGACAGTGAAGAATTTTTTATAATATGAAAACTCTCCACTGCGCGGTTCCTCTTTATTAGAGTTGTGACAATGATCATAAATACCAATTTGTTATAGTCGGCAGTCGCATACTTATATATTATCGACCTCGTCGATATGATAAAATGAACCGCAGAGGACATTCACGATGTTCCGTTTCCTGAGAAAGATGCATTAGTGTCAATTCGGTATCGAAGCCTAATGATATTTTTTAGTCCACGTTGAATACTAAACCAAAATAATATCAGCTTATGATGACGTATTTTCAATGCATTCAGCTGAACTGCTGCACGTGCTGTAAGTGTTATCCATATATATTATAATAAGACGAATCGTTGTTTAGAATTACATAATAATAATAATAAAACACTTATGGACTACATCTCGCCGAGAATAAGAACTTGACCCTGAACGCCAGTCAACATTTATCTAAATTTATCTTGATATTATACGTTTTCATTCAAAATCATGTGAATCTTATAATTACCCAAAGAGGCTTAGCAATTATGAATAATAACATATGTTTTCTTATTTTAATTTAGTGTCATAGTGACTTCTGAGAAGGATATTAGTTTTTTATTCCTGTGTTGTAGAAAAAAACGTGTTTTTTTTAAGGTTTATCAACTTACAATTTTAATGATGTGTTATAAAATATTTAAGAAAATAATTTTAACTATAGAATTAAAGAATGACGCATGTACACATAGTTACAATAGTTACATGTATACTTTTCATACATGTTTCGTAATACATAATACTATATAGAGATTTATTGTAATATGTTCTATATGCATTAACCTACTTATTAGTTATAATTGAACAAAACTAAGATATTATTATACATAGTTATCACTTATCAATTATCATTAATGATAATTGAAACTGTTATATACTTTTAGAATATTTAAAACACATTTTCCTATGCTGATTATTTACTTCTATTAAAAATTATTTTTCCAAATGATTGATTATATTAAATTATTATTGTCGAATAATTAAAATTTAAAAATACAACCAATATTTGGCAGACAAAAAAAAATGTAAACGTACGTAATTGAATACAACAAAAAACCCAAATATATGCAACGAGTCGGTTTATATATTTATATATAATAGTAATAATAATAAATATTATATATTATTCGATTATTTCCTCACACACACAGTACACCTGAATATTCGTACTGCAGTGCAGGTATATATGGCAGACATTCGCAGTGACCAATGGCCATCGTCGTTTGCCACAATTGACGTACGGAAAACAAATTCGCCAAATATTCCACATGCGTACGCACAAGCCAGTGTAACAAGTTATTATTTAGTATTCACACAGATATATTATATTTTTTAATGTCCGTCACGAATCACAATGGAATTGCAGCGAACCAAAATAATATTATAGTACCTATTTAATACGTTTCCATTCGCACTTCTCCTCGGAGCGAAACCGTAGTCGTATTCGTATTTGCCTTCGTCCGATTTTTGATGACGTGTAAATCAAATAGCACACTTGTTATAATAATATCATCGACACAATAATAATATTATTATCTGCGTTTCATTCCGAAGCGTTGTAATGATGCTGTAATATGCGCGTACGTACCTACCTACATATATATATACATATAGGTCCAAGAATCATAAAAATAATAATAATAATATGTGTGTAGGTATATATTAGGTACGATTATAATAATATATATATATATATATAGTGCCCACTGCAAAAAAACGAAAAGAAAACATATCAAATCAAAATATTATGTGATAGGTATAATATGACGTTCTGAAACGGTTATTATCGGTCACCCGAGGGCGGCCGAGATATATGCGAATGAATATTGCGAGAAACTATAATACACCAACATTTAAGAACCATTCAGCCGATAATTGAATAACTCGATGGAGCAATAAATTCGATATAATATGTATTATACGTACCTATTATTATACCTATATGGATAAACTATACCTGCGTAAATGTGTCCAAATTGGAGTACAGCGCTGCAGTGTTTTTAAGACCAAGGACGTCCGATTTTGTCATACTTCAAAATCCTAAATAATTTGTTGAAAATTAAAAATAACTACATACATAATAAACAACTATACATACATAAGCGCTATTTATACAAAATAAAAAAACCGTGTCAAGTCCAGTAACCCGTAAAAGTGTTTAGTTAATGTCCCGGTTAATGTATATACCTACCTACCATGTACTTATGTGTTTCATAAAAATGTATACATGTGTAACTTACTAGAGAAGCTATGTAATGATTGCCATTGCAGCTACTGTACCGTATACTCAAATCTAAAATTATAGTTTTTATACTTTGCGATTGTTTTTTTTTTCATTTACTCGAGATGAAGAAAATAATTTTAATTTTAGAAAGCGTTTTAATTAAAATTAAAAACATATATCGGTCGTGGTTTTTAGTTCTTTTTGTCTTTACAAAACTGTATACAGGATTCTCTTAAACTATATACTTATACTTAATTTTCATTTTATGATATTGTGTAATACTGTAATGTACGTTTTGCTATGCAATATTACTTGAAAGTACATATTTTTTTTTTTTAAAATACAGCAATACCAAACTTATACTAAGTATTAAATAATTAAAAATAAAGAATTTTTATTTCAATTTAAAACCAGCAAAAACTTGTTTTATGCAACTATGCACAATATTAAAAATAATAAAATATAATACAAGTTCATAACTTCATTAACACATCGTACCATTTTACCTATGGATTTGGATTTATTGATTGCATACCGAACAGTATATTATTATTTTTAGAAATGTGATTAATTTACAAAACTGTCAACTGAAAGTTAATCAATATGAATAAACTAAGTGTAGGTGTGTATTGTAGTGGCTAGATTATTAGAAATCGTATTTTTGTTTCTTAGTAATGCAAAGAATGTGTACAAGTCTTATAACAATGTTAGAATTGTTTTTAAAAATTGTGTTTGTGTGTTGTTTCTTCGAAAAGATGATTTTGGTTTTTCTCAGTAAATTTCCCAACTATGACTATAAAAAATGTCTAAAAAAATATTGAAAAAAAAAACGCTTTTTACTCGACTACGAATTGTTTATTGAATGCGACGATTTATCACATATTTTATACCACTGCAACTCTAATGTAACACATATGGTATATGATTCACACCCATCAATCCCAGAAGCCCACACCTATAATTCCTGTATCAGCTCTTTTGTTAGTTTAAATTTAAGTAATTTAAAAGTTTTTTGGCGCCCATGTTTTTTGTATGTCCTACAAACTAGAAACTAAAACTTTTTTTTTTTTAATAGATTTCACAGTTATTTTACTGTAATCGTCATCCTATGTGGTCATACACACTATTTTAAGTTTATGAACTTCTTTCTTCTTTGATTTGAGATCTATGGCTTTTATTTATTACATTACAAATTACTATTATTAGTTAGGTCTACGTGAGCCGAATAAGTTATTTTATTAGATATGTTTTAATATTTATGTTTATAATTTATAGAGTAATTTTTTTGATTTAAGTACTTACTTATTTTTAACCAAAAAATAAGAATAATGGCGTTCTTTGTATTTTCTCGTAGAAAACATTATTTTGTATTATCTTCATAACATAAAGCATTTTTTTTTAAATTCAAGTTTAGATTTATTAAATTTTTAATTTTGGTAGACCTCGTAAATTCGGAAGTTCGCGCGTAATATCAGTGCCAAAATGTCGGTACATGTAAAAGTAAAACCTTCATACATCTAGTATATTTTTAGCACTCAGTAAAATGATTTTTTTTGTATTATTTAATATTTTTACCTATTATTATTATTATTTATTGTACACTTACATGCTTATAATAAATAAATACAGCAATGAATCTCAATAAAATGTTGGTATTGTAAAAACATAGTTAGTATATTAATAATTATTATCTGTGAAAACTGTAAACTTTATTTCAAGTCAATCCACAACACAATGGGCGCGTTACTCACACATCACACTCATATACTATACACTTCTGTATATTACACGTTGTATAATATTCAACTAATTAATTAACCACCAATATAACTTCATAATAATATTGTAATGTCGTGTAAAACGATAAAATTAAAACTTAAAATTCAACATAATTTATAACTATTACAAGTACCCACCTAAGTATACGTCAAAACATGATATTATTTTGACTTAAATGTCTCCTTTCTTATGTTTTCCGTTTCTATAATACTTAGAATTTGACCGGTTGACCTTTTCGGTGCAACAGCGCTCAATGTTGGTTTGACGTCACTGCTGATGCTGCAGCGGAACTAATGACGTCACATCGATCGATATAGTTTATATTATGTATTAAATAGTATGAAAAGTAGTTCAACTGTTAAGTATTTTTACCATATTATCGTAAAATATATTTATTAATGTATAACTATAGCTATATGTAAAGTGTAGTTTATTGGATAACATTTTATTCTGAAAAAACCAGTTCGGCTCATCAGTAAATGCTCAATAAATTAATTAAAAAGTTCGTTATCTGTTCTTATATGATCTATACATTTTTTGGTCACATAACATGACAGTATTAATTTATGACAACGTTGTATAATATATATAACTCTTAAAGTGAAAATTACTTTGCTATAAAGAAGTGTAGAAATGTCCTATTTGCAAATTAAAGAAATTCGAAATGCAAAGTTTTTAATGTTGTAAACAATTTTATACTTGATGCTCAGGGTGGAGCAAATAGTTAGCCCAGACAGCATTTTGTAAACATAAAATATACTTGGTATCTCTTGGCAGTCGTGTGTTCCATTTTTTATAGTTTTAGTTTTATTTTTCAGTCAAAAAAGTGTTACAGTAAGATAGCGTATGTAACTCAATTCATAGTTTGAAAATTGAACACAAATAGTAGATATAGCTACACTAGCTATAGTGATACTGGTATAGAATTTTTAAATTTCGTTATGTTTGACAATGTATTTTACCGTGTTTTTCTTTTCTATCTATTGTTTTTTAAATTGAAAAAAGTAGTAAAAAATCCAAAAGATTCTTGTAGCTATAAAGGTTATAAATCAATTTTAGATGGTTGGTGCTTTTAAGTGATTGTTTTATATGGTTAATATTTTAATCTGCATTATTATCTAAATAAGAACTCAAAAATTAAAAATTATTATTTGTGCGTAAACTTCTAAAATTTGTTTTTTTGTTGTTTTGTTAATATATTTAAAAATGTAAAAAAAAATGTATTATTTATTACCAGGGCTCGGGACTTAAAGCATTTGCTTATTTTTTTAGATTGACATAAAATGTAGCAGAGTACTATAGAAGTGTATATCATGTTACAACATATTCAATTATGAAATTTGAGAGTGCTTTTTTTTGCTTTTTTCAGTGATTTTTCAAAAAAATGCTTATTTCAAGTTTTTATGATATTTATTGCTTTTTTGACCAGTTTTCATACTTTTTTATGGTTTTCTACTGCAAAGTTGTTTTTGATAGAATTAAAATTAAAAATAATTTAAATAAAAAATTTTATTAAAATTTATTAAAAAATTATTTTTTTTCAACTATTTGTAAATATTGTTTACATTTTATTTTTCAGAAAATCCCTTGGGAAATCCATAAAATCCTCAGTCCTGAAAATGAAGTTTAATTTTTTTTATAATATAAAGATAAATTTTTATTTTTATTTTATTGTTTTTTTTTTTAATAAATATTTTTGCTTAAATTTAAGTTTTTTAAATGCTTATTTGAGTGCTTATAATGATGTTTTTAAGTGCTTATTTAAGCGCTTATTTTAATGATTTTAAGTGCTTTAAGTCCCGAGCCCTGTTTATTACTTACTTAATTCGATTTGATTTTATAAAACACATCGTAAAAATATATCATAGATTAAAAGTAGGTATACTATCAAATTGTAGTTTTTGGTATTAGGAACTACACCTAGGATTGAAATTATATGCAAGGTAAAGTAGGTATGATTTAATTAGGTATAATTTTATGGACCATGAAACTTTGTGTGTTGTTTAAACTTTATATCAACCTAATTTTTCTATTTAAATAATTGTATTATCATGAGGGATTCGTGATTCTTTTCAAATTCAAAATAATAATGCATTAATTCATCACTTTCCGGTGTCACACATAATCAAAACGAGATGAATCCCCCCCACCCGGAACCTATCTGTATCCTATCTGATTTTCGAAAATTGTATTCCATCATTCTCATATTTTTTATCATAAATATATACATTTTTTGTTAAAATAATTATTCAATGTCATATTATTTTGTTTTCATGTTTAATCAAGGTTAAAATACGAAAATATACTTTTTAATCACATTTATCTGATTGTGAATACTTGAATATTCAAATAAAAATTAATAATATTATATATATCTATATTTGGCCATATAATCGCATGTAAAAAACTTAAATAATATGTTCATATATAATAGTTCATAGATTGTAGGTAAACCAGTTTTTAATATAAATAGACACTAAATATTATACCTACCAAGAAATAAGTTTTGTTTCGAAAGTCAGTATTCGTCGGAATACCTACCATCAGGTAGGTGTTATGTTGTAGAATTTAAGTAAAGTTGAAATTTATGTTGAAAATAATAAAAAGTTTTTTTTATTTTGTTAATATAATTGCAATCTTAAATCGTGTCTTGTAAATTTGGCATTTGTTTGCGATAGTTACGACTAAAGTAATTCCGTGAATAATGAAGTTAAGTATTTGAAGTAAATGTGTTTGTTTTGTTATTTAAAAGTACATGCGAAAAAAGTGTAATTCTACATCGTTTCTATCAACAGTAGCGTGTTAGTCAAGAACAGTTGAATTAATATAAAACTACAAAAATCACATCAATATAGTGAGTTGTGTCAATAATTAACTTCCATCTAATTTAATAGTTTTCCTCAGGATTTTTTTCTATGTTTAAACTACTATTGTTAGGGCAATTTCGTTATGTACAATGTACCTATATATACCTATACTGACAAATTATAGGTGGAAAAGTAATATATTTTTAATTAAAAAAGGAAAAGTGCCTTATAGTAATGTAAATATATAGATACATATTTAAAACATATAAATATAATATTAACGATGTGAGATAACCTGTGATGGTTTCTCTTGAGTCTCGCAAGCGTTGATCAAACTACATATTAAAGGTTTAGTAATGACAATGTATCATAATAAATCTCCATTTGAATTAAAATGCCGTCGAGAAATTATTATGTAAGTCACGTCGTCGTGGCAGAACACTCGTACAAACTCCAACTGACCCAGTGGCGGCCAGTACCAATATAATATAATATAGTCACTATACTCTGTGAATAATGGACATTTTATCGAGTGATAAGTCCACGAGCACGCGTTAAGGCCGTCACTTTGTGCCCAGATTTAGTGGAACATCAGTAATGGTAATAATGGCGCAAAATTGGCCGATCGTAACAATAATACTCATAACCACTACACGTCATATAGGTATGAAATTACACTTCGGCGCCACAGCTGTCTGAGAGAGCATTTATTTTATTCGTAATCGCTCGATAAAAAAAATATTAATAATTGTTATTAATCATTATAGTAATTACGACTGCGGCCCCACAAACACTGCACAAGCGCATCACGTCTGCGTGATACTGATGTGAGTGATGTATGATCTTACCTACATATTATTTTGCAAAAATAATACATAATATAAAGATATACATATATGTATTATATAAGTGATACAGAGTAGACATAATAATATTATATTGTCTGGAAATCGCATAAACTACACGCCCTAATTATACGCTACCAGTATAAATGAGACGTGAGTACATTATCGGAGTGGTTAAACGCCGTACAGAAAAACGGTTTCACCTACTAAAGACACATAAACGTTCTCGCTAAATATACATTCAAATATTATTGTTGAATTGTTTTTTGGGAAAAAAAAAAACGTTCTAGGACGGTCAAATCTCCGGGTAGAACCCGCGCGTTACGCATTAATTAAGCAAAACTATACAAGGTGATTTCTTAAGCATGCTCACCCCATTTTTATGCTTAAATTATGCATATATTCAACTTCTGATTTTACATAGTTTAAAGTTGTTTAAAAAACAACATTTTTATTAAAAAATTATTTTTTTAAATATTTTTCATCCTTATAATTTTTTAAGTTTTTTACTTTTTTGAATGACAACATAGAGTTTTAATTTCATATTCCAAAATGGAATATTTTTCTAAGTATTTTGATACATAAAAGTCGAATTTCGGACGAGTAGTTTAAGAGTTATAAGAATTTAAAGTTTGGATGACCGGAGTGGAGTGGTACGGGGTTACCCCGCAAAATGTTTGTCCACTATTCCGCTTGTCTAAACTTTAAATACTTATAAGTTATAACTCATAAACTACTCGTCCGAAATTCGATTTTTATGTATCAAAATACTTAGAAAAATATTCCATTTTGGAAAATGAATGAAATGAAATTAAAACTCTATGTTGTCATTCAAAAAATTAAAAAAATTAAAAAATTATAAGGATAAAAAATGTTTAAAAGTATAATTTTTTAATAAAAATATTGTTTTCTATATGACTTTAAACTATGTAAAATCAGAATTTGAATATATGCATAATTTAAGCATAAAAATGGGGTGAGCATGCTTAAAAAATCACCTTGTATATTATAATGATATTTATCAAAACGAACGACTTTTTTATTAGAATTTTCCTTGCAGTCGTACCTATATAGAACTATGTTAATCTCGTGAACCGAAAAAACGTCTGCCGTTGAAAGCTTTACCGATCGAAATTTAAAAATAGCCAGCTGTCGAACACGTGAAAATTTCGTGAAATTTGTATATAACATAATCGAATAAATCGGTAACATATATACATTCATACACGCAGACTCGAGTGTCATAATTATAATAATATTATAGCAGTGCACACTCGTTATTATTTCATCTGAATTAAAAATATCTATATACTCATTCGCGAACGAAGAGAGTCTTTTGAAACCGTAAAACGAGCGAATAATTATTATAATACGACGACACAAATCGATAATTAATAACAAACGATATTAGCAGCATATATATTATATATTGTGGTTCGCCACTTTGGCTTTTCACTAAACGGCTGCAGTCGGCGGTCGTCACTTATGGAACAATGTCAAAATTCGTTTTCAGCAACAGGATGCAGTTTGTTCGATTCAGCAGACGATATTGTATACATTATGCGATGTTTCCTGAAGCGTGTGAACCCATTTGAAATCGATTTTCATGCAGACGATGGTTTTGGCATCGCACATATTATTATTATTACCGTCATTATCGACGAAAATAATTTAAAATAAATTGCGCGATTCATTCAGAGATGTATGATCGTACAGGTGGGCATCAGGTGAATGCCAACCGCCAATGGCGTTCGCTGTTAAGTATAATAGATAATAGATTTATAGTTTTGAATTTCGTTTTATACCTATTTAACTGTTAGGAAATAGATAAATAAATACAAAACGAAATTTAAAACTATAAAAATATACCAAGTTTACAGTAACAAAAAATTGTTTTATCACGAAGACATTTTGATGTGCATTAATATCATAAATTATTATTGATTGCATTTTGACGCAGCAATATAACAGTACACAAATGTGCAATATCATTTTTTTATAAGCATTTTAATTTGATAACAATTCAATAGCTGCAGATGATGTACCTACCTACGTAAAATATGTTTCAATGTTGATCTGCACAGATTAAAACTATATTGTATATTGTATTACGATAATTATTGTTAACCTCAGTAGTAGGCATATATATATAATATCTACACTAATACTTGCACTAATTAGCGAAGTCCATTCAAACATTAAAATCTAATCACGTTTATATACGAAAAGAAAAACATCAGATTGCGAACATAATAAATTACGTAATGTAAGACGGGTAGATACGTGATGTTCAAAACTATATTAGGTACACATAAACCACTTCTATAATGATAATAATATTAATATAAACATGAATTGTAATGATTAAAAGAAAACTTTTGTGTCCCAAACACACGGCGATTCGCTCGTCACACGTCATTTCGCATTTTGGTTTTATATTATTATTATTATTATTATTATTTAAATTACTATCCATCCCTAAACTATTAAAATCCCCGGTGGTATCTAAAACAAATATGGCAAATCGATAGTTGGATTCGTAAAAAATACTTTTATCCGTTCGTATATTGTAATATTATACACAGCAGTGTCCCACCGTGTTGGGATGTCCGACAAATGACGACTGCTGATACAATATCATTATTAGTCGTCGATATTTATTGAAACATAACATATTATATTATTATCTCGGAGTCAAAATCACTTCAGGTGCCCACTCTATAAAGCAGTACGAATAGGTTGTACGACGACATATCACAATAATATGATAATATGTATTATTCATTAGACCGTTACATACATATATCTGTTGACTAAAAAATATGTAAACGCTAAGTATACAATATTATTAGTTGCCGCATTCAATTTCTATGTTATTTGTTTATCAATTACCTTCTATGTACTACAGTGGCGTCCGCAGGATTTTTCAATGGGAGGGGCTTGAAAATTAGTTACAATTTTCTTTTCATATTCTCCAGTCTAATAATTTCAGACGTTTATTTGAGGTATTTTAAAATGGTTGTAACTTTTAAACTTTTCTGGTAGAAAAAACGCTCTGATCATAAGCTCCGATGCTCAGTGTATATTTTTGGAAGCAAATTGGATCTAGTTGGTACTATTAGGAGGTTGGAATTGAAAATGCTCAGTGCTTTTAAAAATAATTTGAGAAAAAAAAATGAACATTTATTTAAATGTTTGGTTATACCGTCTTCACTGCTTGGATTGTATTTGAATAATTAAATTTTTGTTTTCTATAAATGTCAATAAAAAATTATTTATCCGGTCAAAAAGCTTAAAAATGTAATACGCAAGTTTTTTTTATTGTAGCTAAAATATTAACGATACATAGGCATCAAGCTTATTTTTTATAAGCATTTAAAGTTCAAATTTCGTCAAAACCACAGTTAATTTGTAGTTCAAAACTTATAAAATATTAAATGTGTATAGCTAAGGCTAGCCAATTTAATACAAGGTCTTTCATACAAATATAAGTTCATACTTTTACCGAAAAATTACAGATAATTTATGAAAATTGGTATGTTACAAATACAATGTTTTTTCAAAAATGAATTCATTCTGGTAAGACATATTTGAAATGTACGTCTTGCTTACTATAGTTGAGAGTTTAACTTGATTAATATTTTTTTGAAAAAGTAATAATAATACGGCTAATAGGGGGGGGGGGCTTTAGCCCTTTAGCCCCCCCCCCTGCGGACGCCACTGATGTACTATGTAGCTACGTCTATATACCTATATGCCTATTAAATTGAAACGTATGTTCAGTTTTTAATCGATTCCCGTTAATATAATATCTATACACTAAAAACAATGACGAATGTAATCCATAATTAAATTTTTATATTTTGGCCGATAGAAGAAAGTTACATTTTTCAATCGCATATAATTAGATATAAAAATATTATTTCAAAGGGCTCGGATTTCACACTCCGCCCACTACGGAGTGGGCATTTTTAATATTTTAGTCGCGAAGTTATGTAGTCGATGCGCTCTGGTCGAATCACATATACATTGATTCACAAACACTAAAAGTCGATTTTGAAGAAATGAAATCGAATTTGTAAAAACCGCACGTCTCGTTTTAATTTCATAATATAAAAACTGTTCAATATAATACATCTATAGCCATGTTACACATCGAATACGTTATGCTCGCCATAATAATATATTACATGAAAATCGAATGCCTGGTCTCACCTAGTGTTTTAATGCATAGGTACCTACCTACGATATAATTAGTTGTCTATATAGGATACACATTCGTGCCTATATTCCACTGTGCACGAAATTATAGGTATATGATGCAAATATTTGTTCAGTGTTTGTTATTATTATTTATTTTTTTTTTACCTGTATAGACCAGAAGCATAGCTCACTTTATAATTGAACACCGACTGCGTATAATGATGGCTACTTTACAGAATTACCCGTTTATAATTCATAGGAATATAATGTTCATGGCTACACCGCGGAGGCAATGAACACGACAAATAAAAACAAACTGGTTATTTACGTATAAAAAAATTCTGTATTATTATTATTACTTTTTTTCTTATTTAGGTATTTCATTACAATAAATCACTTAAATTGTTTACAATAGTTACAATAATATATAGGTAAGTAAAACGGTTTTCGACCTATAATAATATCAGCTATACATCAATTATACAACATGAGAGTACTAAATAATAATAATAATAATAGTCAATATAGCAAAAGAAAATAATAATATGTACAAAAGTCGCAGCGAGATGACAAAATAATACAAATATTAATAATGAAATGACGAAAACGGGAAGAAGACGATTCATCGCAGTACGGGTTCTTCGCCGTACTCGGCCTCGTAAAGCATGTGCAAGATGCGCATGCGCATTTCGGCGTTTTTCCGTATGGGCAGACGGCGAAGCGACGCGACGCAACTGAGCGCGAAGTGTTCGTCGGAGTCGGTGGCCGACTCGGACGAGTCGTCCGACCCCTTGCGCTTGACGCCGCCGACGACGCCGCCGCCAGGTTCCATCATCATCATGGCCGACGGTTCCTGGTGCACGTGCAGACCGATGCCGTTGAAGCACTGGCACCCGGCGCTGCCGATCGGCGGCGTCGTCAGCTCGGCCTCGCACATGTCGGACGCGATGGACACCATGTCCGCGCCTTGGGTGTCCGCGGCCGTCCGGCTGTTGTTGTCCATGTCCGCGTTGCAGTCGTCGTTGAACTCGGCGCCGTCGAAAGCTCCGGACATCTTGTAGCTGTGGAAACAACATTCGCAACGCGTTAGTAATAATATACAAAATAAAGTCACTGGCGGAGCTATATTTGGATGTGTAATTATTATTACTCTCTGGGCTCGATGTGCGGTATCAGAAATGCCATCTCGTTGTAGTAAATCCACATTTTCTTCTTTCCCTTGGGCCCGAACGTCCGCTGCAGCCGGTGGAACCTCATGAACGAGTCCCGGAGCGTTCTCCACCGTTTTTTCACTTCGGCCTCTGGAAACAAAAAAAATCATTATTGTTATTATTGTGTCATTAAGACAATATTATGGCTGGGTTGGGGGAGGGGGGGTGTTATTTGTGTATGCGGGAAGCGTACCGGATTGCTTCATTATTTCGGCCACTTCGCGCCACGCTTCGTCCCGAGCCGACATCTTTTTGCACGCCTGCACGCTCCTGTCGTACAGCACGGGCCGCCGCTCGATCTCGGCGATCAACTGTTCCTCCATGTTATCGTCGTCGCCGGGCCGCCGCCGCCGTCGCCGTTTCTGTCGCCGCGCTATGGTTGTTGTTGTGTGGGGATGTCGTTGGTCCGTCGTCGCCACTGCCGCCGCCTCCACCGATTGTTATTGCCGTCGGTGGGCGCGATCGTCGTTTATCAGCAACGCTTTCGTCGTGAAAACGTTTTGCAACCCAACCGTTGCTGTGCGGCCAAACGACGCGCGGGCCACCTGTGCCGGGGTACACGACTGCCGCAGTGCCGCGGCAGTGGCGGCGTCAGCGGCGGTGGCGGCGGCGACGACGACGACAACGACGACAACCACGGGCGACGGAGGCGGCGGTGGCGGTGGTTTGCGTCCGCTGCCGTCCGGCTGCGCGTGCACTGCGTCGTGCCGCGGCGGCGGTTGTTGCGTGCGCGCCGGGGTGCTGCGCAGCCAACGGCGCGCCCCCCTACTCGGCTACGGCGTGCGGCGGCGGCGGAACGCGAGTCGCGAGTACGCTGCAGCCGTTACGGCGACGGACCAGACGCTGCCCGTGCAACGACCGCCACCGCCGCCGCCGCCGACAAAATCGATTGCAGCGGCGGCCGGCGACAACGTCGACGGTGAAGCGGCGGCGGCGGTTGAACGCACATGGCGGCGTACGGTTTTTCGGTTTTCCCTCTCTACGGCCAAAACGTACAACTATAATATTATTATTATTATAATACCGTCGTGATGTTTTGTACGACACGTGCGTCCGACGGCCCTCGTGGCCGTCCATACGACACGATGGCGACGTTACTACGACGTGCCGTGTTTATCGATCGCCGCGTGTTTTTTAAGCCGACGGGAAAACAATTCGTACACGTTCATCCCTCTGCAGTCCCGCCAGTCGGTCGATTGTATTATTTTATAGTTATTATAATATATATTATATAATGACACCCACCTCCGTCGTATTTTCATCATGACACCGTGTCATGATCACCGGATGCGGTCATCGTGTAAACGATGGAGGTGAAAAAACCGATAAAAGCCATCAAGTCATTATACCGGTTAACTACTGATAATCTATGCAGTGAAACGTCGATAACTCGAATCGGTTAGGGGGGGGGGGAAAAATTCGACTTATAGACGTTCGAGTTATCGAGGTTTCACTGTATAAGTACTATATACGTAAACTCTGTTGCGTAAAGCCAGGGGGTGCTTTGAGGGTTAAAACAACCCCCATCGGCCGTATTTGTTCAAAAAATATATATAGTTAGGTACTCAGTGCTTGAATTGGAAAAAAAATAGAAGGGGTATGCAAAAGTATAAAACATTTGTGCGTCCCCCCCAACATTTAAATGTCTTATCAATTCTTGAAATTAGAAGGGGTACGCTAAAATATTTTAAAAATAGAAGTTGGACTCCGTCCCCCCGCGTCCCCCCAATTCGACCACTGTAGTTACTATATACTATTCAGATTTCTAGAAGAAATGTTTTCACATAATATTATGGGTCTATTTCATGTTTGATGTTAGATGACGTGTTGTCTCCGTCTTACAATTATAATGTACAACATAGTCAAAAACTGTTTTGCGGGTAACAACCTCTCTCTTTATCCGCGATTGTCACACGTCGAACGATCTCTTTTCTTTCCGGCGCAATGTATAGGCATAACGCGTCGCTTGTTGTAGTGAGGAGGGTTTTACAGGTATTAATATTGTATAGGTATACGCGGTTGTGCATAGTGACTCGAAAACATCCGGGTGTGTGTTTGGGGGGGATGGTCGAACCCGGAAAACTGCTACCCCCCTCGAATTCGTTATCGGTTTCCGGTAACGATTTACGTTGTAGTATTATTGTAATAAATTGCATTCAACAGCCACCGCCTGCAGTATCGCCCTCGGTAAACCAGAATTTTTCGACCGTATTCTTCTTTCTTATTGATTCTGAGATTTGGTATTGTATGTTATAATATTAAGTTCTACTGTCGCGAGTCCTTGAAAATTATTGATCAAATATATTTACTTTATCTTGTTCATCCGTATCGCACTGCATATCAGTTGGCACAAACGCATCGTTATTATTATTAGTTATTTTTTTACAATTTTACGTCGTCTCTACCCCGTGACTAAAGTGTAATCGAGTGTATGAGTGAATAACCAATAATATGTTAAAAGTATCGAAAAAAAAGTAGAAAAATCACAGACCCTTAATATTGTTTACAAGTAAGTTTTGAAGTATTGGTAGAGTAGAAATATATATATATGCATAGCACTATAGCCGTGTGCGATGATTATCATTCCATACATTTGTCATTATGTATAATGTATTTACTTTTGTATAAGCATTTTGGTAACTAAAATTGTTTATCTTCCAAGTGTTTGATTTATAGAAAATGTATGCATAGGTAGGTACTTACACAACGCATCGCTGCAGTATTATTTCAATCTATAATTGTGCTTATAGATGGGACATATGGAACATTTTTCGAAGTAAATTATCATAATATATTACCCTCCCCATATAAATAATAAGAGCCATTTATAATCGATATTTGATTTATCTGAGGTTTGCACGCTTGGAGAATTTTCAATCCGGTTCTGTGTAAATTATGTGGTCGTCTTACAATATTTAGGGTCGTTTTAATGAAATCAGAAAATATTATAATCGTTAAAAATAATGGAAATAAATCAAAACGATTCGTAAAACAAAATACAGACCGAAGTGTAACAGTGTAAGTAATTATTATTAACTATATAAATGAACACGTTTTTTTTTTAAATAACTAGCTGTTCATTAATTATGCAAATCAATAGTGTGTATAAAATTATCAAGATACCTATTGAACACTTGTATATTAATGTATATTTTATTATATTTCTGACATATTATGCAAAGTTGTAAAATACACAAATTAAAAAAACACGTGGGTTTGAATGCGTAAATATCAAATGCATAAACGATGCACGTCTACTTAAGTATATTTACTTAGTAGGTTTCAATAACCTCGAATTTTTTAAAAATATGATATTTGAAATTAATTACTACATTTCAATATGAAGAAGTTCAGTATATATAAGTATAAAACATATTATTCAATTTTTTAAAAGCCCAATTTACTTTTCTGGCATTAAAATTGAAACGCTACACATTCGTTAGTGATTAAAGCTGAGAGGGGTGCATACGCAAACGTTAAGGTGGGTTTCCACTACATACGTGTACGTGTACGTGCATAAAAATACTTGTCTGTGATTGGTTGGTATACATAATAAGCTTTTGGTAAACCAAAGTGTTATACGTTCTTACCACAGGTTTAACCAGGATACCATGAAGTTGGATCCAATTAAACTTTTTCGTGTACACAGCTTAATATTGATAACATGAGAATATATGAGGTAACTAATACGTTCCCAATCCTAACACATCTGAACCGATGTGAGACCTTTCATAGCGAATGGATCCGGTCAATATATTCACGTATATACACACGTTAGGTTAGGAAACCCACCTTTAGTTTGGACTCTATATTATATTGTATATATTGATGAGGTATTAATTTGTTTCACTTAGAGGAAAATTTTCATTGAAAACTAACCACTCTGGTTAAGGGAAATGGATGTACTTCCTAGATACAGAAACATACAATTGATCCAAGTCATTTATTATTCATTGTAATTTGTATTCAACTTCAAACTTCAAAGAAATCTCACTATCACATTTTTTTAAGCTTCTTCAATAATCTATACCGCCGACCGCCTATACACTGCCTCTCACTACTGCCTCTCACTACTGCCTCTCATCTACTGCTATACATACACAAACGTACTATATATTTATTATTTTGTATCTGACCATTTTTAAATAAAACAAATAATAGAAATTAGGTCCCTTGTACCTAATATATTTTTATTATTGTATAGATTATTATATAACAGGTTAACAGAATATATATATTTTGAAAACCCTTAAAATTTAATATTCAATATTAGAAACGTCAAATATTATGCGGACATTGCTTATGTATAATATTGTTTTGATTGCGCCATTAGGTAGCACGTGAAAAAAATTCGTTTTCAAACTTTTTTTAATATCTTCCACAGATTGCCATTTAATAATTATATAATTATTTAAAATATTGAAAATATTTTGGGATTAAGGAATATATTATTATTATATTACAATGCTAGAAAATGTATCGACACGACTTATTATTATTACTTCCGAAGGTTTCTAGCCGGGTTTTTATCGGGGATAAACAAAGGAGACGGTCAATCCCGGAGGCTGGCACTGCGCATTGTTTTCGATCTTACATTATTTTTTTTTCCCCTGATGGTTTTAATCATACGGTAAAAAACTCACTGCGTATACGGGCAATATTATTCATGATTATTTTTAACGTCGCGTTCAATAAAGAGTCGCCTACGCGGCTAACAAACTCGCGAATATACGCGTCGGACACAATTGTTATATTATATCAGTAGTGAATCGAAAGTCCGAAACCATGGACCCCATCACCAGGTTCAGGAGGGAAGGTAAGCTTATATAATATTATATTTCGAGTGTTTGGATATGTTTTGTGGAATTTTTAAATTTGTTTAATGTTCTATTTTTGATACTTGAAGAGTTCGGTCTAAAATGTCATAATATTTTATTTTTATTACATTAGGTTGTATTAAAATTATTAGAAAAAAAACGTACTATTTATACCATATGTACTTATCTATCTGCTTAATAAAGATATTATAGGAAAAACAACTTTTTTTCGTAAAATATCATTACTATAGGTACGTGATTAATAATAATATATATTGATACTTAATTTATTACTAATTAATGATATAAAAACTAGGAAAGATGACGCTCATTAAGCGGAGGCGTTCTTAAATTATTCCACAGATCATTATACAACAGAAGGAAACATATTATAATAGTTCAATACACATATCGTATATTATATTATAGGTATGCAATATTCTTTCGTCTTTTTAATTTAACGTTATCGTTACTCTGCAAATTAATTACCATAATCAAATTAAAATAATGTATTTTGCTCGTGTTCAAAAAGATTGCATATTATGACGTATACTCCACATATAGTAATAATGATGATAGAAGAGTAAGATAACTCTTGTTTTTTAGATCAGAATCTTAATAAATCACGATTTTTGACTATAACTTCTTGTTGACGGCCGGCGGTATTATAACAAAATAAAAAGTTATATTTTTTCTCGAAGGCATACGCTCTCATCCGTTTATAATACTCGTGACAACGTTCAGTTTTTGGACATTTAAGATGAACAATAGAAACATTTATTTTTAAAGCAACGATAAAAATCGGCGATACTTACAGTAGTTATAATATATTCGTATGTTAGTAAGTATAATATTTTAAACAATAATAAGTACATTGAGCAACAATGGCGCGTAAACAACGTTGTTATTTTTTTATTAAAGCTGTTAAATGAAAAAACGTCAACCAATTAAATCGTAAAACGCGTATTTCTTCATAACTGTAATAGAGATTTGTACAATATTGATTTTGTATGAAATTGATTTTAAAATAGGACGTGAAGTGTTTTTACACGCGAAGCCTGCAGATGTTAAGTACTTTACGTTTTGCTTTAAGGTGTGGGTTTTAAATATTTGACTTGTGTCACAATGGATGACATCTGCTCTTTGCAATAATTGAAGTGATGGCGAGTCATTTTTCAATGGTGTGAAACGTACATGTGATGATCTTACAGCATTTATTTGTATTTTCTATCTAAAGCGTTTAATGTTTGTCTTATGGTATAGTTGATTTATTGTCCCATGAGAGAAAATGTGGTGTTTATGTTTATACTTAAGACGTGGTCTTTGCATTTAAGTGTGAACCAATCTAGATTGTCTCCAAAAATAAATTTTTTCGTCCGAATTATTGAAGAAGACTCTTCACACAAATCCATCAACTGATCACTTACGCTCGCGTATGTCTATAAAAGAACCGAATCACGTGATATATTTTGTAGAGTTAGATGGATAATCGTTGTGTTGTGAATAGACAAGAATTGAAAAATCTGAAATATCCAGGTATCTGTTATGGCTAATTTGTAAGAGTCCTATCGGATGGAGATAAAACAATGTACCTATGCATATTATTACGTTTCGAAAGACATTTTGAAATGATGGTACTTCCTAGAAGTTTGTTATAATGACAAATAACTTTTAAAAGAAATACAGTCATACTAATAAAATTAAAAAATAAAACAAATACTAAATTATAAGTAGTTGTAATCTAAATTTTGTATTTTTGTGTATCAATTAATATTGTACTTATACTCAATATGTTTAAATAATCCAGTCATCACAAAATAAAGCATAACATATGGCTATTATAGTTGCTAATACTCTCTACCTTCTACACAAGCAATGCGTAAGGTAGGATTGTAGGAAAACCGAAAAGAAATAAGTTATTCAGTTATTGTAAATATGTGTTATTTGTATTTGTTTGATTTAATATAAAAATAATAAAAAAATAAAAAATAACTATCAGGAAATTCCTTCATAGATAGTATTTTATTACTTAATTTTCTGAGTTATTATTTCTATAATCGTTTACTTATCCGCTTAAATCATTTATATCACAACTCAAATACCTTGAGCTTCAGAGATTTTAAATAATTATTAATTTGTTGAGTTTGCTTAACTTTCCAAGAATTCCTATTTGTATTCTTAAACGGTCAGAGCTAATGTTATTATCCTTATTCAGGCAATGCATACCACATTGCGTGGTAAATTTATCATCTGCGAGTATAATATTGTAAGATAATATAGTTCGAAACTTGTTTTTATGAGGGTCGTTTATCCAAGTCTCAATAATATAGGTAATGATTAATTTTTTACTTCGAATCGCGCATTTATTGATAGTTATTAATGATAATTATTATTATTATATTTTGTTAATTTACAGACTTACAGTCGTAATTAACGTAATTAAATACCTGTATACAACGATACTGCGCGTTTTTATACGAAATTATTGATTTAAGCACACACAAGAAGCTGCAATATTGCATTTTCAAACAGAAGTTATAAAAAAATTGTGTTGCAATTGTTTTTTTCTTTCTGTTCGGGTAAACCGCGTTTAACAACATCACACACACACTTAATGAACTCATATTATTATCGATTTTATGGAGTACCTATACACTTGCATTACATTTAATTTGGAAATATTTCATCGGTGGCCCATCGACCACGTCGAAATATTATAACAGAGTATATTATGGTCTGACGTTTTATGAATATTTTCGTTATTTATTTTAATGAATTATGTCGAGCGGACATGGGTGAAATCAAATTGACGAGGTGTATAATATGGTATAGGTACCCGTCAATCCGGGAGAGCGCATTATGACATTTTACGCGCATATATTTATAATATTATGTTAATATATATTGTAATTTTGTGTAAATTATACGTCGTCGGACGAAATTTGTCCGTAATGACTTCGCCCCACCTCCGTCTGCAACACGCGTCATCGCCGTCACTCCCAATGTTTAATAATATGTGTTTGCCTTTCGGGAAAACGTCGATTTCCATCAGCGTGGTCTGACGGAAAACGTCGATTTCCATCAGCGTCCGATGACTGACGGACGGTCGAGCGCTCGTCGTCCCAAGTCTCGCAAATCGCGCGGTGTATTGTCGTACGAATAACATCGTTGACGGGCCTGGAATGCGGATCGTCGATCAGTACAACAATATAATATTTTGACGACGCCGCTGCACATGATATTATATTACTATTATAGCAATGGGTGCCCTCCATATATTATAATCCCGATAATATAATATAGGTACGGATGAAAAAATAATAATCATCATCATCGTCGTCGTCGTCTTCGTTGTCATTAAGTATAATACGTGCGCGACAATAACAAATAACAATAACAACAACCATAATAATAACAATCGTTTATCGCGAGCACAAGTGCAGTGTTAAAGCTCATCCACACAGGTCGTATCTATAGGTATCGGATATAATACTTGTAATATTTTATTATTATAAAGTCTTATATAACACACACACACACACACGCATGTTCGACTCATATATAATAATAATACGTACCTATGCATATGATAATATAATATTATTGTTCGTCCTGCGGCCGCGGTTTTTCATCTCGTCATAGCCGCCGCTTCAACATAATATAATAATATTATTATTGTTATTTTTTTTGGGTACCTATCCATTATTCTTATCCTCCGGCTTGTGTACCTCCACTGCAACAAACTCTCTTTGTGAACGCCGCCGCGGCCTTGACGAAGACGACGACGACGGTTCCTCGGCGGTTTGTGCGAAAAACGTCAATGATGTTTTTCCTGCCATATATTATAATATCGTCATCGCGTCATGTTTTATACCTAGGTATAAGTACCTACCTAACGTGAGTGTATTATAACAACTACTCTTGAGCAACGTCGTGCTCCGCCAGATCGTCCTCCGATTTTACGCACGTAGGTAATATTATAATGTACACACACACGACACACTGCACAGGTGTAAGTACATAATAATATTAATATATGGAGGGATTCTATTATCATCGAACACTGTCGTATCATTTCAAAAAGTATGAATGTTATTGAAAAAAATGTTCATGATTTCTAAACGACATTTTTAAAAAATATATATATTTTTTAATATTTTTTATCCTCAATATTTTTTAAGTTATACTTTTTTGAACAACAACATAAAGTTTTAGTTTTATTATCCAAAAGAGAATATTTTTTCAAGTATTTCGATACATAAAAATTAAATTTAGGCGAGTTGCTTACGAAAAAATCATGAGAACATACAATTATAATATAATATGCTCTAACTCATATAGGTAATATGCAAAAATATTCAAAGTAAGATTTCGTATTTAAACTATAAATAAGTTAAAACAGATTTTGATCGAATCAATTTTTTAGACGGTGTAACAAAAAAAAACATGCAAATGCATTAAATTCACAGCCCTGTTTATGAGTTATAGGTATTTAAAGTTTGAAGAAAGGAGTAGAGTGGTTACCCCACAAAATATTGGGCTAATCTAAACTTTAAATACTTGTAACTTATAACTCATCCAAAATTTTATTTTTATGCACCAATTAATTAATACTTAAGCCATGTTTTCTAAAACATTAATGCTTTTTGAATAATAAGTGTCTTACGTTAAACGAATAGCCCATTATATATGTATAACTGATAATGATGATATACCTCGTATATAATATAATATATTAGGCTTACGATTACGACTAATACGACTATACTCGACGTTTCTGACATCTCTTGGAGACGATTCGCGAAAATACCTCTATACGTCTCCGTGGCCGTCGTCTTTCGAATAATATAATAATATATTATTGTATGATTGCACAACGCCGAGCAAACCGCGACCCCGATGTTGACACACGACAATAATTAGATATATAAGTACTCGCACATATTATATTATTATGAGAATGTTTGCGGTATATACATATATATTATATAATTATTATAATATTATGACGTACTTATAGGTACACATCGCGTTGCAACGTGTCGGCGTATTTTCGCACACTCGGTTCTATACTCGTATAATACGTCACATATTATACATAATAATAAAATAATAATATATACGATGATAACGATGACATCTCTCTGCGGCAATAATCGCGTATTGCATCGTAAAGGCATTACCTTTATAGCCGAGACCTGCAGCAGCAGTTATATAGTTGCAGTGTGCGTTTTATCAATAAAAATTTTAAAAAAAAAACTGGGCTGTTATCTGTGACAGCGACTTGACGGATTTACCGCGCTTAGAGTCGTTATTTTCGCGGTAGAATAGGAAAAAAAACCGTGGTTTTAAAATATTTACCCATTTTTTGTATTTTTTTTTTTTATTACGGTCGTATTTTTTTGTTCTTCAAACGCGACGAGATATTATAAGTCATCTCGAGTGTATGCACATCATGTATACTCTTAGTTCTTACAATATGTATACGTTTGTATACCGTAGTCTGCATATATACACACACTGCAGCAGCGTATATATACCAGCTATGGTATATTATCATATATATGTCATGCATAATAAATTATAATATATACTCGATTTCATAACACGGATGACACGAAACAATCGTCGCGATGAATGTTTTACAAATCTTTATAGTCGCGTACACAGTGCCGCCGTGGTATAGCTTGAGTATTTATTTCTTTTTTGTCGTCGGATGGGGGGAGGCAAAATAAATTAAAACTTTTTTATTTATTGTGCACGAGTTTAAAATTCTAGGTAAAAAAAAACACGCCACTGCAGCCACCTACAATAAAAATATTTTAATTAATATAATTAGTAATTACATAAAGGTGTACACAAAAAATAATATCTAAGCGCATAATACTTTTAAAAAAAAAATAATAATGTTTTATAGTTTACAATAAATTATAGAGTTTAAAACAGGGGTAGGCAAATCTGTATACAAAATTTGAGAGGGCAACTGATATAGAAAAACGTCCTATAATATTTATATATTATGCGGAAGCCGGTTTTCGTCCGGATTGATATACGCTCATTATTAGTCATTTTAGGTCGATAATTTTAAATTTACAAGAAAAAGTTCTATTATTTTAAACAGGAATACCATTTTTTTTCCACGATAAAGTTATTACTAAAGTCTATACACTAAATAGTAATAATTATTCAACAAATTACAATATGAAATATATTCTAAATTTCTAGTGATTTAAACCAATTGATATCCTCTTGTATCGATACTGTAAATAATATGTAATACAACTTTTATACATCATGCTTAGGATAATAATATAATGTAGGAAGTCGCAATATTTACATATTATTACCATTTACCACTAAGTTTTCGTGAGTTTATTTAGTATTTTAGTCTATACAGTTTTTCATCGACACTGCAATTCATTAATATTGTATTAATATATATATAGGCATTGAATTATTGAAATGTGTCATCTTACAAATGCATTTATAATACGTGCTAAAATTTCAGGGACAATTTTTTTCTATATAATATTATACTCATTAATTTAAATATAAATGGATATCGTTTCTTAGATGCTAACATATGATTTCATTTTAATGTCAAAAATGCCTTGAACGTAGCTCCAAACTATAAATCACTGACCTACTTAATTATTTGTAATTATTAATTTATTTAAAACATAATACTTTTGTTGTTCGTTGTCGTTAAAATATGAAGTGAAAAAACTAATTTAATTCAACCTCATACGTCCACCTAATTTTTTATAATTTTTATCAAGTTCTTAGTTCACAATCTTGTAGGCAGATTATCGAGGTGTTTAAAAAAAATACGATTCTCATTGAGTATTGGTAGCTCAAGGAAAATTACTATATTCGTATTTTATTTATTTTATTAGAATGAAAAAGACTGTAATAAATATTTTATGAATGTTTGTACTTTGTAGGTTTCTATTAAAAATAATACAATTTTTATAAAATATAGAAAATAAGAATTTAAAAAATGTTTGTGTATATATTATTAATTATTACCAATCTATCTTGATTTCTATTGAATATAATATAATAAAAAAAACCACTAAAACATTTAATCGATGAAAAATTATATGATGATATTTTTAATTAATCGGTTTTTATAAATTATACTTATATTACATTAATAATTACTATATATAGTTACTACTAGTTACTACTATAGTTTTAAAGTCAAATATTTACTATGAGAAATGTATTTTATTTTACCCTAAGTATATAACGATCAGTATATTTTCTAAATACTATATCGCATATAGGGTTGGATTGCGAAACACGATAAAGCGTTGTTAAACTATTACAAGGACACAGCGTAACTGCGTGTCTTTTGTCTGACAATTAATCAAATTGAAATTAATTAAACAGTTCTCATGTCCCATCTTTCTTAGCTTTCTGATGACAGTTAAAATCACATCCTTAGTGTAATCTTAATAGATCAATACTGAATTATCGAAGTATTCGTTTTATTAAGGTTTTAATGTACTTTGCTCACTTGTTATAAATTCAAAAATCAAAACAATAGATTTGATTGGATGCCTGCTAATTTAATTAAAAATACTAATTATCCGAATAGCACTATAGGGTACTTTAATATTCACCTTGTTGTTTTAAAACGAAAATACCTTCTTTGTATAATATTTGTTTGTCCTTGCAGAATTATCCACCCACGATCCCAAAATTAAGACAAGTAGTATATTACATCCAACAGTCGCCGAATGCGAAGATACGATAACCTTATCTACTTATCGGCTTATCTCCCACAGAGATATAATACTGTTTACGAGACTGAAGATAGTGAA
Organism: Macrosiphum euphorbiae; assembly: GCA_949089665.1. Lineage (NCBI taxonomy): Eukaryota > Metazoa > Arthropoda > Insecta > Hemiptera > Aphididae > Macrosiphum > Macrosiphum euphorbiae. Next base: position 17,942,033 of record CARXXK010000005.1, read on the forward strand.
TACCTACTAAAATGATTTCAAATTTCAAACCTATGTGTATTATTATTTTTTTTATCTTAAATTGAAAATGCTTCTAGTGTAATAGTAATAATAATATAAGTCAATTTGAAACAAATTTAAACAAAACTATAATCATTCTTGTAATAATAAATAGTCATTATAGAACTTTCAAATAATTTTCAAAGATGAAATATATAAATTATAATTATATACCAGTGTGTAAAAGTTAATGTTTATTATTAATATTTCACTAGTTTAGACTCTTAGTAATTATCATAAGATATTTAGATTACTCCTTTCAAACTCATTAAAAACGAGCTCGAAACTTTCAGAGTATAGTTCGCGTGATTGATTTTTACTTTTTTATATTTGAAAAATTTCTATGTAAGTTACTAAGTTCTACACAACATGTCTACATATAATTTTCAATAGGTGCCATTTTCGGTTTTCTCTCATTCTCAAACACTAATAGTTCATTAAAACAATTGATAGTACGTTAACCATTTAGTAAAATATGGTTAATTAGCTAATATGGAGACATTTTTGTAACACTGTATTAAGTATTTAATTAGTTATTATTATCATTTTTTTTTTGCATATTACTTATTCTTGGGCTTATATTTTTTGGCCTTCCCGCAATCAAATTACTATAAAGTAACCACTCGTAAAACTTTTTATTAGCATTTTTTAAGAGGCGATATATTTTACAAAACATGATTATTATGATGTATTCTAGTTTTGACACGCATTTTTAATGCTGCGAAAGATAGTACACAATAATATGTTTATCTATATAAATTGATATCGTAAAAATTAACATTTTCTGGAATTATAAAACGCTACTCGTCGAAATAACAAACTATGAATATTGCAATAGTATATGAGAATTTAAAACTCTAGTTTCATAATACAGCGAGACCAATTATTAAACCACGTAAATTATAGGTATGACATTAATTTTTCGAGTCCTTGAGATAAGAATTAACATTTTATAAGACGATGTACGCATCATTTGTATAAAACTGTGTTGTACACGGTTAGTCTAAAACTTCCTGAACAATAAAAATCGTTATCAAAAATCGTCTTCCTTATTATTATGAAAATATGTGTACTTTAATATAATATTACGTTCCTATATAGGTACACAAATATAACAAGTAATTTATGACATTTCCTAATTGCAAAATTACTGAAGAAGTAAAACCTTACAATAAATGTTGAACATCATGTTCTGTGGTTTTTGAAATGTCTAAGTATAGTTGGGGGTATACGACTATCTTTGTTTATTCTTGATATTTTTAATTTCGCCACAAATCATGGACATTTTAATAAAGCCTTAACCTAGAGAACTCAATTAATCAATATGACGTCAGTTTTTACAAATTGAAATGATTTGCATTTTTTTTCTCTCCGGCGCAGAATAAAACATATTCACTGCACACAAAAGGAGATCCACCTCGATACACGAGCTTTATTGTAATCTACAAATATAACAATACGAAAAAAAACTAATTATATACCAATGGTGTTCGTTGTTAAAAAAAAAATACCTTTTTTTAAAAAAAATATATATATATTCATGCCGAGCGCATTTTAGAACTATAATAATAATATAATAAATGAATGTTTGTTGTGGAGAAAAAATTCAGATTAATATCACATCAATGCTAATGTAAAAATTGCATTGACAGCGCATTGTTTTATGCACACATATTATAATAATATATACCTATGATACATATATACATGCATGATACGCTGTATATGTGTTTAACGAGTAAATGAGTTATTTTAATTTATTTATAACGTGTATAATACTCGTAAACATTATATAAGAATTATTATTATTTTTATTTTTTGAATGATTATTACGAATATCGAAGGTCATGTCGTAGGTGCAATTAAAGTAAACTTATTCGTTATAATATAATATAATATGAGTATATTTTATTGATACAACACCGACATCGTATGTGAATAATAAAACACCATCATAGTTTCAGTATAATTATTTATGTAATATGAATACCTATACCTAATGACGATTAAACTCAAAATTAGATGAATTCAATGTATGTGAGAATAAGAGTACCTATAGGTATTGTTAATTAATTGATTGTTTATATATTTTATGACTATACCTATACATGCAATCAACGTAAAAAACATCATAAAATTGGCATTCTTGCTGCATACAGATTATTCAAATTTTAAAAAAAAAATTTTAAAAACAATAAACATGCATACATAATTTTTCGGATAATCTCGCATCATGTAATCAACTCGGTAATTAATGATCGACAAATGATTCATATTTTATCGTCATACGCCAATAATACCTATCATCAACAACATTATTATTTTACAAAAATGAATAAATTAGAGTGTTGAAATAATTTTATTTTGGATCTCAGTACCAGTAACTGATTTAAATGATATTTTTTTAAACTTTAATTTTTTTTACCCACACAACCTATAAAATAATACATACCTACAATAAGTGTTGTGCGAAGAGGTGTCGGGTTGATTGTGGGTGGGTGCAGAAAGCAAGAGCCAAGAGTCCTTCCATTAACGACACTTCAGGCATTAAATAATATGAAATAAAATAATACTGTCATTGGCTGCAAAGCCCAACATCATTGTGTTCAGTGCGGAATTTAGTAAGACATTAAACAATTCAATTTTACATTTTATATTAATGGAGTGTAATTTTATTTTACTTATATAATGGTTAGTGCGGCATGAAATTTAAACTTTTGACTGCCGGCTATGTATATAGGTGGCGTGTACAATTTTTCTTTCGGTTTGTAGTGTTTTATCTTCTTTCTCTTTAGTTTTTTTCATTCATAAAATCAGAAAATGTAGTGATGTTGGTATACGATTTATAGAATATAATTATTAATGGCTTAACAATCTTAAACTAAACAGCTTAGAAAAACCAATGGACATTTAACTCTTATATAGACCTCCTCTTCTTGGTGGTTACACAATGTACAATAATTATTATATAGAAAAGATGAATTTTATAAATACGGGCAAAAATGTTATCCATTAAAAGTAGTTTAAAATAATTGCTGTATTAATCCTTGTCGATAATTTAAAAACGTTATTTTATATTTAACAGTTCGTAAAGCTTTCTTTCAGCGTGGGTTTATTATAATAAATTTAGTGTTCATAATTAGTAATTAGCTACTAAATAGGTACTAATCACTATAAAAAATATACATATTAGTTCGACGGCCGTCACCTCCACAGTTCATTTAATATTTAAATCGTTGTTCGTATAATAATATATTATCGTGTAAAGTGTTACTTTTTTTTTATCTTTTGTTGATAATATGAAATATACAACTATACAAGCACTATAAGGTGTTAATTATATTATTTATTTTATAAATACTAAGATTATTATTATCATCATCATTACCACATTTGTGTGGATGGATACAATAATAGCAGTCATCGTAACGATATCATCACATATTATACAATAATATAATATTAAGTAAAACATTATTATTTTCACCATTGCACTTGCACATAATACATAATATTATACATTATTCAGAAACAGCGAGGTCGAGCGAAAGGTTGCTCTGATGCGGTTTATTATACGAATGCGAACCTTTTAACAACGATACATTATCCATGTGCATCATCATCATTATGTTAAACGGTCTTAACAAAATGCTTGTTACGAGACACTCGGTGGACGTCTAATTTTAAATGCTAAATTAGCGTTTAATAAACAAATAATTAGTAAAGCACACGAAAAGCATTAATTGATTGCGCGGTAAAATATTGTACGAAATTGAATATACTTAAGATAATATCAATGCCAAAAAAACAAAACAATTAACATAAACGCGACATAATATAATAATAATAGGTATGCCTACGTTATATTGATATTAAATCATCGTTATGTGTATAATTTACTACAGTATAATAATAAGGATGAGTGAATTTTCGTGGCAGTAGAACTCCCAGTAAGTACCATAATGTGTACCTAATATGTGCACAGGAGATAGGTATAAAGTGCGTAGTTTATAAAAATGGAAATTATATTATTATTATGTATTGTCGTAAATTCGTCAACGTCCGCTGTACACGGTGAGGTATAGAAAATTAGAATATAAAACGCTAAGCGTTCGGACTTACACGTTCATGTAATATATTTGGTTTTTGCAAACACAATTATTCACCGAACGGCCGAACTTTGACGTGCCTATATTACTTATTAGTTATTACTTATTAGTGTCCGTCCAACGTTCGGCGCGTTATCAACTTAATAATATTTTAATAATATACAGTAAAGTTATCGTATATAGTAAACAATTTTGTCGTTTTTATGTTTCAGTTATGTCCAGTGATGCGAACAGTTTGAACGATATATATCAAGGGTTCATTAACAGCAGCGCAAGTGAGTTGATCCTTAAAATATTATAATATCATTACTATCATAGTTTATTTTCGGACATCCTGTCCACCTCCATTGCAGTGTTAGCCAGTGGAGGATTTACAGGGGTGAGGGGGTACAGGGGTACTGGAGCCACCCCCAGACACCAACATAAATATTTATTTTATATTATGTACAGCGTATATACACTAGTGACTAGCATGCAGGGTTATTTCTATACCTATTTCAAATCTATCTTTTTAATTTTTTTACAATTATACATTTATAAAAATAACAGGTACTTACCTTTTAAATATAATATATTATTTTTCACGACAGATAAATGTCGGAAATCCTCCACTGCTGTTAGCACATAACAGACTATACAGCCTATATATATACTTAATATAATTTTAAATACGTTTCTAAAATAAATTGTGATATCATCGTAATATTGGCCACCCGCGAGTTACATAATACCGCGGGTACAGTGTATAGACCTCATAATTATTATTTGTGTGTGGCTAACGTTCAATTATTATTTCGCCCGCGTGTGAGTGTGTGTACTACGTCTATACTTATCGCGGTAATTGTTTATACACATTGAACACTAATACCAGATTCGGTACGCACATATTGTAATATTATTGTAGGTACCCATTATACCTATATATTATATATAGGTACACGTCAAAATAGAATATTATAATATGCTTTTTAAGACTTCGGAACTTCGGTAAAATTTAAACCGTCGATCGACAAACAATTTTTCAAATCGTAAACGGTTCGAACTTTGGCGGTGAAAATGGTGTTTGCGCAAAGATCTGCCAGCCCCGTTCGCGATTCGTGGTGCACATGTCTATATATCATAATAGATACCTAATAATAATTATTATTACCGGTCGCAATTATTATTACTATACGAGTTGCGAAAATACGACTGCAAATAACCTAACCAATAATTGATACCACTTTACACTCGCTGTACCTACAACTCGGGGTTTTCGGTTGCACGCCGTCATATAATATTATAATATGCATTTTAAGACTTCGGAACTTCGCGGTGCGATTGCCGCCGTAAAATTTAAACCGTCGATCGGCAGACAAATTTTCAAATCGTAAGCAATTCAAACTTTGTCGGTGAAATGACACCAATGGTGTTTGCACAAAGATCTGTCAGCCCCGTTCGCGATTCGTGGTGCACATGTCTATATATCATAATGGATACCTAATAATAATTATTATTACCGGTCGCAATTATTATTACTATACGAGTTGCGAAAATATGACTGCTAATAATAATAACAATAATTGATACCCACACGCAGAACCACTATACACTCGCTGTACCTGCAACTCGGAGTTTTCAGTTGCACGCCGTCATATGACATTATAATAATATGCATTTTAAGACTTCGGAACTTCGGTGCGATTGCCGCTGTAAAATTTAAACCGTCGATCGGCAAACAATTTTTCAAATCGTAAACGATTCAAACTTTGTCGGTGAAAATGGTGTTTGCACAAAGATCTGCCAGCCCCGTTCGCGATTCGTGGTGCACATGTCTATATATCATAATGGATACCTAATAATAATTATTATTACCGGTCGCAATTATTATTACTATACGAGTTGCGAAAATATGACTGCTAATAATAATAACAATAATTGATACCCACACGCAGAACCACTATACACTCGCGGTACCTACAACTCGGGGTTTTCATTTCGTAATGGACGGTACGGGTGCGTTGTTCGTAATAACATAATATTATTATTATTATAACTGGCTTCTACAGTCGGTGGCGTGTACATGGATATTATATTAATATGATATTTTGTACGGCAAAACCGTAGCCCGTTATTACAAAAATTAAACAGCACTCACGTTATAATGATATCATGCCTAATATATAATATTATTATTGTGTACTTATGTCGTTACGGCGGACGTATAATATACGTTTTGTACTTTAGCAAAATTAACGCAATTTCGAACAGAGTTTTGCGAGCGTCACTGCAGATGCAGTCTTGTCGAACTGTCTTCCAAATATTCTCTAATATTGTACGTTTTTTTTCGCACTGGGGCAGTGTATATATTGTTATTACGTAAGACTGTGTGGCGGGACGAGAGAAAATGTATTAATTCCATAGACATAATATAAATAAATGGACTGCTCTTAGAGAGAGAAATCATGAAACCGACATTGATGAGAGAAATAAAAGCGGTTGGGGGCAAGCATGGAGGAAATAATTGATTACTCAAATTATTCCATGATATTATTTACAGTGTTGTAAAGTATTTGAGTAAAAGTATTTGAGTAAAAGTATTCAAATACTTTTTTCCGTATTGAATACTTTTTCAAATACTTTTATTTTTGAAGTATTTGAACGGTATTTTAAATACATTTTTTTACTATTGAATACTATTTTATTGAATACTTTTTTTATTCCTTCAACTTTTTATTCATTGTCAAATAATAATAATGTCTTAATAATATTATAATATATATTTATTATTTATGAACAATTCTATATTGGTTTTAGTTTTCGTCTATTAATAGCTAATTAATATTAGTTACTCTGAGAAACCGTCTGTTTGTCGTCGACACTCGACGACGATTGGAACGGTACGTTTCGGTACCTACTACCTACCAATATAGTATATTATCATAGCGAAATATAATACGAACATTAGGTAGGTAAGGTATGTCGTATACGTACGCATTTTTTTTGTTTTGTATTTGAAAATTATTTCAAATACTTCTAAAAAGTATTTGAGTAATACTCAAATACTTTTCAATAGATAGTATTTGGGTGGTATTTTAAATACTTTATTTTATAAGTATTTGAGTAATTACTCAAATACTTTTTAAAAGTATTTTTTACAACACTGATTATTTATGACTTAAATGTCAGTCAATTTATTTATAATATGTCTATGATTATCCCGGCTATGGATTTTCTTTTAGGGGGAAACAGTTAGGCAATTCCTACACTTGGCCCAGGTTAGACCTCCGAGTAAACGGTTTTTACAGCTCGAGCTGGAATGCTGACATTCGTACGCACATGCCAGGTTAGGTTTAGGTTAGGTTAGGTTGCCCCATGTCAATAAATCGATAACTGTTCCTATACACTGTCCACTTTACGAATTTTATACGGCTATACCAAATTAAATTTGGTCTGATTTAAATTTTTAACTTTGAAAATAAGATTTCGATTAGGTTGAAAATCTATAGATCGTACTGAACACCTTCCGTTTTTAGTTTAATTACAATAAATTATGATTTCATAAAGTCCGTGTTTTCGAGTTTTCAATTACAGTGCAAAATTAAATAATATATGATTAAATATTTTCAAAGTGTTCCGTTACAGTCTATATATATACGTTTTCCGATGAATTCATACCTTTTTTCCCGAATTAAAATCAAACAACGTAAACTAACTTTAATTTCGACGAAACTTTAGGTCTTTAAAATTAAAATTCGCGCTAGTAGCGAGGTCCCTTTAGATTTTTGTTTAAAACACTCGTCGGCCGTCGGTTTTTCGATTTGGCTTTTGGGAAAATTCTCTTGTTGAGTGTTATTCCCGGAGAGCTCTTTGATCTCCGAAGAGTTGTTAATATTAACTTATTATAATAATAGGTCCCCCTGTCGAGTTTCCTTTTCAATGTATTGCAAAATTGTAACCGAATGTGCGTGTGCACGGCGGTTTTAAAACCGAAAACGACCATTGATCGTGTTTACCGCGGTATTTACCATAACGACGCATCGACACAACCGTCTCGTCTGCAATAACCGATAATAATAAATAAATAACAATATTGAAGGCGATTGGTATAATATATTTTTTGTGGCACGCTTCAACTATGCCTTATGGATAGGCAACACAAACGACATCCGCACGTGCATTTAAACTATCGATGTCTTAACGAGACTGACATACAGTGTATTACACGTCTTGTAATAATATTATTATAACGATATTATAATAATATTTTGTTTGTAAACAAGTGACCGATATTCGTGATCGACGGCCCCAACGATATCATAAGGGGGTGGGGGGGGGCTGCAACCTTACCTACACCAAAATGTTCGAATTGCGCTTGGGTTCAAAAAAAGGCAATGTTTAAATTGCACTCTATCAAATCATTAACTACATTTAACAACATTAACTATTCATTTTAGCTGACAATTGGCACGTGGTGTGTCGACTGTCAATCGATTTAATAACACAACTACGTTATTTCACTATTAGTACTTAGCCAATTTAGAAATATATTTAAATACATATTTTTATGCCATTGTTTTTGAACAGTAACTATGTAATTTTTAAATTGTAGACATTTATTAATTTTTAAAAAAAAAAATCATTTTCATATTATTGTCTATTAATTTAAAAATAATAAATACGTTTTTATACAATTATTTTTAAATAAATTGTAGCTATATTATATAATATATATACCCTGCACCCCCCGTGGACACACGCCTATGTTATATATAAAAACAATAAACTTTAGATATTAAAAATACATAATATTATTATTCTTTCACGGATATTCGTTGATAAATAGGTTTCGTGTAGTGATCGGAACGAGTGCATTTTCATTCTTCTATCCCGAGTACAATTTCGATCTTACCCTATTTCGGTTCTTACACTCACTCACGGGTGTTACGATAATAATATGTCTTTGAATCGGACGCACGTTTGTAGGATGGGTGGCTCCTATAGGTGCTCGCGGCCAACCAAATAATTCCAATAACAAGAATATTATATATTATGCAGTAACATATCGAGAAACTTGGTGGGGCCCTAGGGCCTATAGGAGGTGGAAGATCCCTTAAACATAAAGATTAAATTATTTAATAGTGGTGCCGCAGAAAGAGTGAAATGCTAGAAGCTAATGAAAAAAAAAATGATAATAATTGTAATGATATTGCAGTCTTACTGTAGTACGTCTTGTAAATGTTAAACGTGTTGTAAAATGTATTTAAAACGATAGCATCGTAAACTTAAAAATGATCTTATCCAGCCTTCGTTCGAAAAAATGAATTTTTAATTTTTTTTTAAATCCAAATGTCACGATGAAAAGTCCCCCCTCACCCTCCTAACATGGACACGTGCGTCGGAGGCTCCGGCCTAGATACGCCGCTGGTTATAACAATGTGCTCCTGCAGAGATGTATTATAGTGCACTGGTAGTATAATACTAGACTAGTACCTATATGTAATGGGTATCCGCTAATGTTCGGGTCATTTGTGTAACAAACGCTAATTACTCGTATGCCACATATATTATATATAGGTGTGTGACAATAATAACGACGTTGCGTAATAAAATTTCATAAACGAGTTAAACGACTGCGGTTGCACTAAGTACCTGTATAGGTAATATATAGGTAACCATTACATATATATATATATTACACATTAGTAGGTATATTACATATTATATATATATATTGAACAAGCGGAAGATCCGCCGAAAACATTGTAACGATTGCGCAATGTCACACGCCGCGACGGATAACGACGATGGGTAAATCATTAGTGGCTCACGCGGGTTGTGTTTGTTAATAATATAATATACATCACGACGTACATAATATCGTATGAGCATTAAAAAGCAATAATATAGTATTTTTATCCTTTGTTCGCAAGACGACGACACGCGCGTGATTTTATAACACCTCGGTTTAATTTTCTTTGTTTACATTGTAAACTTTACAACCAGAGGAGTACAATATAATGCAGCCGCCAAAAAGAATTATATTATATGTATACTGCACGTGCAGGACGACACCGCTATCGTAAATAATTAATATTATATTGCACCTAGGAGTAGGTATTTGTTAAATGTTTTATACCTTACGTTCGTTCGTTCAGCTTTGAGCCGGGTTCACACACTACACCGTGTCGTGTAGACTGGGTGTAGTTTCGTGTTTCTATGTTTATACCAAAAATGCAATACCAACGATATGAATATTGTACCCGATGGTAAAATTATAATATACTTTTTTTTTCTAGTTACCACTCGGTTAGGTTAGTATTCGCTTCGGTTCAAGGTATCATTTGGTGACCATAATTATTTTACACCTGCACATGGTGTAGTGTGAACCCGGCTCCATAGGTAGTAGATGTACCATGTGCCATTGGGATCCCAGATCTTTTAAAAATACGGGGTGCTTTAAATCATGTCTATATATACTCGCAGTAATTTACATGGATGGAGGTGAGAGCGGAGTCTCTCAGAATTCAAAGGTTGTAACTCCAAAATGTCAAGCTTTACTTTTACCTTTTAAATAGTTACCTAGCAAGTATTTTGTGTCTGAAAAAATATTGAAATATTGGATATTAGGACCTATGTTGACAATTAATATATTACACAATTCAATATGTAATATTTCTTATATACAAATTCTTAGTTAACATTTGGTAACTAAAATTACATTTTACCTCCATCAAAATGGGACATTTGTTTTTCCTCTATTTAAAATAAATACAATATTCAATACCAATTTTAAACCTATTTGAAACAAATAATAAGAAAAATGTGATTAAGATATTATTATTATCATCTCTTAAATGTTAAAATTATAAATGATAAGAAAAATTAAATTTTTGAAATAAGGTACATGAGGGATGACCCCAAAAGTGTTATTTTGGACCTTTTGTCGGGATACTGGGACGCTGCCAACACATACGAGGTCACCCATGAGTTACTTACTTATAATTTTCTTTTTAGAATTTCCCAACCAACAGTAAAAACTTTAAAACTGTGAGTACGAGTTTTTCAAAAGAATAATATTTATTTCTAATATACCCGTGTATACAAAGATAGTGATATTTTTCAGAGTTCAATAAATGTCTAGTATTGCTCGCCAGAAGGCATTAATTAGCGAAAATTATTTTTGTTTTTAATTTATATTATCGAGTAATGTTCCATCATATTTATCTAGTAAGAAGCCAGAAGTCATTATTATTTCTCAATTCTTACTATTTTCTACTATATTATTATTATTGTGAAAAAGTATGAGGCTGATTGTTTTTCCCCCTCGATCTTTAAATTTAACTAATATATATACGTACAATTTCTACAATTTTTGTAATTATTTTTTACTCGCCATAGCTTTAAGTACGATGTAACTGTGCTTGTTTTTAAGAAATAATAATGGTGTGTGATTATTAATGTTGTATGTCTGTAGTAGTTATTGCCTCATTATTATTTGATTTTTTTGTTTTTTTCATCGTGGCGTATAGTTTGCCCGTTATAATATCACAGAGCTGCTATACTATCCTATTCTTCTAAATAATACGTCGCTATCTGTATAATTTATAAAGGACTTGACCCGTTAAACGCGACATAAATAAATAAATAGTCAACCCCACCGAGATACAATAACGGGTTTTCATAACTCTGTAATGACTATCAATTTACAGATCGATCTGCGACGGGAACGCATTTTAAACGCGCTCAGCACTTTTATGATAACCGATCGACGAGTGTACACACACTATATACACATTTAATGGCAGAATAATAAAATATTATACCCAAGTACATACACCAAAGTTCATTACACCACGACTGGCGCTCGCCGTGAAACAACACAATATTTATAATTAATAATATATTAACCTCGGGTCGATGTTATACTGTGGAAAAATTCGCTCTCGTTCGAATCAATTATGGATTATTCCCAGTAGAAAGCGAAAATGTATAGTACCTACCCACATATAGGTATATTATACTCCTCGAAAATAGCCAATCTCTGTGCCAGCACGTCATTATACTTTTATGATATTATGTACGCGTTTCTCCGAGAAATATAACCACATCACAAATCACATGTCTAAAAGCCAATTTCCCTTTGCAGCCATGACGTGATCGAGCTTCGGAGTCTCGTTTCTCGCTTCAGAAAGTCTGCACAAATCAAATCAATCCTTTGACCCTTCTGAAAACGCACTGGCCAATTTATTTTTTCAGCTATAGTAAAAAAAAAGAACCATTCAGTGCAGACGGATTTGTTTGTATATTATGTAGAAGTATGCTTTTCAGTCATTATACAGCACGAGCACTATGAAAACAAAATCAAAATATATGTTCTTTTGACATTATCTCTCTTTGGTCTTTTGAATTTATGTATATAGGTACCTTCTTATACTCGATGATTGTTTTGTACACATAATGGATATGTTTTTCTAGACCTATTTTCACATAATATAATGGATGCCGTACTGCATAAAACGTTTAGGTACCTAATGGAAAAATGTCTAAGCACAACACTATTAATATTATAGTAGTTGTCATCCATGAATGTGTAGGTATTATTATATTCATTACTAAACAATTAAATATTTTTAGATAATAACATCATATTATTGTCCATTAATTATTACGTATAATATCACTGCGAACAACACTATTTCCTGTACACCATACCTACTGTCGTTAAGACTCAATCAACAAAATTCGATTAATTTATTAATCGAAAATATTTTCAACAATTATATTGGTACTAGCAACTAGCGATCTGAACATTCATATATTTATATCTGTGTTACGGCTATAATTATTGGTGAACTTAATATTATACTTTTCATAAATGGAAAGTGTAAATGTGTATCACAGTCTACGTTGGTCGTTGACAACTAAGTACAATTTAAATGGCCAAGTATTAGAAAACGTCGATAATCTGCCGATAAGATATATTTTTAAACATTTAAACGATAGTTAGTACCTATGAGTAAGTTTTACTATTTACAAAACGGTGTGAACGAATGTGTGAAATAATTATCAATCGATAAAAAGCGATCAAAACAAAAAATTATAATAATAGTGAATGTTACATTGTTACGTACCCACTAATCACTGTTATCAATCATTGATCAATCATTGGGATTGAATAACATTTTTGTTTTTATATTGAACTATTACTGTGAGATGATTACCTATTATGATTACCTAGGTACCTATTATGATAACAGCACTAGCATATTATATTATGATATAACTACAAGGTAGCATAATATTTTATATAACTAAATAATTCACGTTTATTCTATTCTATAAAGGGTCATCTATAATTGATTTTTTAAATTAATTTAATACCTAATTTAATTTTTTATTTTGTCCTAACCTATGTGCAACATTTTTAAAATAGCACGAGAAAATTAACGTACGTGCAACAGTTAAAAAATAATATAAGACTGCTAGTTGCAATGTACTACTACAAGGTCATCCCTATACATATATAGATATCCTGTGAAAGTCCATATCTACGATATAGTTAGGTATATTGCAATAAAAAAAAAACTAGTAAGTTTCAAGCATTTAAGTCTCTGTTCGTACATACTTACAATGATAAAACTCAAATTAAATAATTCAAACAATAAAATGATCGTGTTTTCGAGACTCGAGACGTCCTGCTATAACGTGGCATCCGACGAGGTTTCGTCTGCGGCTCCGATTTAAGTGCAAGAAATATAAGATTGCTCTATTTATAAAATTGTTTTTATTTTTCCATAGCGTCTGAAGCTTAGAACAAAAATATGTTAATTACCAGTTTAACACCCATGACATTTACAAGTTAAAACTTCCGTAACCGAAAAGTGTCACGCGCACTTAACATTTGGACGCAGCGCTACGTCATGCGTGCGCAGTCGTATACAGAACGTTTCTAAATCGAAAATGTCGAATTTTCGTAAAACATAATAACGACGTACAATCATCGAAACACGCAGAATAATGCAGGTTACTTTAATCTAAATACGAATTCAGAATTGGTCAGGCACAGCCGTGGTATAGGTACGCTTGCATTATGCAGCTCGTGTTGGACAAAGAAAATGATTGTGTCTGAAATGGAATCGTATGTGATAAATGTTATTTTTTTTTTTTTCATCGTGTGCTTATGTGTAATTTAAAATATTTTTTTGACTAAGCAATATTCGCAAGGTCTTTGATTAACAATTTAATAATATAACATTACTTATTATAGGTATATAGGTATAGTAGGTACCTATATTTGATAGATATTGCGTTGATTATGAATTATAATGTATAGATTATTCATTTAAAAGGGCAGCGATTAGAAGGGTCGTGTGAACTGCGAATAAAAAGAGTCAATATCTGCGCGTTTTTGTACAGTACCGGAAAATTGTATTTAAAACTTCGATTTATCCGAAAACGGCTTTTAAAAACGTATCCGATTGTATATATAACGCTGCACAAAGGCACTCAAATGCCCTTTACAACACCGATAATAATACCTATATAATACTATGTTATGAGTTTCAGTATATATATATAGGCATAAGGTAGTGTATACACGCCAATCGTGCAGGGGTGTGAATGGGGCGGGTTTGGCCCCTCCCCCGAGAAAAGGCATTTCTATAATTTATATACTGCAGAAGCCTCCGCAGAAGAGAACCGTTTTACTGCCTCGAAAAGCCGTTTAAAAATTTGAAAACCCATACCTATCTTTTATGCATTCGATCGCGCTGTATACAAATGTGTGTTTTTAACGTTTTTAATATATGGCAGGCACCACAATAATATGCATCTGGTGCCTGCAGGTCCTGATTATTACACGCCCGTGAAACGAAATGGCTGAACACCTTGAACCAGACCCCGCGGACGAGGATCGTTTTACCGCCTCAAAAGCCGTTATTGAAAATTTGAAAACTCATACCTATCTTTTACGCATTTCATCGCGCTGTATACAAATGTGTGTTTTAACGTTTTTATTATATGGCAGGGCACAACAACAAGCCCAAATTAAGACATTTTGAGGCCCATGGGGCCAAAGTTTTAAATGAAGCCCATGTAAAAAAAAAAAATAATAATGTATAATATATTATTTAATATTAGGTACCTGTTATAATAAATATATATAGGTATTATAGGTACATAGCAATAAATAATGAATAATGTATCACTTTATTTATAAATTATAATTTACAAGCTTTTTCCTCGCTAAATAATCATCGATTTTTTTTTAAGGGTTATTTATACAGCCTATAACGAAAAAAATAATGGACAAATCTGAGGCCCCTAAATAAATTCTAAGTATCGAAGTCCGGCGTCCAGGCTCCGCTGGACCCCCCCTCCTTAAACCGGGCTTGTACCACAATAATATGTGTCTGGTGCCTGATTACACGCCCGTGAAACGAAACGGTTGAACACCTTGAACCAGACCCCGCGGACGAGGATCGTTTTACCGCCTCAAAAGCCGTTATTGAAAATTTGAAAACCCATACCTACCTTTTACGCATTTGATCACGCTGTATACAAATGTGTGTTTTAACGTTTTTAATACATATGGCAGGGCACCACAATAATAATATGCATCTGATGACTGCAGGTCCTGATTATTACACGCCCGTGAAACGAAACGGTTGAATACCTTGAACGTGTACGTCGACGCGTTGTAATAAATTTCATTTTTCTATATTTAAAAAGTCGAGCTAGCTACCCAAAGCCAACTTCTCGTTTCGGCATACCTGTCCAACACTGTATAATGAACGGTTGTTTACTTCACGGTTGTTTTTTTTTTTTTTAAATATTTTTGTCTTGACTACTGCGTCGGTTCCAACTGCTGCAGCTCGCAGGTGTCATTTTTAATAATCTTTCCGAACGGATAAAACGTATCAGGGCCGGATTTAGCGGGTAGGGGAGGCCGAATGGGGTGCAGCAGGGGCCTCTGCAGTTTTTTAATGATTATTTGACGGTAAATAGAGAAAAACATTTTTGATTTAAGCTATTTCACGCATGCCACACAAAGTATAATACATTAATACATAATAATATATAGATCTTTATTTTTTAAATTTAAAATTAGATTTTCGAATAAAAAAATCAATAGGCCTATTCATGTATAGTCATAGGTTAGGTTTTCGTATTTTACGTAGGTATTATTGTAAATTGTAATACATGTACCAATGCGTTAAAATAAATGAGCGGTGTTCTAGACAGACATATTTTTGTGCCGTCCTCTGTGAAAATAAAATCTAGAAAAGTATCAGATTAAATAATTATATTTATTACTTAACAACTTTTATTTTTATTATTAACTTAAGTCACACACTCGCACTATAATGTTTATAGGAGATTTCTATTTTTTAACGCTACTTCCAGTGCCTAGTTAAGAGATTTGGAGACAGTAGTCTGTAGGCACTGGGCACTCATTATTCTTCCCCTCCCTCAAACACACAACACAAATGATCTTAAATATTCTGCATTTTCTTTATTATAAATATAACGACGACTAATAAGTATAATAACACATTGTTTTTTACGTTCATTGTAAAAATTCACAGACTTGTAATAAAAATAAAAGTTTTTTTCAAATTGAATACATGTTTTGCTGGCCGAATGGTTAATCTCCGGCACTGGTAACTTCATAAAATGATGTTACTTTCCAGATTTGATTTTTATAATAATTTAATATCAAGAAAATCCTACAAAGAGCAAGTGGTTGTTTAATCAAAAAATGCACTGTCCCGTTTATTATATCAGCTATAAATCCACTCCTGAAAGGCTTTTATAACTATTTCAGACACGGAAAGCGTCTGCCAAAGTAATACACCTATACTGACCTACCCATCCGTGATATTTTTCACCCCAATTTTAAAAATAAATTCACGGCTTTCCTCCCCAAAACTAGGGGTCGATTTCACACACGGAAAACGTTTTCACGACGATTTTCCACCGTTTCGATTAGAATATTTAGCGAATTGCGGATGAATGGGTTCGAAAAGAAAACGGCGATCGGTTTGCGTGCTGCCATCTGGCGGACGGCGAACGTCGAACATCCGAACCACCGACGGATCGACAGATGGCGTGGTCGGTATGTGTCCGGACGCCGAATACAAAATATCCGATGCGTCAGTATCTCAATTTAAAAAAAAAAACAATATTATTATATTATTATTATTATAAATAAATTTAATTGCAATACGCCACCGACGACGACACGTGCCGAGAAAAAAAGAACGTTAAAAATATTCGCTGTCGAGTGCGACTTGTGATTATTATTATGAAAATTCAACCTTCGGCCAACGCCGTTAACGACTCTAAATTATTGTTATTACCTATTATTGCTATTTGTTGTTATTACCATTACCGTATTATTATGATTTAATATCGAAAACCATTAAATTAAATGCTCTTTCCGAACGAATTTCGGCAAATTAAGGTACAGCCGAATGGGAATTACAATAATGAAATATTGATTAGAATAATATTGCATACTATTGCCCGCGTGAATTTTCAACAGACGGAAACGATATAACGAAACATATTAATTGTCGATGGCGAAGAAACTAATAAATTTGATATTGTCTACTGGCCGGAAAATTCATAATATTAGATGTTTTTGGCAGTGTCGTATTTACGGTGGGGGGAGGGGTTCGTAGACCCCAAAAATACCTATCTTAAACATCTAATATGTAACGAATAAACAGCAAAAAAAAATTCTAATTTGTCAAAAACATATTGAAACGAAATTTTTTATGCCACCGATGTGGGGCTAGTCGGGAAAAAACTTTACTGACGAAATACTATATGTTTTATAATATTATATTAAACAGTTATTTTAGCCGAAACATCCGATTATCATTCCATCGTACCGATCGATCTAGTAACGCGATAATACTTTTTAAAACAGATTTGAATTCGTTATTATGTCTACTTGAGATTGGTCAGTTTCCCAATTTCACCCCCCTGCCTCTAAAAATTTACCTTGAATATTTTTAAATTTCGGAATTTTCAAACGTTGATTATTCTGGATTTATTCGGAATTTAAAGCAGAAATCTTAAAATGTGGACTGACTGATCTCTAATAGAAATTCCAACGAATTCAGATAAGTTTTCAGAAATATTATCGCATTATTAGATCGATTGGTAGGATGGAACAAAAAAAAAAGGGGGGAACGGTAAGTTGTATAGTGACGGTCCTCGATTTATTATAACTAGAAAAATTAATGTAATTATTTATACATATTATATTGTATTTATTATATTATATATTATTTTTATAAGTTTGAGTCGTATATATTTGGTACATTTAACGGGTAACGAAGTACACGGGATCAGCTAGTTTATTATAATTTATAATTTATAAATATCTTGCGTACATTGACAATATATCACTACACTATGTATATTATGTATTTATAATTATTATAATTTATAAAATATATAAGTAATAACTATTAAGTTTATTTATAATATATACCTATTCAATGAGTATTGAATTGTACTTAATATATTTTTTGTCACACATTCACCCAAAATTTGGTTTTAGGTTGAAGCGTTAGAAGTTGCGTTTAGGTAGGCCAGAGGCGTAGGGCACTATAGATACAGGTATGTCACGTCGCCATTTTGCGACTAATAATCTTATGTGAACATGAATTTCTCCCCTTTTATCTTATCATTTTATCATTGATAAATGAGTCGCAAAATGGTGGCATACCATAACCATTATATATGTAGAGCCTTAGTTTAGGTTGCTTCATTTTTCCGACCAGCGGACAGTAAAGTGGGAATCCCCATGGTGCCGGGCGAAAAAGTGGAAATCCTCAAAAATGCTGGCCGCGAGGTATATCACACTTATTCCATGCACAACCAAACATTGAAATCTATACCACGGTCCTTACAAAACATAAACTTTTGGTTACATCTTTTATAGTTATATACATATTATAATCTCCTTGCATTAACATGTGAACATTTTTATTTCGTGAAATTGTTTTCGTAGAATAATCTTATTGTTGCATATATCCCTATATAGTGCTTTATACCTTTGCCTTGATTAATTTTTTTTGTGCGTTGCGTTTGGTATAGACTAGGTAATATAAAACGGGCATAACGCGATGATTTTAAACAGCTAAATAACTAATTATAAGATCCGCATATCGTGCATTTATAATTATTACAATTTACAAATAATAAAGAAATCAGAAACTTTTAAAACTTTCCTTATGGGCTCATTCAATTTACATACATATGATAAACAATCTAACAGAATCTACAACGAAAGATGATACCACTATCGATGCAGTATTTTCAAGATATTTGGAAAAAATTACATCACAAACATACATATCATGTTATTTCAGTCATCACAGGTCTGTAATTTCGATTATTGAATATGATTAATATAATAGTAATTAAATAGTTATAATAATCATGTTCATTTTCATTTTTTCTCACATTTACTTATTGATATTTACTTTTATTTTGAATGGTTCCCCTAAAATTTATTTGTAATCTATAATATTTGTTGGAAAAGAAACTTCGTTTCTACCGGGTGTCCCATGACAGCTGCACGGTTTTTATGATTAATTGTGTAACGCAAAATCGATTAACAATATAATATTATTTAATTATTTTTGGTTGTCATTGCAAATGTATCGCAAAATAGACTCCTCGAAATCGTCAAGAAAATAATCGATATAGTCGAATGACGATTAATCGATATAACCCATAATTACAATTAATCGATATAAATGTAGTTATTGTCTGGTTGCCACGGCAAACTGTAACGGTCAGAAAAATTTAAATAAAAAAAAAAAATCAGTGAGAAAAAATATATGTCGTGTTCAGCACAAAAACATGCTACTTATACAATATCTTTAGATGATGTCAGCGCACTCTCTCTGGCCCATAGACAAAACTTATTTAAGCAGAATCACGATTTTTTTTATGTTTTTCAGTAATCTTAGAGTTAAATAATTTATTACAAAAACGACAGAGAATAATATTTTCGAGAGTATTGATACATCGATTTGTCTAAATATTATATCAAAACATATTAAACATCATATTTATAAATTTACAAAATTTTGTTTTTATTTTGAAATCGTCGAATACAAAGTCAAATAATAATAATTTCATACCCTCAAAAGTTGTATTGTCTATAATTTTTAGGATTTTACTGATCACTCTATAAGATTACTAAAAAGTCATAAAAAAAACGATTTTAAGTGAATGCGTTTTATCAATGTTGCGCTGACATCCTCTTACACAAATAGGTGAAAAATTATTATGTCTTAAACAGACAATACAATAACGTTAATCGCTATATAGTACACATAATACTGTGAAACTTTCGTGTTACGAAGTCTCAACTAGCAACAATAATGAAAGTTCGTTATTTTGTTCTATGGAAGTTTCACTGTGTATATACCAAGGTGGGTATTAACTATAAGTAGTTCAAAAGTTAAAGCTATGTTATTTTTCATTTAACTACTTAAATTGAAAAGTCATAAATTAATTAAAATCATGTTTAGATTATATTATAAAAAACAGCCGGGTATAGTTAAAACGACTTTATTTTTTGATCTCGTCGTTTTAATACATTGGTTTCAAATACAAACGAACAAATAAATATTCCTTGGTTTAAACATTTTGTTGACACAAACGTGTAATTGCATTAAACATTACAACTAATAGTAGATATATGATGTGCAATGAGAAGGCATAGTATGGAATAACGTCTATAGTTAAAAATTTGAAAGTTACACAATACAACTATAATAGGTAGGTATTTGTAACCCAAGTGATGATTAAAAAAAAAAAAATAATAACTTTTTGATCTGAGTTGAGTTAATATTTTGCTCCATTGCGTATTATCGAATTTTAAACTTTTAGAGTTAAATACACTGTTTGCTAACTAGGTACTTAAAATTTAACGATCTTAACGTTGATCTAACTCAACTAACTCGAGTTCATACTTCATTTTTATCGTTAACTTGTTCATCTCTGCGTGTATATTAATATATATTATATTATAATCATAGCAGTCTCGAGGTTTGCTTCACGCGTGGTTGTTATAATATTAAATACGCCTACTGCAGTAAATATATAGATTATAGGTATATACCACATTACCACCTATATATATTATATATATATGTCTTGTAATATAATATACATAATATGTATTATATCATTGCGTGCCTTTAGAAAAAAAAATCGTTATCGCGTTGTTACCTATGTGTAGGTATGGCCGTATGGGTTATGCACTGCTAATATAGGTAGACGATGTAGTGCGCTGTACAGTCGTATTTTGGGGGGAGGACTTGGTTTTTTTTATTATTACCATTTTTTAAATTAGTACCCTCACAATTTTTAGGCCATTTGACATTTATGGTTTTATTGTTCTCAACTAATAACTAGTGTGTACAGTATACCTATAGTGAGCCATTATTATATATTTTATACATGATTATTGATTGGTGTTGGGAGTTATTCATTACACAATCAGTAATCACGAGACTAACAAAAAAAAAATTCGGCCCTCCAGGGTTTTATTGATAACTTATCGCTGAGTTAGGTACCTAGTATCGTACCTTCCACAGTTCTACAATATAAGGAAGACGGTCGAAGGGCGTATACAGGGCGTTTATTTTTCACCGAAATAATGTGAATTGATCACAGTTCGTTTACGTCAAAGATACTTTGGGAACCATTGTTTTTAATTTTGAGCCAATGTGTATAATGTGCCAAGTATTACTACGTGTAATAGTGCTTTGAAATTTGTAAATAATCGTCAAGACCGTACGACTACAGTGACAACCGTCGATATAATAGTGATATATATACATTACATTACAATTAGGTATATGTCATATACCTATATGATAATTTAAGTAAACAATTTCTTTTAATTATGATGTGGTTTTTTAAAAACTTAATGATTTAATTGTTCATTTATTTGACTTTTGTATACTTTTATCGTTACAGTTTAAAATATTTAAAAACTGTTAAGGTTAAATTATACTTAACTGCAGTGATAAAATACATTTTTTTTTTTTTTTTTTTTTGTTAATCCAATTATTGTTTAATAATGAAATAGATATCTGTTAGTATTATATAATACTCATGAAATTATATACCCAATGATTATAACATTGTTTCAATGTTGTTTAATTGTATACACACACACACACACACACACATAATATTGTTATATTTTATATTTGTTATATTATACATGATTCCCAAACACTATTTAGCTGAAGATCTTTTTAAACATTTACATTTTGTATTTTTGTAGCCTAAATCGAATTTTTTTCGTTTTTGAAGACGGTTTTTTAGTGGAAAACAGTTCAATATCAATGGTAATCTTAATTTTCTTGTTTTACTTTGGAAAAAAAATGCTCGTCAGTTCATTTAGAAGTACCTATCCATTATCCAACGCATAATTACATTTTTGAATTGGCACATTTTTCAAGTTTATTCTGACTATTTTTTTGTCTTACCGAAAATTCATATTTTTTTAACTTAATATATTCCGAGGTAGAATTTGTTTTATCGTAATATGTCAACGTACGATTACGAATATTGCACTCACAACTTTTTTTCTATTCATAATAACATTCAAAGTTTATGATGTGAGAGGATGTGTGAAGTGACAGGATAAAGGCGGTACAGCTGCATGCGTCTAAGCTTTATCGTTTATAAAGAAAAAAACTATTAGTTTGATATTCGTTATAATAATATTATGTACCCTTATCGTAAACAATATCGACATACGCCGAAATTTTTACAAGCATATTCTGTTGTCGTTCACAAAAAAAAGTCAAAACCACTTAGGAAAAAATGGCAAAAGATTGGATAAATATGCAAAAAACTATAACTTTTGGATAAATAACTATATTGAAATAAAAACATTAAAAACTGTTTTCTAATTATTTATTTTAAAAACGCACCGACATCGACCGAAATAATGCGAAAAGCAGCACCGCGCTGTATACCCATTATATAATTATACATAATAATATGGCACGTGCCATTTTCGCCGATGTGGTTGTTCGAAAACCAACGACTATGGAAATAAAAAAGAAACGATAAACCGCCAACTGTACATTATAATAATAATAATATCGTGTACGGCTGCATGCGCTCATAGGTATATGCTGTCGCCATTGTTAACGTAGGGAACGAAACCAAAACTTTATTCGAAAAAAAAAATTCGCTTAAAATATTATTAAAACATTTGCAACGCACTCGCCAAACCGACGATAATATACGATTATGATGTTATAAATATTATAATATAACTATTATTATTATTATTATTACGCATCACATACGAAATTTTTTTTGCAAACTCTAACCGTGGTGTTGCGTAACGACGACCGGTCCAAGTTCGCACAGGTTTCCCCTCTGCATAATATATTATTACGATTATATAAATTTAAAACCATGCAAAATATAGCGCCTCTGCAGCCGGCTAGAAGACGAAATCCGGTCTCGATTATAGTATTATATTTCGAATGAATGGACTTTGGTTGTCGGAAACAATGTGTCGAGTAGTATATAGACACTCGGCATAATACGTACTTATAATATGCATTATAATAACCGCGTAGGCACTTCTTTATGCACCTATTTATCGTAGGTATATATTATATTTATGTACATAAAGTATATAATATATAGGTATATATATATATAAGTAGGTATATGGGTGGGCGTGGTATTATGACATACCATATATATATATATACTAATTACTATGTATAGGATATAGGTTCTAAACTATGTACATACTATTTATATATATACATAGATAGAACGGCGGTCTACGAAATCCGTATATTATATATACCTATTTTGGCTTATGTCATGCATAATATATTATATAAAAGTATATTAAATTGTCAGTGTTCCAAGTGGCTTAGAACAAGTTGTGGATGGGATGGCCGGGGTGGATACACAGTATATTTTAACATGACGTACCTACTTACATGGTATAATAATATTCGACTAAAAAGTTATCGAAAATCTATACCTATTATCCTATTCTATGTGAAAATCTATGATAGTAGACTTATCATTAATAAATTAATAATATAAATTAACTACCCACACATTATAATATAATATAAAATTAATAACAACTATCGTCTTTCACTAAGAGAAAATAATACGATATGTTTATTAGGTGGGTATATCTATATAATATTACATTCCCTAGGTATGTCGTGTTTATCCCGAGTAAATATCACTGGTAAATAAATATTATGCTAATGGAGCTTTTTCCGTTGTTCTTTGGAGCAGAAAGGTCATTCGTATATTTTTGTAGCCTGCAAAAGTGAAATATGTTTGATTTGAATTTAGAAATCGTACCAAATTAAATGGTAAATTAAACCAAATAATTTCTTAGTAACATAATATTCTATATTTTATTTAATTTACTATAAGCATCATCACGCATTCACGCTTTAAGATATCTTACCTAACCTGACCTTTTTGAAAGACAATATGGGAATCGTTCCCCAGTCGTGATTTGAGGTTTCTTCTGAATTTATGTTTAATAATAATTATTATTAAAAATAAAATCATTTGACCCAGTTCAAATGTATGTCATACCCATCATCCGTGTCCTATAATAATTTAAAGTTATCTTGGTCCAATTCACACATCAAGTTTCTCCCTGAAAAGCAGCTGTCAAACAGCTACATAAATTTAATAACCCCTCCCACGCACACGTCATCCCTATAGGTGGACCAATAGCTCGGCGGTTGGTTCTACCATCGGATATTATAGTAGATGATATTTTAATAGCACTAGTATACCACAAGACTTGTATGACGACGTAGACCGTCAAAACGCTGTAGCTGTCGGATATCCGTGGGTGCACTGCAACAATACATCTTATTATAATTATATTATATGCTGCTGTCAGGATTCATAAATTATAGTTTTTTTTTTTTAACCACAATATAATATATAGGTACAAATCTATCCGACGGCCTACTTTGTCTCGTCATTCTCGGGATTTTAATTTATTTATAAAATGTTGATTGAAATCCACTATACTATATAGACGGGTTGTGTAGGCGAGATATGAGCTATCGATACCTCCTGGCCCCTAGTCCGGATATCCGCTGTTGGGTCACGCATATACTATACGATATTTAAGGTTTTGGGCCTGACTATTTATTCCTCGATCGCCACCGCATGTCCTGAAAGCACCACTCGGGTGGGTCGTGTCATTATGCTTTTGTAATTTGTACTATTGTGCCACCCAAGACACTGCGCAGTGCTCTGTGCTCGGAATACGATTTAAAGACGACGGAAACCGTTGATTGGGATTATGAAACAGGTAGGTATATATTTTATAGCCATATATTAGGTACGCGCGATCGGAATTATAACGACTACGATGGTAAAAAACTTCTGCAGTGGTATAGTAATAATATTTAATGATGTGAGGGCTAGTCATTGGTTCTCGCGAAGCACATTTGCCTATTGCTGGTGCTGAGACACGTCTGCAGACGATCCGCGGGCGACACTTCAGCAGAATTCGTAATTTTTTATTGACCGGCGCACTTTCATAACGTCAATTCACACGCGGCCAAACCCGAAAAACGCGTCACGGGACACACGGGAACACAATTTGACCAATCCTCCGTTTATCGTTTCCAATCCGAATATATGTGTATGACTAATGCATCACGACATTGTTTCGGCAAACGCACGAGTCAAGGACATTTTTGTCCGACCGAACAATAGTATGAAATCGCCTAATTTTTAAATAATAATAAAAAAAAAATACCAAGCTAAAATGTTTTGAAAATACGCGTATTTCGTTTGTTGCGTTGTGCAATATTTCCTGTCCACGAGCTCGTATTGTAGTCAGTGTTATAATTAATATTATAGTAATATTACGTTCAATATATTATTTTGAAACTCTTTTTCGATTCATCTGGATTTTTTAAGATTATATATAGGTACCTATACTTATAAATTTTGCATTGTGGACTGCAATCTGATATTAGCGGTTTCACTCCATTCGTCCATAATTATATTATTCCAATGTGCATAGAAGACGACGTTATATTGAGGAAATAAACCTTTATGTACATGCAAAATGCAACAAATATCGTTTTCAAACTACGTAGGTATATGTACGATAATTACCTATACACGTGTAAATTAAATGCGTATACCTTGTAAGTAGGTACCTGCTTGGAATATCATAATATACCTAGGTTATAGTCACCATGTACACTGGGGAGCTCGAAGCTATATTATATTATATCATGATACGAATTGCAATAGTGTGTATATTTTGTATTTTTTAATCAGTTTTTCCTATTATACACCTGTAACCAATTATAAATATGGGGTTTTTTTATTCAAGGCGTCTTTCCATATTTTTACACTCCTGAATAACTTTTTCAAATGCATTCTTTTTTAATTCGTTGTTATTAAATAAATTATATCTATGTATAGGATGGGGCCACATGTATATCAATTATTTTGTGCAATTCAAATTAATTTTTTTGTTTTGGCGTTACCTATTTAAAATGTTTACGTATCCGTTGATTCGTTTCCCTGAAGATTACTAGTTAAATTATTTATTTTCCTAAATTAATTCAAATATTGAGTTTTGTATAACTTTTCGAATTTCAAACAAAATACAAACTATGTATTAATAATTCCAACTGCATGTTAACTCCATAAATACTTAATTGTAATATACATAATTTGACATTTAATTTTTTTTTTCTTGGAAAATAATAAACCTTTAAATTGGATTTATTTTCCAATTAAATTATTTAAATCACACGAAAACTAAGGTATATATAATTTTTTTTTTGAAACCTGACACGACAATATATATACCCTGTATATATATACCTATGTATTATACATTTAGGTAGATGGTTGTTATAAAATAGTTACATTATGTATTTTATAATTTGCAGTACACGTACGTAATTACTATATTATTTTACTTCACCGCAGGGCCGAGGCGATGAAAAATTATAACGCCTTGATTATAAATTATTATAAAGTAGGTACGCTTCAGATTAATATTAACAATTGTTTAATGATCTCGATAAATTGTATACAAGAGCCGAGGAACGTGCAATTACGACGAAACAGAAATAAGATAGAACGTATCACATTATGATATATGTGTATAGCGTATATTATAATATATATACCTATTGTATATTATATTCAGCAGTGTCATAGCAGCCTGCAGGAGAGGACACTAGGGGCACGTGCCTTATGCCCTCCCACGGCGTCGATACAAAAATTACAGTTATTTTTTTCCTTTCTTTCACACATAAGTATAATAATAATACCTAATATTATATTATACAGTATTCTGCAATTTACTCACGCACACATTGACGAGAATGAATTACATAAATTCGTATTTACATGTGTCAATGTTGGATACACATGTGTTTCAATTTCGTTGAAAATTCTACTTATTATATTATTATATATTATATACTGCAGGGATGACTAAAATACTTTTGAAATTGTATTTAAACAATGTGTTGAATGAATGCAAAATATATAAATTCGCATCAAATAAATACAAGATCATATTATTTTTAAAAAAGAAAACTATATAATTTTTTTTTGATATTTATGAATATGTAATTTTAATTATTATCTATGTAGGTAGTAGGTAGCTATATTATTAATGAAATTAGTAAATTGACGAATTGCCTTTCAAAATAACTTAACTTAAAAATGATGGTTCAAAAGTTTTGACCTAGTTGGGATATAAATTAACTAGGACGTTGAAAACATGCTTCAAACTTGTATTGAAAAGTTTCTTTATTAATGGTTAGGTTGTGTGCAAAGTGAAAATTGAAATTCGATAAGCATTTAATATTTACTATTAGATTATGTTGTTATTAAAAATACTAAATGCATTATTGAATAGAAATACAAGATACGAAATATTTTAGAAAAACATAATGTGAATACTATAGACACAAGATACAAGTGTATTTGAAATACTTCCCTCCATTGTATGCATATTACTGGTAAAAATGTAATAACTCCCGTCGAAAAAATGATTTTTTTAACAAGTGTTTTTTGTCGTCATATTCATTACAACCACTATACTATTGTATGAAGTGATATCTGAAACTCCGTTATCACACTGCACAATACTGTGCCCGTTTAGTTGAGCACCTGCACTTATCTGTAATATATAGGTAATATTACCTACTTATACAATATAATTAATATATCATTATTATTATTATTACATCATTTATTTCATTTTACCTGCAGTGTATGCATAATATGTGTGTATATATCCATTATGTCATTGTTATTTGGCGAAATTATATTGTTTGCCCACTTAAGTCGAATAAAAACATAGAAAAGATTTACAAAAGTTTCTGCTATTTTCAAACACATCCGGCAGGATACTGCAGATCATTATAATAATATGTATTTAACAACGTAATAAACGAGCTGTGTGCTAACCGGCACGAAATCCTGGCAATACGATACCTGCAGATACCAGCTATTACCTATAAGTACTCCTACGTTTTAAAATGTGTTTATGTGTCCCAAGACAATTACCGTGCAGATTACCAACAATATCGAAATCGAGAAAGAAGATTAGATCATTACGACATTACTGTTATTATTATATGTTTCGTAAAACGCGTCAACGTATTAGAAATTAGAACGCATACATATTATGCAGTCGGCAATAATATAATAATTGTTTCATATAATAGGTATATTATAATGGGTCTAGTATGTAATCCTACAGTGCCATCCTTAAAAATAATTGCAAGGCCCCGTGTGAAAATAACTACCGAGCACTAACACAAATTTATACTTACAATTGCCTTTAAAATACTTCTACTTTTTATTATTCATAAATTAATGTATTTAAAACATAGACCTATAAATGAGGGATTTATAGTTCTATGATTTAAAATTAACGAACTTCAGAAGAATTGTTCATATTTCGGTAGATGCAGAAGAAATGGTGAAGTCTTTGCACTGTACACCAAAAAAGTCATAGCAGTTACATAATTATTATGTATGGACGATACCGCATATATATATATATATCTCCGATAAGGAAATTAAGGCTATAAACAGTGTATATGTAACAAAAAAAGCTCTCGAGCTTTCTGAAAGCTTACTGTATCAGTGTATCACATGGTTTTGTATTTTTGTCCAATCATGTGTACCCCATTATTATATATTATCTTTGACATCGACAGATGAGTATTTACTCACTACAATATATTATATATGTATTAAGTATATTGCTGTATCTCGAAGGAATTCCTTCGGTATTTCTATATAAACGTTTTTAACATCATGAGATTTTTCAAATTTTTTTTCTGAACGCGAGACCCCTCCTAGGGACCTATAGGTACTTGGATACATAATACATATTATAACCATCGATAACTGAACGGACAGAAATCGTTTAAATAACATTACAATATATAATATAAAAAAAAAATAATACATTTTGTTTTCATCCCTGGAATCGATATCGGGAATTTCTTTTAAATTCCTCTCGATGCCTTTATACCCGGGATCGATATTGTCGTTACCTACGTGTAATATATGGCACACTGACGATGACTATATAGGTAAGCGCGGTATAACATTCGATCTTTTATTGGTATATACGCGATGACGTTATGTAAAATTTCGTCGACTGCGTATAGGTATACATATCGCAATTATTATTGTCTCTCCCCCGCGCGTTTGCGGTGTTCTTGAAAGCCTTATAATGTTCGCGTATATATCATAATATAATATGAAAACACGCGTGCACCTACCTAGTTTGAATATTGCGTAATGGCGATATAAAACGGCGTCCCTATATTTGCCAGCGAATCGCGAACCTACCTATAATATAATATACATATTATATACATGGACTATAATATGTAAGCCACAAAAAACAGATAATGATATACATAATATTTTCTGCGGCTTATTATACAGGTATACTACTCGTGGTACATGGACGGCATCAATCGTTCGCATATATTGTAATAATATTATAATATATTGTACGAGCGACGGTGTCACAACGCGGGGCGGGCTTTCTTCAAGTCTCTTCGAGATTTAAATTTAATCGGGTTACCGATTATTATTTCGTGCCCTTGGCATCAATATACTTGGGTATACGAGCGTATACCTGTACGCAGGTTAGGTTAGGTACCCGTGGTGACATTCGCGTGAAGTATCCATGCGATACGTTTCGTCGGACCTATATAATATAATATTTTATTTTATTTTGTTATTGTAATAATATACGCGTACACGTCATTTGTGCAGTGTACTCGACGCCGCGTCGCACTTCTCCGGCCTATTATTGTAATACGTATAATATTCAATATTGGAAACCGAACGATGAAAAATATGTCATAATAATATAATATACCAGTTACCTAGGTATAGGATACCTATATAGTGTACAACGAGATACTAAAAAAATATTTACAGAAACGTAAAACCTCCGGTCTACACGCTCGTATTTTTCACGAATATACAATATCTCCAATGAAATATATTATGTTTATGTAAACTTATATTTTTATGTATATACCTACCTACTATTATAATAAGCCACATATGTAGGTACAGGTATATTCGCCTGTATAATATTATACATACACCTTTATGACGTATGATATCTGCTGCTGGCTGCTTCGGTATATTTATTTCATATTATATATGCGTTGTATTTATTATTACAACTACAATATTATTATTATTATTTTATTCCTCTCGAGGTTATTTTTCACATAGGTACACTATAGTAACAATAATAATAATATATACAAGCGATATCCTGCCTGCAGTATGAAGTCGTATCGTGTAGAACTTGATATACATATTATATTTGTGTAATGAAATACATTTATATTAAATGCTATATAACATAATCATAATATATTATTGTAGTGATTGTGCATTTGTGCATTGGCTCGTAACGGTGCGTAAAGCATAAATCACCTATATACGCCCATAATAGCATTATACGTATTATATTATTTAATTTACGTATTTTTGTTTGTCAGTGTTATACGTCTATGGTATATATATACTTTCAGTATAGAACACGAAATTAAACTATCCGCCTGTCCTACTCTATACGCCTGCCATACCTAATCATTTAATAATAAAGGACTATAGTGAAACCTCTCTATTATAATATGTCTAGTGGATACCATACGGGAATTAAAATTTATCGGCAAACAGAGGTTTCACTGTATATCTAACACCACGTTATTTGGTCAAATCAAATTTTATGAGTTTTTTTTATTTCATCCCGAAATATGTCATTCAAAAAAATCCTTATTATACTATGAAATAGCTAATATGTATTTATGAATTATGATGCCATTCTGACGTGTACCTACCACTTGTCACTTGAGTCTTTGAGTCTATTAATCTCTACGGTTTTAGATAATAAAACTTTAAATGCATCTCGAAAAAATAATTTTATGCACTTGACGAATTAATTTTTTTACGATTTAATCATAAATACGTTATAAATTGTACCTATTATTTTAATATTGACAATGACATTAAATCTAATTTACTAAGACTAAGCTAACAGTACATAGTGTAATGTGCGCGTTTATAAGAAGTACCGTCATGTGACCATGTGTAATGTGTATATAATAGGCAGTATTGTTCATATTAACAACTCATGTCTGACTACTTATATTAGTTATAAATTAGAATTTTCTGTGTCAATTTAATATTTGTAAAACAAATAACAGTATTAAGTATAGCAAGTGAGTTATGTGCTAACTATAGCTTATTGGCTTTTTAGCTTTAATAATTTAAAGTTTCACTATATTTCCATCGATCAAACTATTTCATTCAGGAATGGTCGGTGTCCATATAGAGAGGTCGGGGGATGGAATATAAAGAAACGGTTCTCGGAAACTGACAACAAATTTGAGGGAAAAAAGAGTTTGAAGGGCTATTACTATTTTGGTATTGTTTTTCTACCTCGAAAGGGAAAATAACAAAAAAGATGGATAAGAATCATTTCTACCAGTGCGTACCTACTGGCTACTGATTACATTACAACACAATATTATGTCCATATAGGAAACAATAAAAAAAAAAATATATTGGCTCTCAATTCTTGTGAGGTGTAAATACATTTATTATAATTATTTATGTCATATTCTCCTCATCGCCTTGTAAGATAAACTTATATGTGTCCCTATGAAAAGACAAAAAACTGTAGAATTTATAGTACGCATACCTAATAATTTTGTTATGATATAAATTAATCCCATAATATCATAAAATGTCATACTGATATAGGTATCTACATGGAGTGCTTGGAGAGACGTAGTCCCCCACCCAACGCATGGTATACCTATATTGTATTCCTGATAAATGAAATGAAATTATAAACACGGAGCATAGATTAATATGATTAAAAGTCTATATGGCACGGAGTCACGGTCTATGTTAAATTACAACAATTGTGAACAATTATTGTCTTTTATATAAAAAAAATGTGATACTAACAATTAACAAACTATACTTGAACAAAAATATGTTTTGATTTTGATGAACGTGAGGTGAAGCCCAGGGAATTTTCTTTTTTCAATATTATGTGTTCGATACTTAAGTCCCAACAAAAAATTTAGATAATTGAGCATTGTGCACCAATATATTATAGGTACACTATAAAATATTAGTACTGAAAACTGTACTCAAAATTTACAATTAAATGCAATTTGTGTTGGTATTTTTTTTTTTTAAAGAAATGTTTAACATTGCAATATAAATATAATATAATAAAACAGCTTCCCTGCTCTACACTAAATGAATAATACATGTCTAATACTCTAATATTTTGAAATTTATTTAAAATGTAAATTCACATATGCAAAACATCGCATAGTACCTACAATACTACCTACCATCATTACAACTTCCGTAGTAATCATTCTAGTTACGTTACACTGATTATCATTATATGCATTACTAAAGCATAACGATAATCTATTGTAGTCTGAAAAATATGTCAAACATTAAATATAATATATTTTTGTACAGTTAATAACATTTTGCAAAATATTCGTTTCATGTAGGTACTAGGTAGAGCTGATACTAGGGATAAATAATAGAAATTATTATTATTATTACTATCCCTTTAATATAACAATAATTGTGTAAATAATAATGTATATTTGTCAATTTATTTAATTACCTATTATTAAAAGATAATATTTAGCTATTTTATTTATTTTTTATTTTTTATTTTTAGATCCAGAATACTCTTCCGAACATGTCGGTAAGTCACAAACATTATCATATTATTTGTTAAATAACTAATAATAATATAATATAATATGTTAAAAGTTAAAATTCATTGAGTATAATATATTATTGTATTTAGTATCTAAAACTATGTTATACAACAAATCTTCGTATGGGTACTAAAAATTATTATTTCTATACAACGATATTTTAAATACCTATGTGATCAATGTCAGTTTTGATGCGTTTCGTTTTACAATATTAAACAAATATTTTTAATAAAAACAATTTGGTACTTATTGAAATGTTACATAATTCCGAGCATAATTCAGTCTACATAACGTGAATTTATATATGTAAACAAGTTATTACCTAACCTAGTTAATTAGTTTGCAACAAAAGTTAAATCATAAAAATAAAAATGAATGTAAATAATATTTTTATGCTAAATCTTCTCAATTCTTCTCAATTCTATCAATCATTAATTGTATATTTGTCTTCTGATTTGATTAAGTCAACGAAATAATCAACTATATGTATCATTGCGTCACATTGTATAAATGTAATAAAAATTGAATAGCACAATTATTTATATTGTACAATATTGTGGACAAATACAACGAATAGTTGTATATAAAACTTAAATTAAATATATAATAGATTAGTGAATGAAGTTCTCTACTAAAAAGTAAAAATTAAAATAAAGTCTTAAAGTTAATTAAATATACCAATTTATTAATTTATTAAAGTGGCTGACTTTGTATTATAATGTCAGTGGCGCAACTGCTGCAACTATACCTAGAGGGTTGATTCGATCAAGGGGGCACCCAACATTAACTGACAAGAGAAGGTTCTGCAGACAAAACCAATAATAGCTTATGTCCGTATTTGATTACAAATTTCACACCAAATATCTAAATCACAATATTTTGATATGTATATGAAAAAAAAAATGTCATTAAATACGATTCAATGCGTTAAATGTTATTAAACGAAAAATTAAAATTATCAAGGGCACAATGTGAAAATTTATAATATACAAAGACGAGTATATTATCTACTATCTGAGATCTGAATTAGTGTGCTATTCTATAGATAGTGAATAGTCACTGATGTATTGGTTAAATAATTCATGGGTATCCGGCGTATATACTATCAATATTCTTTCAACAAAATAATCTTTAAAATGTAAATAAAATATGTTTAGGTAATATTTATATACTGATTAAAAGTTAACTGTAGTACATACAATGTTTGTATGTACATGAATTATTAATACAAAATTAAAACTTAACAATTAGATACTATATTATACTTCTTTAATTTTAAAAATAATGTGTGTATATTGATTTATATCATGAAGTATATTAGAATCTTATTAATCGACAATATTGATCGACCACAAATGTTTTTTTACTATAGGATAAGCGCGGAAGGCTAATAAAAACATAAATTAAGGCTCCTTCATTAACTGAAATTACATTGGAGTCCCAGTTTATCTAGTTGCGCCACTGCTTATAATCTAATGCATTCATAAATCATGCCTCGTAATGTTTTTGGTTGCATCTGACATGTTTACAAACATATTTTTTAATAATCAGTATATTATTAAGTATATATTATGTACATTAAAACATAACGCAAACTTATTTATGTTATTCTTTGTAGGGAATTATACAAATCCGTTAAATCTGAACACTTAAACTTTCAATTGGGGATTTCTATGACGCAGGTCTCATATAAAAAACAATTATCTTTGATTTAATTTGTTGTTATCCCCAATACCTATGTCAATAATGTTTACATATAATATTAACTATATATACTGTTTAGCTTTTATAAACTACACAAATTGATACAACTTAATATTTAACATAATAATATACACTTAAAACATGAATGACGTTCAGATTTTTTTAGATTGCATTAATTAACAAACGTCTGCAGTTAATACATGATATCCATACCTACTTTTAACTAGTTTGACGTAGGAAACTATAAACTGTATTTGATAATCAATACATTTTATGTTGAAACTCAAAAAGACTTAAATGTATAAAACTTGGATAAATTTATTATAACTCATTACTAAATAAGTGCAATGCATATCAGTAATCAGTACCTATATCACGGAAAAAAAAATACTATCATTTATACCGGAAAAATTACTTTTTTTGAGCCAATGATTATTTTATAAAATTATATTTAGTTTGTTTTTGATCAGGCATCTATAACATAATACCTATTACGATTTGTATACGACTATACCTACACAAACGTTTAAAATTGAAATATAAATTGACACTTTTTCACGGAATAATATAATAATAATATTTTTTATTCAAATAGATAATAATATAAATGAATACTTAAGCTTATGACATAACTTATAAATTATAACTTAACATAATATGAAATAGTATTGGCCTCTTTAAGTCATTAACTAGAGTAACACAGTAGCTATTTACAAAAAAAAAGTAGGTAATCGTAAATAACAACTAAGGATAACTTTTCAAATCGTAATACTATATAGAATAAACACCGCGATTTAAGTAGTTATAGTAGTTATAGATAGTAACTACTAAGCTTAATGATCTAAAACGTCATACATGTTTTATGTAAATTAAGTATAAATAAATATTAACATCAAATTAATATAATATAGTTACAGTTATACGCATCAGAATATTATGATTTATTTATATTGATTTCTACTCAAAAGTCTTTGGTAATTAAGTACCTATTGACCTACTGAATATTATATTTTAAATAATCGTCTAGTATTTTTGCTTAAAATATTTATACTAGGCAAAATTATAATTAATTACTATAATTATAGTTCGATCTATATAATATAAGTATAATAAGTACAACTATAATATTGTATTTAAAAAAAATAATGTCATATATTTTGAATTTGGTAACAGTAAAATGTCATCCATATATAAATTTACAACATATTTCTTTTATTGGAATCTACAATCAGATTACTCAATATTTAATTTGAATATAACTATATGACATATGTAGAACAGGTCACACTACAAAAAAAAATTATAATTGAAGGTAATTTTATTTCAAAATCAAATGTCATTTTTAAATTACCTATAATACGAGTACATTGCAGATAAGTAGGTAGGTAGTTAAATTATTTCTAATGCCCTTTGATTGGAATCTTATTAGGTAGGTATTGCAATTGTATTCGAAGCATTTTAAACTAACCATAATAATATATAAATACTTAAATATTTGCTTTTTAGCCTATCCAATTATAATAATCAACTTTTTTTTTAATCATTGTTCAAGTTTATAGTCATTATACTCAATTTTACTATCACTTAAAACGATAAAAAACAATTAATGAGTAATTGAATATTCCAGACAATCTATATTTTCTATAATTGAACAATGACAAAAGATAATTGTTGCATACATATAATTATGTAGTTCGTGGTATTACGATTATCATTATTCAGCCCCATATGTTGTAAAACTCTTCATTAGGTGACAAAATGTCAACCAAAACTGTCCAAAAGTAATCTTGATAATTATATATTGAAATTATAATAATAATATAGTATATAATATTATGATACCTAGGTATGTATACAAATAAGTAACTAATTATTGAAAGTATTGTATTATTATAAAATTGTATTTTAGAAGTGACTAACTGAGCTAGTTTTGTTTTATTATAGCTTGTAGTGTAATAATGAATTCAATTATCCTCATATACTTGTTGGTTTTAGTCAAAATGTATAAAGTTCTAATTAGTAATTTCTAATTAATTTATATTTATGTGTAAAACACCTAAATGTATAGGGATTATCAATTAAACATGTATTTTATTTATTTTTCTTCCTAGATACTCTCACGTTCATCGATAACCGTTAACATTTTTGTGAACCATTATTTTTTCTTTGCCCTTTGGCCATACAAAACGTAATCATTTATTGTAAACTGCATACAATAATCTATTAAGTCATTATATTATTATTTATAACGATATTATGTTTTATGTGTTGATAAAAGTTAGTTTTTATTTTTTTTTTTTGGAAACTTTACATTATGTAATTGTAAATTATAATTGGCTTCACACCACTCCCTCTGAAAAAAATGATTATTTTATACAAACTGTTATTTGATCTCAAAACGTATAAAAACACATTTTTTTCTATAGTTTTATTAGTAAATAATTATTTTAATAATTTGTTTCAAGTTTTTAATAAGATATATTACACAAACACTATAGTATTGTACAATATACACAATAATAATGTGATTTTCATTAAATTTACGATAGATATTATTATTATGGCGAACAATGATAGATATAATGACATTATGGCAAAAGTTAACCCGTCTTATTCATGGACGGTAATCATAATAGGATAACCAACGCGGGTACTTCTGCAATAAAATACTACTAGTCTGCCAAAAATTGTATGAAATCTTCGTCTATACTAACGGAATTATAAAAGATTAATAAACCATCTGGATCCGGATATTCTAATCCTCTGATTGCGAACCTAACTTACAATAATCTCCCTGAAAAATTACCTTGTCTGCACCTAAAGAGGAAATGGTGAAGATATCTCATGAGGAGCTTATCCATAAGGACTTTCAGCAGGAGTTAAAATAGTCACTGAAATTCCGTCAATGGACGATACCATTTACATTCGCAGTAAATATATAAAAAGAATTTTGTTTTAAACATACCTATGCTTACTGTTCGTAATTTTCTATACATATTGTAGGTACCTACCTACTCGTATATTTATATTTTCAATTTCAATATTTTGCAGAAATTAAATGTAATGATTATTTTTTATTACCTAACTACAATTTATTGTTTGTCCATTATTGTTAAGATATTTAATTGCTTATTATTGAAAAATAATTTTACTGCGTATATGTTGTTATTTATTGCAGTTTTAGGATGAATTTATTTAAACTCATTGATAATTAATAGTTAAACTGGCCAACCTACCTACTATTTGCAATGATACATATGCATAAAGCAAAAGCATGTTACAAATTATTGCATAGTTGCACAAAATATGTACCTACCTAATGCAATGACCACATTACTAATCATTACTTTATACTTCGATATTAATTTCAATAATCAACACGTGAGATAAAACATCGATAATATAAGATATTAACAGGTTGCTAATCGATCCAGTATATTTGATATTCAGAATTAAAATAATTTCTTTGATGTGGACGAAAAAATGGATTTCAATGAATATCTGAAAAAAAAATAGCATTCAAATTATTATAATTAGAGTTATTATATGTACCTAATTAGTTTTCTCACTTAAATTGATTAGCACTTGTAAAATCATAATATAATATAATCGTTATTCTTATATAAATGTAAAATACAATTCAAAATATGTAAATCTCAAAATATTTTGAGTAGGTAAGAGAAAAAAGATCCTCTCATAAACTCTACCCCATATAGGGAATTGCATCACGCCCATGCAGAAAATACAGATAAGTATAATATTGCTCTTAAAAATACAATAAAATATCTTATTATGACTTTTGGACTGCACCTCTGAATAATAGAACATTCAAAATAGTGAGAAACTTTTCTTTTCCATTCCACAAACGTTTGTTATTACATCACAGTCACTATATAGTATAGATTAGTGTAGGTACCTAGTATACATTTATACTTCCTGTGTGAGCCGTCTGGTATAAATTATAATATTGTGTATTAGTAAAATTAAAATATACCATTAAATACCATTATATACATTAACATGAAATAATCAGTTTTAATAACGCATATTATGTGTATCATTACTATAGATTGTTTAAAATGAAAAGTACCTATATAGCATATACATATTATATTATACGACCTACCAATAGATAGATATAACTGTTATATTATTATACATTTATACCAGTTACGGACTACTCTACCTAATCACGATCAGTAGGTGGTGATCCTCGAACTCGTAACCTCAAAATAATTAATGTCACTGAAATATCGTTGAATAATAATAGATATAAAAAAATATAATATCTAATCATAAAATACAAATGATAATATGAGAACTTGCATTCAGTATATACCCACAACTGCAGCACAGACACTGCAGTAAAAACGATATTTAAATGTTTTAAATTTCGAACCCTCCGGCCCAATACCATCGATAAGATTGTTAGCTAATAGTATAATATAATATTTTGTTTAGTAAAATGCATTATACCTAGTTGTATGTGAAAGAAACACAGAAGGCGTATAACAGGCACGTATAGAGCGTCACGTGGGTTTAATAAAATGCTGAACATGGTATTATTTTTATTTTTTTTCTTATACAAGACACAAAACCACCGATGAGGCAAGCAATGAAAAAACACAAATCAAGGTTCCTAACAATTGATACATTTAGTAGTGAACCAACTATATTTATAAATATATAATTTGAAACACTTTTTGTGTTTATTTAATTTGATTATTTGAATAATAATTCCAGGGGCATAATACATGAGTATTATAACCTTAAAAAACCGATTATGTAACTTAGATGTAAAAATGTGATTCCGAATGAAAACGTAGGGATGAGAAGCCCTGAATTATGTGCGTCTGGCCGTGCATGCGGACAAAGCGCGTGAGAGGAGGGAGACAGAAGAGAGGAAGTTAGTGACCTGCGGAGAAGAGTCGATGATCCCGTCTGCGCCATTATATACTAACGAAGGAAAAAATGCATAAAGAACTTATTTTAGCCCCAAGAAACGTATATAATATAAATATTTCACAAACGTAAATACTTTTTTCCCGAGGCTAACCACTATATCCACAAGTATACACGTTGTCAAATAATACAACTGTTGACTAAACATCTACCGAAGCAGTTAACAATGTTTTTATAAAATTAAAATATTATAAGATTTTCAATGAATCGCAATTATTATAATATCGCAAGTTGGAATTATTTTAAAATAATAAAATTAGCATTTAATAGATTGGTTTCAAATATAAAATATAATATGTAATTCACACTAAAAAATATTATGTATACACATCGTTTAAAAGTATTTTAATATAATACGAGCGGTCCTATATATAGATAAAATACAATGTATCTAACCGTAACCTATACTCTTGTAGCTCTTTCATCAATACAAAATCAGATTTTATCCGATTTAAGCTCACGTGTTTTTTTTTCTCTATAAAACTCTTTAATCTTATAGTGTTAATAAGTGTAATACTTACCTAATTGTTGTGTTATATTTTTCTTGTTTAGATGTTCCGAACGAAGGAGTATACATGGTGTGCGGTGTCCTCATCGCCATGGTGCTCGTCGCTGTGATAATAGTAATCCTAGCAGTTACTATAAGGTGGGTTAAAAATGTGTTTACAATATATTGTGTTATTTGTCTCTTCGAAAAGTGCTTTGGTCTGACGATGTATAGCGAATATTTACAGAGAACAAGGGTTTATTATAGTAGGTACTTAGAGGAAACATTCAGGCTGCGGCGCCGGACGAGACCCGTACTGGAGATCCTTGAACCTTAAGAAATCACTGCGTACACGCACGCACACATTTACAGACATAAACACACACTCACACACACAAACTTTGTTCTTTGTTCAATAGATGATAATAATATATATATATTGAGTGCGTTTAACCCAATGCGCACCTCAATGAGTGCATATACGAATCCGTTTACTATATAATATACTATATATATGTATGGTTAGGTATAGCCTACAATATAATATATATATAAATAAATGTATATTCGATTTGAATGCAAAATTAACGTTAATATTTCAAATCTCGAGGTCCGGGAGAAATCGGGTCAGACCAATAATTTTCCGCGCACACCATCAATGCCAGGGTCGGACCGGGTTATCCGCGGATGGTGCATCATAATCGTAAAAAACTCATCCAATTTATATATGTAATATATAATATATATATATAAATAACACCTATAACGGGCAAAATAAATAATTTAAATCAGTCGATTCGCAAACGCTTATAAAATAAATATATGTAATATGTATATAGGTACACGTTGTCGGATATGGATGAGCGTCAGTCGTGTATCACGTGGCAGACCAGTCACATTACACAGAATTCTTATAATTTACCGTAGTAAAAATTAACATTTATATTATTATCATCAAATCAAATTTTCCTCGGAATTTTCTAAGGAAAACTTTTTTTCTATTCATTTACAGTAGTTTGTGGTGGCTTGTAGAAATTAAATAGATTTCATTTCCGACACGTAATTATACAATATATTACCTATGTGCATTAGAAATTAAGAAAGTATTCATATTTATTTCAGTACTTATTTGACGATTTATAGTACAATTATAATATATTTATACAGGTAAAGTAGTCAATAGTTATCTATAGTTAAATATATTTTATAAATAGGTAATTTCAAAAAATATATTATAATGTTGTCTGCGTTCTTATATAATTTAATTTCTTGCAGATGATGCAAACGTAAACTTTATTGCATACGATTGTCCCAGAATTAAAATTAATCAATTCTTTATAATTATTGTTTAATAAATGCGTTTCACAAACATTTAAATAAATTGCTTAATGATAAAAATGTATACTAGAAAACATTTGATTGTTTTATTCGACTAAAAAAGGCTTTTCTTTTAACCATCGACATATTAATACAATATTATGGCCCTGGTCAGGAGACAACAAACCTTATTTTCTAATCAATGTCAGGCCGCTTAGGCCTTGGAAATGTAATTTCGGAAATGAATTCTGATCTGATTCTATATTATTTATGAATGATCACGATATTTTGTTTTCTAGAGGTCTACCTCTCTAATGTTCATTTATTCAATGTTTTTCATTACATTATAAATGTCACCGTGATTGACATTTTGGCTACAGTATTCCATTCACCTTGAAAACTTAATTTTTTTTCGATATGCAAACACGACCATACGAACAAAACCTGCAGCATATAAGCTTTATCGATATAGCTGTTACAATGTAATACGTACGTACCTACGTAGGAACCTAACAGGTAGTTTTTAATGTGAGATCATAATATTATTGTTGTAGGTAGGTACCTAACCTAACTAGGGACATTTGATTTCAATCTCCACTTAAATGTTTTCCTTACGTTGCATGCATCGGTTTTACTATACCTAGTTATATCCAATTATAAATCAAAGCATCGCATCGTATAATATCATTAATCACTCGTTCGATTCAAAGTTTGTATAGGAAAAAGTTAGTTCCTGCACTACGTATGTAGGACGTAGGTAGATACTTAGGTACAGCGCCAATGTGGAAAATACTAAACATCGGCTTCGAAGAACTGAAATATTATGTAATTTATGTTTAGCTGCTGCTCGATAAATGCATTTCAATTATATACTATAATATAATATATAATATTAATGTCTAATTCGCATGCTGTGGAGAAATTTTATTCATGTTATATTCCGGATAGATTTCTAGCCACTGATGGACGATTTCTCTTACCTCAGCGAATTTGTTATTATTCAGTTCTCGATGATCTGCTTATGGTTTAAATACAATTCAAAAATACAAAATAAATTTAATATATATTATAATGGTCAGGAAGTTCTCTCAGCTGATTTTGATTTAAACGTAGGTAGTAATGATTAAATTATCATTTTATTTTCAGCTCATGATTCGCTTTCTAAATTTAATATATATATTATATCTTGAATCAAAACCAAAATATTATTTACTACTGTCAGTTAACAGGTATTATTGTTGTAATTAAATTGAATCAACTGTTGCACTTTTACCAGTAAACTATCTCTGACTGCCGTCCAATGACTTGACATGAATTACGAAAAATTTGGAAACATATTTTATCCCGAAAATACGTTTCAAAAAGTACGTCAGCATGCACGTGTATACGGCCGATTCAAGCAAACGGGGGTTGCCTAGGTGAACCATGACGTCATTACTTACTGGGTGGATCGATGCTCGGCATGGTACCCGTGTTTGACCAAAACTTTTAACCATTCAAATTCAAAAAAAGGGTCTGTTTTTTAAGGAAAATAATCTAATAAATGCGTATAGCTTTGAAGTAGGTAGATAGAACATATTCCCAACGAATATATATTATGTATATTATTTTTGTTGGTATAATAATAAGAATAATAAATCAATAAAACACTTTTGAAATAACGTTTATATAGGTACTGAGTAATAATCTAACAAATATCTCTGAAAACTGATTATAATGATAAGTATACTCATAAAATGTACTACCTACCTACTTCGATTACCAAAATAAGTAATACTTAGTACTTCCTCGATTGCAATAGTCTTCATAGATATATTTTTTATACTATACTCATATCTACAGGTCATATAGCTATCAGATGCTATTATTAGACAATTCTAATTTTAATATTATCAAAGCTGCGTGCCGGAACTTCTCACAATTAAAGAATACAATTAACACTATTTATCATGCATTTAATTATTAAATCGTGATTTATAATAAAATTTCGTGATTTAAATATAGCCAGTAAAAATATAATGTATAATGCGTCGGCGTATTATAATATAGGTACGCTTGTCTAGTCGACAAATTTCCATAAAGTGACATTCAAAAGTGAATATATCGTGTCAATGTCAAAAATGATCGCCCAACACTTAT
This sequence comes from Macrosiphum euphorbiae, assembly GCA_949089665.1. NCBI lineage: Eukaryota > Metazoa > Arthropoda > Insecta > Hemiptera > Aphididae > Macrosiphum > Macrosiphum euphorbiae. The sequence goes on from CARXXK010000005.1 coordinate 17,986,153, forward strand.
ACTTATTTTAATAATGTAACTAAAATAACGTTAGGTATGACGTCCTAATATGTTATTATTTAATTAAACAGTTTTGTGTATATAACAATGTATAATATGTAATTATAACATGCAAAACACACAAGTAGGTGTAAATATTGTATGTTCGCGTGTATGAGTCAATCAAAAATTCGATTACAGGAATGAGAGTTTGGATCACGCGATACGATGTGCATACTTATAGACATTATACTATGGTCGAGTCAATTTGCCTCCAAACAATTGACACCGTTTTCCTTTAGAGTTTAAAATATTAAAACATTTAATTTTATTTACCTTTGAAAAAGTTGTTGTGTGGGTTATTATTGATAATGTAATTTTGTAAATAACAATTTTTATAGGAACATTATTTTTATTTATTTGGTTCTATTAATAGTACAGGCTGGTAGCCCAATGGTTACATTACATTAACACCATTTACATATATAAATATAACAAAATTACATATTATTTTCATAAAATATATTAAATAGTTATATTAAGAAATTCACGATTATAAAGATTTTGAACTTTTAATAAATATGCCAGTAACTGACATTTTATTTAAATATCAAGCCTATTACTACTATATCTAATGTTACAAATTTCATTAAAATAAATTTCGAAAAATAACGTCATCAAATAATTGAAATGATTTACCGTCATAATGTCATTCAGACTTAAAAGTTAGAATCCCTATATCAAACATTTCTTTTTATTATTATCACAATTACACAGTTATATTTACAGTGTAACATAATATGTTATATATGCAATATATTATATTGAACTGAATTTTCAAGTTATACATACATAGTTACATACTAAATACACTAAATGCTCATAATTTTGTTATATCTGTAAATCTATAATATATTTTTTTTATTTGCAGTAGGTATAATGGTCTATACCTAAAGGGCACAATAATTAGTATAATATATGTGTTAAGGTTAGGATACATACTATAAATATTAATTAATCTCGTTAATGAACTAAAATAATAAGGAATACTTAACATTTGCGTGGTTAGATTTGATTTGAAGAGTCATCCATTAATGACACTCACGGTTGACTTAAAAAAAAATTAACCGGTAGTGAACCTATAGTCTGGTTTAAATTGGGGGGGGGGAGGCAAGAAGGTCATGACAATTTCTACTTAAATACACAATTTTTCAATATGTCAATATGTCTCACATTGTAATATTTCACAACATAACAAACAATCAAAAGTGGCCCAAAGTGTTGTAATTTTACAATGTTTTCACGATTTGTCAGTAAGATTTCCTTATCAAGATATGCGGTCGAGCACACCGCCTTCGACCTATGTAGGTGGTAATACCTATTACCTACTATAGAAAAATGATAACAGACAAAACCGAAGAAAAAACACATCGTAAAACCAATAATATACGCATTCCTCTCTCCGCTCAGAATTTAAAAAATGTGGTACGATTTGTTTTGATTCCTATATGTCGACTGGTTTTTTATTTTTATTTTAATAAGTCAACTTTTTATTACGTACGGTGAACTGCTATATATGAGATCGTTATAACATTACCTATATGATATTCTTGAGTAGATATAATATAAAGGTACCTATAATATACTATATGGAAATGATAATAATAATATACAGATTTACATAATTTTGATATTATAATAATATCCTCTGAAATCGAATAATAATAATAAAAAACACACAGACACTTAAATATAATAATACGCATACCTATTGCCCGTACCTACGGTATTATATTATTAAATACGCTGCTGCGATGTGCGCTCAAAACTATACGTTTTAGAGGAATCGAATCCCATCATCACCAGTCGTGTGGCCTAAATATATTTTCGTGTATTACGTACGACACGTATTATTATCATCGTATTGTAAACGAATGACAAATATTTAGGCAGCTATGGATCCTTTTGCACAAGTGAGTGCGCGTCCGGAGCGCAATAATTCGAAACGAAGAGAGGCTGCAGGACACTCCGCATTTCTAAGGGTCCTCGTGTCACGTGCAGAGCACACAGTGCGATACGCCTTTTTGACATTATTATTATTATAATTATCATTATTACTTTACTCTGTGCGAGCGGGACGATGAACCGTTGGCGCCGACGGAATGAACGTTGGCAGACTCGAATTAATTTGCATTCGGAGCTAGGGACGCGCGCCCGAAGAACAAACGGGTCATGGCGGGCGTCGTCAAGCCGCCGCCGCGTGAACAATATTATTATTATTATTACTATTGCTATTTATTTCTATTATTATTATTATTATTACTATTATTGTACTGTCGTACGTGTTACACGTCGCCAAGCTATGTGCGCTCTATACACAACCCCCTCCACGGCCCACCACCCACCCCGTCGACACTAACTCCGCACCGCCACCCGCTGCTCTTGTAACGGGTTACTCGTTACATTGTCTTATTTATTTTTTTTTTATCCCTCCACGTGTGCCCTCGTTTTGTCCTCGGACTGCATACGGCGACGGACCTATACCTACGTTCAATATTATTATACTTAGCACTGACGACGTCTCCGACCGATCGGTGCATATTGCGCGTGGTAGAATTTAATAAAAAATTCAATTTTGTTGCAACTCGACAATAATTCTATCCGTATATTTATACTCGCACACGGTCGTCACGATCGTTTCCGACGCATGTCAATGATTCTCCCTCCCCCACCTCAAAGGTCAAGGGCGGACGGGGAGGGGGATTACCTGTATAGGTACGTGTTCTAGCAATCCTTCAATTTTTTTCAAATGCGCACTTTTCACCTGTGGAAATAATAAATAAAAAAAAAATTTGTTATTACGCCCCCTCCCCTGAACATCCTCCGCTCACCAACAAACCGGCCAAACACGCATCGCGACACTGTTATATTTAGTTCCTATATATATACATATAGATAGGAAGGTACATATAATAATAATAAACCTTAAAAATCGATTAAATTATTTCATTCTACGTCGTATATAGAATCTACGACGTAGGTATTAAATATTATTATTTATACGTTTTGAAGAAAAACATTACCAAGTAATAATTATTCTTTGTGGACTTTTTTTTTGTTTTTAAATGTCTAAAAAAAATATTTAAATTGACACCGAATTTTAAGCAATTAACGACCCCCAGCTGCTTATATAATGACAAACCTATAGGCTATAATGTATGTTGTATGTATAGCAGCAATTACTCAGAGCACTGCAGTGCAGCGTATTATATAGCTATAATATACGACATTTCCCCAGATATAACACCATAGAAAAACAATAATCTTGGCCCGCGTTACGCAACTTTTTAGTCAACCGCGATATCCAGAGACAGCGATGGCGCCGCTATAAGTGCAAGGGAATAGAAGAGAATGGCGTACACATGTTATTATATGCCGACTACCTGTGGACGTGCACTTATAGGAATAGTAGAAAAAAACTTTTTGTCATTATATAATACGCAGCTCGTTTACACAACGGTCTTGATAGCGTCTATAATATAAATTATAAGTCACCTATTTGATGTGCGCATACGTCGAAAGATAATAATATAATATTATAATAATTGATAAACAAAATCGTTTTCTCTTCAATGCTGCGACAACCCCCGTGTTGATAGGTTTTGCCAAACTGTTCGTCAAATCGCGTGTTTCGAGCACACTAGGCGAAGTAAAAATATTGCGTCATCGAGCGTTTTATTTCCTCGTCGACTGTTCGGCTCCAATTTAAACCCTAAACCAGTGTTTACGCCAAAAAAGTCTTTTAGTTATGGTTTTTTTTAATGCGTTAAGTGTTTGTTATTCATTTGCCACACGGTTTGGCCGTCTTTGTCAGTGCCGACGGTGGGTCGCACCCGTTATAAAAGCTCCTAGCCGAGTCAAATGAGAATATTTATTTTTAGACATTAAGCACTCACAATAAAAAGTTTTGTAAAAACAAAAAAAAATTGCAAAAATATCGGTTGTCCACTTTGAACAGTTTGCAGGAAAAAAACACAATATCGTTGGCACTGATTAATCACGTATAAACAAACCGCCACTCGCATTGTTTATCTTGAATTCTAACAAAAAAAATGCATTCTAGAGTTAAAAATTCCAAAACATAATTTCTAATCATTAATGACTATATAGGAATCTCTCATACAAATTGTGTACACTGTGCAAAGTATGTCTGTCACTAAAATCCATTAAAACACTGTTTTAATTTTTCTATAACGAATACAATAGTTGAATACATTTCGATACGTTTCCAACAATATTTCAGCGTAGGTACTATATATTATAATTATTAATATTACATTCCATACCTATTATTACCGTGTTATATACGATTGGATAACCAAGTTTAAAGTTGGAACGAATGGCCGGACAAAAATCTATAAACCTAGTTTGAATGTTTGAACTTTTCCATTATATAATTATATTATGTGCGTTGTATACAATATATACATATAAAGTGGGTATTCATTCAACGTTTAGGTGTAGTCTTTGGACTGCATTCGCTAAGTATACAAGTAAGAAATTATTATGCCATTGTCAACATACATATTATAGTTATATTTACGTATATTGACTTTAATACTATACGGTAATATAATTCGTAACGATTTTTCATACGCATCTATGTATATATAATATTATATATCTATGGACTTTATTGATGTATGTTTGATGAATTATATAACAATATAATAATATAATAAAGAATAGAGCGTTATAATTTCATACCAAAAAAATGCTTATACCAAACGCGTATTATATAGTTCTCGTTACTCGTTAATTATTTCATTTAAATAAAGTATTACATATTATTATAGTGACGCGATGTGTGTGTGTACTGTGTATGTATATATCAACATCAGGTGATTACAAATGTTTTTGCAATAATAGATAACCACCATAGCTGCGATAGTTCGGATATTATATACTATTGACAATTTCGTTGTTACAACCACATGTATAAATTATTGTGTATTTAGATGTTGATAATGTACCTATTATGATTCAGTTTATACATCAGATCGACCGCCGTTGGTTAGTAATTTTTTTCCGTTCGCCGGATTTCAAATAATCGTTTAATTTGTGCGGCCCTTATTTGAACGTATTATTTGACAGTCGTTTCTCTTTTGGAAATAATAAGTAATAACGATATACGATTTTAACGTGTCACTGAAAAAAAATATTGCTATGGTAGTCCATTTTGACAAGACATCTATCAATCATGGAACATTTAATCAGGTATTTTTACAATAATTAAGTGATATCGATTAAGAAATTACTTTTAATTTTTGCATTCCTTAAAGCAACCCAACTTATTGCTTAGGTAATAGGTAAAACAAATAAATATTATGCCGGTGCCGACAATTAAATCAATATATCATAATATTATATACGTTATCATTCATTAAACAAATTGGTAAAACCGTCTTCACATTTTTTTTATTATGCTTAAGGTAAAGTAATAAATTAACCCAGCGGCCAGTACAAAACATTCAACAAATAAATCTTAAATGGATGACGTAGTTGGGTTAATGTACAAATTATAAACTAAATTTTTTTTTTTTTCATCAAACTTTTATACTATAGAGATTAGTTGATTGTTTTTATTATACCATATTATTATAATCAGTTATCACTATTATAGTGAACGAATTTATTTCATTCTTGTTTATAACACACTTTTGATTTATTAGAATATTTTCAGAGATGATCATAATATTTTTGCATAATATTAAGAGCTTGCGACTTGCGTACATACCTACAAAACGTATAATATTATAGTCTGTTAAATAAATATTTCATTTCTCCGAAGTTTCTCATAACCCTCCAAAGTAGATGACCTTTAATTTTTTTAATAATTCAATCATCGTCACTTGCAATTCTGGATAAGCCGTTATTTCAACATTCGCGTTTCCTGCTATATATATGCATATGTATAGGTACCTATTACCTAGTATAATATTGAAAATGTATTCAACTGGCAACCTCTAAGTTTTTAATGAATTATTATGCATGTTGAAACTTGAGTGGTCTATTATTAATTCGCGAAATATAATATGACTAATATTATTTTTTTATTATTTTTTTCTTAATCATTTTCTGACAAACATAGGACTTGCGTGAATTTCAATATATTATATATTATCGCGGAAAGATTTCACTTTTAAGACGCCTGTGCACAGTGAAAGCAACTCAATTGCCCACCTAAACAACCATCGTTGAACTTGTAGCCTCTGCGCTCTACAGTCATTAGGTGGTAATTAATTAAGAAAGTTCACACGTTATACACACACAATCGTCTTTTGTTCAAACGCATCTTATCAATTTTTCATACTCATCTTCTTAAATTCAGGTTATCATATTGTAAAGAATGTATTATTGTCCTCATTATATTATTCCCAAATATAATAATATAATAGAGCCATAGCGCCGTGTTAGGTTATGCACCGTACTCCTTTGTGTAGGTAAATGAAATCCAACAAAATGAGAACCAATCTATAAAGCAATTAATGTGACTCTTTCACGTGACTTTTGCGCAACTTCTTCACGCGTGACTCACTTACACGCCTTCACCACGTTTCTCACCCAGTTACAACTAGCTGGGTATATCCGAGTACTAAGTACATTCATATTTATTATTTTACAAACCATATTTTACGACTTTTTCTCGATAATTTTTTAATTTGTTTTTTAAAAATATATGTATAATATATGAATTTAAATCTAGTTCAGTCATATGAGTAATACCCGCGTATTACGTTGTGCTATATAGTCATCATCTACGAGTGGTATCAATTATAATCAATTAAAAAACAACAAACCGTCATTGGATACTACACCCGAACCGGGTTATTAAAATTAAAATAAAAACAAACTTTAGAGAAAACATTATGAGTAGACAACAAAATTATAGTATAGTATATATAATAATTATAATTATATATTTTAACTTTAGAGTTACATGCCAAGTCTGTGTAAACGTCTCGTCTGGTAAAATGCCATTAAGTTCAAACATTATTTAATTGTTTGGTTTTATTTTTGTGTCAATTGTAAATAAAATATCATATTTAAAAATTTAAACTTAGAACTTAGGTACTGTTCATTTTAAATTTAAGAACATTATGTATTCTCCTGCTTTTTTATAGCACCTGCATGTATTTTATTTATAAATACTAAAGAACCAATTAAAATAAAATATACTTTATTAGTTTTTAATCAAATAGATACTTAATATATCAAGTAATTTGATCCATACATTTCTGAAATGCTATTGAGATTTAAGGAGTTGTGCTTAAAATTATGAAATAAGTAATTTAATAATAATGGCAGGTAATTGATAAAAAAAAAAAGTAATAATAAATAAATAAAAGTTACACAATATTTAAAAATGTTGATTTACTAATAAATTTGATTACCTAGGTATAGTGTTTTTTTTATCAAATCGGGGTGAGAATTGAGTGCTGAAGATATTCGGTACGGTAGGCTGCATTTTATTTTAAGGTTTTAATAACTGCGACATTCAATTCGTTTTACTATAAAGTGCATAACTACTGCGCATGAAAGGCACATTATACAGATTTTTTTTTATCGATGAGGAAGCTGCATTATGTGAGATGTGTATGGTCAATACGTATAAGATGATTATTCCACTTCAAGTTTCCTCAGAATTTTCTGTGAATGTGTCCATTGTGTGACGTCTTATTTATTTAAATCGTATTTTATTTGATTTTGTATAATATAATATGTTGGGGATTTCCAATTGCAACATGCATTGGTGGTGCATTTTGATTTTATTGTGGAGGATAAATAGCTTTTGCCTAGTATTGACATTTGGGATATCAAAGGTATTACTATTGAGCTCTTTGTTTTACAAGAAGTATTTATGCATATCATTACAATACATGTTAATATTACATTACAGAAATTAAGATTTCATAATTTTTACTTTTTGACAAATTACCCGTCTCTTGTACTTGCAGTGCAGTTTTTTCCTCGTAACTCGAGGCCAACGTATATATATAGTGAATGTATCTACCTGTTTTTGCCAATAATAAAAAAAACTATACAAGAAAATTATTTAACGCTTATAGACATATAGACGTGACGTCTTTGTGTGGAGTTCTCGTTATCGTATACACGGCAAAAAAAAATCTGATTTTCTGGTTATACCTATACTTACGGAAGACGGAAGTAATCAAAAAGTCTTAGTCTTAACTCTTATTAAAAATGCATGATTCTATCGGTATTATATATGTACCGGTACTCTCTATACGGTAATCGAACAAAAAGTCTTTGGTAAAATAACACATGGAAAAAAATATTTGTGAAATCCAACGATGCGAAGACAAGAGAAAAAATATTGTAGGTATAATATTATTAAGACAACTTTAAAAATGAAATACAAATACAAAATTTCAATGAATATATTTTTAAGATGAAAATTAAAAATATTAACTAATGATCGTATAATATATAATATTATGACGGTATAAAGTCTAATAATGATATCTGCGACTTTCTAAAAGATATTGATAATGTATTAAGACAAGGTTAAATAAATTAAGATGTATAATAAATAATAATTGTTATTATATTTGCGAACTATTTATCACCGCCATTTGATTATTTTACTTTGCATATAATTTGCAGGTTTAGTTTATCGGTGCAATTTGTTTGTTATTGAATATTATTTTTTATCGTATATAAAGATTCACTGTCGGCTGTATATGGCACGTATATACCTACATCGAACATCTCGTCTATAGTCGTCTTGAGCATGATCTGAGATATTATCACAGTCCATAATAATACACTATCGATCGTTCGCTCTTTACCTAATACGGAACTAGACCAAACATAGGTACCCACCTATCTAAATATAAAAAAAATCAACAACGATTTCAGTTTACAATCGTTCTCGAGTCAGACGACAAGCAAAATTGCATAGCTTTTATCCGATGTTTAAAAATAAATATGCGTTCGGTTTGTGACAGAATATAATACATACTTACGGTTAGAACAACACTACAAATTAAAATAATATTATTAGGTATAACAATCACGCACTAGTACACTTAAAATGCGCTCGCATATTTCTTTTCTCATTATTCTCATATTATATGCAACTATACAAGGCGGCTAAAACACAATTATATATTATTATACTCTCGCGATCCTAATTTTTGTAATTTCAAGTACCCTACTCAGTAGGTACTCATGAAACAATGCAATTTTTCACTTTTATCCTACTAAAAATTTGTCAAGATATGTAATGAAGGCAACCACGTAAATGTTAAATAAAATTAGTTCAAATTAGTTCAAATTAGTTGAAAAATCGTTTTTTATGCACCGAAATTTGCATGATAATATTCAGCTGCCTCGAAGTCAAAAATAAAACGTCGTAAAAAATTGTAAATATATATAGGTACAGCATAATAAATACGCATATTATCATCCTGATACTTATAAGACAAATTTCAGCGGGATAATGATTAGTTTTCATTGTTTTTTTTTTTAATATTCGCACTATACATATACATATATTCCATACACCTGCAGCTTCCAACACGGTCAACGTGTGTTGTACATCGCCAACAACCGTGGTGTCTTATTCACACAAAATCACAATTCAGCTTTATTCGCATAAACGCTGATGCAGACGGATTTTGCTACACAACATTCACATCATTGTAGCTTAGTATAATAATTATTGCACAATACAGGTATATTTAAAATACACGTTTTGTGTATCGTATAATATTTTTATTACGATCGAAATTTTTTCTCATTTCAATATGATTCGTGTATTCGAAAACCAGCGCGATAGTTATATGATGTGATAAAAAGGAATGGCGCTGCAACATGTTTAGAAATCAAACAATTAAATTAAAGTTGAAAAGTTCACCACGAAAAAAAAAATTTTAAAAGTCTAATTTCTTGTTTGCGGGCAAGACAAATATCGGCCATTTGGTGACCCCTGGTATTTTGTAATGGATGCTGTGTTTGAATTTAGAATCAAATAGTATACCTACACCTATACGTATTTGTGGGAACTGGGAAACGAAAATGTAGGTACATACTTTCAACGGTTGACTTCTTGTAGCAGTATGATGGATTCTAGTGTCATTGACGGGAAAATTCAAAATTTTAATATTTTTAAAAGATCAAAAGTTGTCAGTATCCAACCCTCTACCCCCCACTGTTAAGTAGCAACTATATAGCAACCCAACTCGTCGGTTGAGCACCCCACACCCCACATGCTGCACGTGCAGTACAACACTTTTATATATAAGAACACGACGTACATAATGTACGATTTGGATAACCCATAAAACTCGGTCGAAATCGCCTAGGCGGACAAAGGAGACGGACAAAAAACACGAAACCCAATTGTATATATATTACGTTTTATATAATATATTATTTGTCACGCGACAGCCGCTGGCGTTGGCCGCGAACTCGTGACAATAATTATTACCATCGTCGTACCATATTATACGTACGAGTACGAAAATATCGGTGACGCCGAGGCGATATTTTCGGGGTGGTCACCCACGACAGGCTCGCACGCGGGCACGCAGCTGCAGACAAACCGTCGTCGTCGTCGTCGCACATAATAATAATATTATAATAAATAGTATAGTCGTCGGGCGAGCGTTTCGTAAAATAATAACCAACCTAATAATAAAAATAATCGTGGCGGACCTTCGGAAATAAAAGCCCCTCTGACGTCAACGGTGACCCGGAAAGTTGGACTTGCGCCACAGTCTCCGTTTTGGACGCGTTCCCGCGGTCCCCTCGCACGACCACACACGCCCACCCCTGAAAGTCCTCAGGCCGTCGAAACCCCGGCCGATTCTCGGGCACTTCTTCCCTCCGCACCGAGACGGTGTTTCTGGGAAGTACTCTCTAGCGGTGCAGTCGTTGACGTATATTATGCTCTTGTTATATTATATGTGTTATACATATTATTTTAGCTCGACCAACCTAATTTAGGTGTCGGTGGTGTTTATCGTATTTATTGTATAGTATTATGTATTATATACGTACGACGACGACGAAAAACAACAACAATATCATAACACACAGAGCACAATAAAGTGTTGTTTTCGACACGATAATCGTGTGAGAGTATAATAATAATATTGCACTCGGTGGCGTAAACAAAACCGTAAAAAAAAAATAACATCGCGGTCGGTATAGTATATCGTATTGTGGGTACCTATACATTATTTTGTATATAACATTCATGGTATACGCGGTTGATATGATAATAACAATGATAATATGAGGTATTATAGGTGTCTGCAGCTGCGGTACATATTTATAGGTACACCGTACACACACACACACATCGGTGTCGTGTCGACTAATAGGCGTATGTCGTTATGATATATCGCAGTCGGTGGAAAAATGTTTAATAAAAAAACCGTACTCGTTGTCACGGTTTGCGGATATTATTGTAATTTATATTGCAGGTAAAACATGGTCTATGTACAAGTTTTCGCGCGTGTCAAGAAAAATGTGACAATTTTACGTCGTACCTAAATTAGCGTAATATTATGGGCGAGAGCTCGCGGGGTACGATGCCACTGTGTGCCTCCAAGACGGGGGGGGGGTCAATCTCGTCCACCGGAAGGGCCTTTTTCACCCCGAGAAGAACTCGATATCGATACATATTTGAAAGTCTCGTTGTAAAAAAGCACCCCCTGTAGGAACTATATCGGAAGAAGTTATAGACTGGTTCAAAACCCGTATGATGTGCAGGTAAAACGTCGAATTGAACACTTTCTAGTCGATATACAAAAAAAAGTCACCAACAAATTTGATACTTGTGGATTTATAATAGCATTTTCGTGGGAAGGGGAGCAACTATAGTGGAGATAATTTTTTTTTTGCATGCCTATAAAATATGAATGTATAAGCACTCTGTACACGTCGGCTCACCTGCATGGACGCCGGCGCCGGTTTCGAGTATGGTCAATACCACGGTTATCTGACCAGATAACCGTGGTCAAATACTCGATAACTAAATCATTGTTGAATCGTATGGCCTTTATAAATTTAGTTGCGCATCGCGGTCTCATGGCCCTTTTTAAGTCGGCGTCAAGTACACTGTAAATAGCACCTACTATATACCTAAGGTGTTTACTGTTTTTCTTGCAATAATAATATTATCGAGTAGGTATTATAATATTGGGTAATGGTGCTCAATAGCTGCAGGTTGCAGTACATTTATTGTATTTTATTTTTTGTGATAATAATAATAGTGTTGTTATTGGTTGTTTATCTCCCGCATATAATGTACATAATCCGACACAATATTTTGGCAAGTCCGATACGATTTCCGTTTAACTCTCATGACGACGACTGCGGACCAGTGTACCTACGCAAAATATATTATTGTAATTATTTACGTAGGTACTTTATTTACACTATAAAACCGATGAAGCGGACGTCAAATTCGCGGAAAACTGTCAGTTCTATTGAGGGCCAATTTCCTAGATTTCCGAAAGAAAATTCCCCGCGGGTGTTTATACATTGTTGTGGCTTGCCGAGACTAAACAATTAACGCGATATAATATTTTTTATCAACACTACGTCATTATAGTATCGGTTTTTTTATGTATCGAGTATAACGCATTAATATTATAATAATATAATATTATAATGTACCTCAACCTCGGAATCTATTATTACTCCTCGCGTCGCACATTGTGATGGGATTTTTTTAATTAACCGTTGTCATAATATAATGTTAACAATAATAATAATGAAATGTATATTATGTACGTTGTTATTTTTGCAACAGAGTTTGGTCGTTTGACGTGCGTAAATGTGAAAAATTACTATCTCCCCGATGTGCATAATATGTGTATAGTTTTTTATACAATACACTAATATAATGGTCGTGTGTGGTGTGTCGATACGGGCGGCGGCGCGTAAATAGCATGTAACGAGCGTGTAATGTATATATATATATATTATATTGTTATGTATGTCGTCACTGTGCAAGTCGTGCAGTTGAATTCTAGGCCTAATAATAAACTGCAGTTTGATGAACAGGGCGACGAGGCTACGACGGAATTGGGTCAACCCATTTTATATTAGATAGACGATGACAAAATAATTGTGCTCGCAAAACATTTAGCGAGACAATAAATAATTAAAAAAAAAAAAAAACAATTGTTTTAGGGTCATATACGACATACATTAATATCGTCCCGTCGGTTTGATGTAACATGCAAAGTTCACGAGTTAGCTGATGGTTTCCTCGGGACCACAATTTTGAAAATTCCTAAAAGAAAAATGTTTTGCACTTATCGTCCCATTTCGTAACACCAATTTTAGAATTCGTACCATATATTATTTTCTCAGAGAAATTTTTTTTTATCTTTTTGAAACGATGTCACAGCATTCGTGGATATTCACACCAATCGAACTTTCACGCATTTGTATTTACCATTAATAGTACCAATTCGTTCCACCAATTTCACAATTTGTACCAAATTAATTTCCCCGGAAAATTCCATTTTAATTTATGATATTTCAAATCGGGTAGATCTCAACGGATGACTTTTGCAAACCAGAAAATAATGCGCATTGTCCCCGGACCGCAGTGGGAAACGACAACAATAAAATTATAGTAATTATGTATATTTTTGTATTATAATATTTGGACGGTTTGAAATTTTACATTGTATACAACTGCTGAGTTGGGAAACTGAGCTGACCGCTAAAAATATTGCAGTGCGCGTTTGACATATTATAATATTATCGTAATTCGACAAGACTCGAAAGTCGGTTGACTCGACGTCGGCCGATTTCACCGTAAACGTTTGGGAAACCAATTGAAAATTTCCGACCGTGTTGTAGAAATCGTAGAGACCAGAAAAAAATCCCAACCGAGGTCTTACGCGCAGGCTGCGCCAGTCGTCGGCGGTGTCCAGCCGATTATGTGTATAATAATATGACCTCGCCATCGACGCGAACACTTCCTCCTCCTCCTTCTGTATAGGTACAACGCGTATATAATATATATCATATTAATGCATATCATAATATATATTATGCATGTATATATAGAGGTACGTAGGTTACTATAACCTCCATCACGCCGCAGTTCAAGTTGAGACCAAAAATAAAAAATAAAAAAAATAAACAAAAAACCGCGGTTGGTTCGAATTTTTCGATTTTATTTTCCGCTCTCAGTTTTTGGTGTGAATTTCGTCGGCTCCGCAACCTTAACCCGTTATAGCGGTGCCAAAGCTTGTCGCAGTCCCGCGGCCAATGTTTTTTCTAAAAAAATAATGTTTTTACGTCGTCCCCGCGTGTAAGTACCTATATATATATATAAACAAACGGTGCCAAGAAATCGTAGAAAAACAAACGAAACAAATCTCTTCGGAGCATATTCCAATTAGTGTAATTGCCCGTAGGTACACGCGTTTTCCGACTCCTGCGGCGAATCCGAAATCGTCGGTGGTTTTTGGGGTTTCGTCGTCGTCGTCGTAGCGACGAGGATTTCCCGGAGGACTTTACGATCGGTTCGCTCGACAAGGCTATGCGGGAGGAGGGGGACAAAAACGCCGCACAGGCCTTGGCCGGTTGCCTCCTCCATTATAATACATAATAATGTTATTCACAAAGGGGAACATGCACTTATATATATATGCGTACATAGATTCGAGTACGTGATCTTAAAAGGTCTTCTCTATATAGCCTCAGTGTGTTCACAATTTCACATAGGTATTATATGAAATACTCGCGTGTGTGTGTGTGTGTGTGTGTGCAGCAGGTAAATTTGCACGCCGCAGCCTTGTGCAACGCGGCGGCAAACGGCCGTCGGATTTGCATTTATATACGTTTCGCGCAAACACGTTATGATGATAACGACGTGGGACGGGCGGCGGCCGCGGTAAATGGCGATTGCCGAGTATACCAAACTAACTACCTAGTATATACCGTCCTACCTACCTTATACCTACCTATGTGTTACGCTATTATAACGTTAAACGCGACGGCTGTCGCAGCTGTCGAAAACCGACGCCGCCGCTGACTTGACGATGATAATAACACTATCCGCCTTGTATAAAGTACCTATTGCGGACGCTTAAATTATATATTATATTATTATTGTACGTAGGAACATTATAGTATTGGATTATAGAGACGGGGCACACCCTTACGTAACGACAACGACGACGTTGACGAGCGTACTATAGCTATTATCGTTATTATGATATTATAATATTATGTCTTACGCCCTCCGCCGACGCGTTCAAACTGCAGAAACCTGTTGTGCTCCGCGGAAGGGTTTGGTGATGTCTGCGAGGGGGCTGCAGGCGGCGGCGTCGGTTATTACACAACGGCTCGGATCGTCGATCGTATATAAAATAATACATTTTACTTCTATACTCACGTATATTATGTACAAACGGATACTTATATATTGCTATAACTTAACGATTACTTTAATACTTTGCGAACGCGGTCACGCGTCCGTGACACATGTGCGCCTCGAATGGAGACGGCCACCGATGGCCTCGTGCGGCGTATCCCCCTGTGCTCAACGCGATTATCGCGATTTACCATGATTTATGCTATTATTACATTATACATCGTATCTCGAAGCTGGTCACACACCATAAGATCTTATTAATTATCCGTGAACGGGGTTCGGTCCATTTTGAACAATGGAATACACAATATGGAATATGGATAATAATATGGTATGTGTGCGAAGGCTGCAGCAGGTGCTAAGTCGGGATTTTGTTTAGGGGGTTTTGATTTCCTATTTAAATATAGCTTGTGATGGGGGGGGCTTTGCAAATTCAATTGTATGGTCGTGGATTTTCATATTAATACAATTTCAAATAACAAATAGAACCATATGACAACGTATATTTTGTATAAATCCGAATCTTATATGTATATAACATGATAACAATTATATATTTTTGCATAATAACGGTTGAAGGTATTTCAATACCTCCCCTGGCTACGCGATGGGGGCTTATAACGGATACCTTAAACCGTGAAACGGATTGAAAACTTAGTTGTGTAGGCATACTTTGATTTTCACTCCACTGCAGGTGTTCAAATTAAGCACAACATAGGTCGAACACCACAAACAACGATGGAAATTGTACAGCTCGTGTGCTATATACATTGTCTAGGTGGTACGAACCGAATAGTTGGAACATACTCCGGACGGACACATTAAACCGCAGTGTGTGACCAACTGAAACGAACACTATACCACTTAGGTATCTACCCATCTACCAGGTATACAGACGCGGTCGTACGCACATAATATGTATGTGAATAGTTATAGCCCCACAACTTTGTCCAATTTATATACCGCACGGATTGTAAGTTGTAAAACTATACGCATTTGTTTAGTAAATGTAAGTTGATTTTCAGAACTTCCAAGTTGATCGGAACAAAGTCGTGACCAAAATTAATGTCGGCGCGGCGCACTCTCGCGGTGGTGCAATCCCGTCCACCCCTATTCGTCTCAATTTATCTTACCCTTAATTTAAAAAGTCCATCTCGAATGCTCGGTGTTCCGTGACACAATACTATAGTATCGTCTATATCTTATGTATTATAATATAGTAATGGATGTCGCGGATCGGCTCGAATATCGTTTTGCCACCTGTTTTTTTTTTACCTCGCGAATTTCGTGTTTTTAGCACGCCACCGCGCGTACTGTCCGGACCGGATTTCGCGCTCCGACATAATATTCAACTCGATGTGAATTCGCAAACGACCGAACCGGTCGCCCGTTTGCGGAACACATTATATTATATATATGCACACGGTGTATACTATAAAAATGTGTGTGTGCGTGTAAATTAAATATAGGCTGTGTGCCCCGAAAGCGAATAACGGTGAGCAGTGACCGCACTTTCCCGGTGCCGGTATGGCGCGGTCGTTTTCCCATTTTTTTTTTCCACTCTGTATAGTTACCTCGTTCGACTTCGCAGCGCGAACATTCGCCTCGAGCGAGAACGTACCTACTCAGCGACGACGACGCTCCGAAATGATTAATATCGCCTTGTCCATATTTATATCCGCAAAAAATATCATTTACGTATAGTGTAGGTAGGTACCTATATATTGGTATTGTAAGTATAATGTATATTATATAGTTACATAACCTAACCTAACCCAACACTGATGATTCACCTGCAAGTGACCCTGGTCATCAGCGAAATTTCCATTAATCATGTATGTTTCTTCAGACTTTGATTTTTGAAATATTTATATAAGCACACGCCAGCATATTTTAGTTAAGGGTTACTACGTCGTGTCGTGTTTAACGTATTTATGCGTATATATATAGGTAACAAAATGTCGGTAACATTTTATAAAAGTCTTAAAAAACATTCAACTGTGTAGACTCCACTGCAGCAGTAACAATATATAGTGAAAACACTCGACTTTACAAGTGCGTGCGAGATAGCAAATTTACTTTAACAGTACACGTTTAGCTACGTTGTTTTTAATGTTAGAGTGTATTGACCTATTATCAAACCTAACAGTAATACCATTTTTCGCGTTTTGTATTTTTTTTACGAAATTATATCTTAATTTTCAAACGATAATATTAGAAGTGTGTAAAATATTGCAATTTAAAAACGGTCATATATAGCTCATAGCTTTAAAATAATATCGAAAAACATTTCCAACAAAACAAAAACAATGTCGTTATCTATTAAATAGGTATTAAAACTATAAAGAAGCTGAACGTGAACTGTTGCGAGTGCATAATAAGTTTTCCTACATAGGTACCACTCGCAAAGCGGTGACGACAAATGCGGTCGGTGGGCTCTCAAATACCATATACGATTTTCATGTGCTGGTTTTCTTTGGGGGATGATTTGTTAAATATCTATGTCGAATGAAAGGGAGGTTATAGCATGCCCGGCGAATCGCTCTATAAAATATAACGTATATTATTACTATCATTATAAAGCTCGCCGGAGTATCTGGTTTCGAGAGAAAACAAATTACGCTTTATAATATTATAGTAAACATTATTGCTATAGGTACTACAACGGGAATCGATTACTTCGATCGACGATCAATAACAAACACAGCCGCCCAGCCGCAGGTAAATCACGCGACTTGTGTGTATAATAATATAACATAATATATTATAATGATATAGATATAGGTATAAAATGTAAAATATATCATGTCGCACTGCAACAGACTTCGTCACATCACAATAATAATAATATTATAATAATACGTAAACATAATATTATTATGCGAACGCAATTTGTTTTCGTCAATATTCCAATATGTTGCACACTTGCACTTGTACCCATACAGTCATTTATGTACCGAGGTGACTATATTATAACGATGTGTATCCCCTTGTACCTACTGCTGCAAGTTTTATGATAATATATTATATTATATTAATAATAATTACCTATAGTTTATATTGTGACTGTACTGCTGCGCGATTGTCAATATTATGACGTAGATCGTCAAACAGACGCTATGTCGTATATATAATATATTTTTAATTATCCGCACCACGCAAACAAATGGCGTTTTTTTTCACCGTTATAACCATACATAATGCCTATAATGCTCTGTACACTTATATACCCATTGATTATGAATATTAGTATTCATAATCAATGGTTATACCTATGCTATATTATGATGTATATCCACGATCCACCCATTCACACACGATATAATATAATAATAATATGTACATACGATTATTATCTGTAACGTTTTTGCCACCTGCAGCTGTTCTAATGGCTTCAATTAATTTCTTTACCTGTATATATTGTTATAACTATATGGTATATACATCAGAGAATTATTATATATATATATTATGACTATTATTTCCACAGCTGTACCGTTTTTCAAACAATCTTCGCCGCAGTAAAATTTGCAATTTCTATATTGTCGTCAACGCATATAATATCATATTATTATGTATGTATTTCTATATATCGCACGCGGCCCACTTTTGACAATTACAGGGTAGTACCTATAATACGATATGTATATTCAGAATTTAAAATATAAGCATTGTGCAAGGCGTATCACACTATTATTTGATTATGTTTTTTAGCATTGTATATCATGCACCGAGGGTATACAATATCATTGACGCAACCGTTTATTAAATAAGCTTATATAAATAAATCGGTACTCGTATTTAGACTAAAGTGTATAGTATTGCAACAGTAAAATACACATCGATACTATCATAATGTAGGTACGATGACTATACTAGTGTAGTATGACTGGATTTCCTTTAATCTGAAAACAATTGATAATTTATAAATATTATTTCATTCATTGTGTTATCGTGTGTTAAAAGGCTTATAGGCGATTAAGTCTGAAGTAATTATTTCAATATTTAAATCGTGTTCAATTACGTTATAGTATTGATGCACAAAAAATCCATACTGCCTATACATATAGATTACAGTTGTATTGTATCTATAAAATACTCGACGAAGTGAATAATTCTTGTTCGATTCTTTTTTTTAATTATTACACTCCATATACTTACGAGCGTGCCGTTGATTACCACTTACCAGAAACCTATAATTCAAGAATAATAATCATAAATGTATAAAGTTTATAAAAATAAAATATTATTTGCTTTTATGAAAGTAAATGAAAACATTCACTTGAAAACAAGTTGAACATAGATATAATATAATACATATAAGAAATGCTTCGACCTAGTAAAATAATGGATTCTCAAACTGGTTTTTAAAATTTTTTAAATGTACCTATATATATGTTGAACAAGATTTTAAAACGGCAGCTTGAGAAAAATGAGAATCGACTTGAATTTTGTTCAACCAATAATCTTACATCTCTCTCTCCAAAGATATAGATGTATATACATATGATGTATAAATTATAAGTATATTAAAATAAAATATAGTGAGACCTAGAAAATCTACCTTTTAAAAACGTACTAAATTATTTTATATTACGTATGATGGATTAATATTTCCGTCGAAATGTCGAATGATTTGAAATGTTGACTTAGGTAACAAATTAAAAAAAGTTTTTATAATTATAATAATATGGTAGCGCCGGGGTAACGTCTATACATTATAATAATATACCTACAACGAAATCGATGCTTTTATATATATGTCCACTTGAATATTTAACATTTCTAAAATTTGATACTACCTATACATATAATAATATGTATATACCTATTCGAATTATAATTATGATTATTATACACGTGATATACGTCGTTTTGTTTGGAATATATTTTGTATTTCGTTACGTCAATTCGTATATATACCTAATAATATTTGCCGATGTGTATACGTCTATATATTTATACGTATAATTTAATATATATATATACCTGCAGTCGGCACTGGGTTGGGGGGGGGGTGATGGTTCACGAATTACAATTATTTAAAATATACGTTCAACACGACGCTATAGGGGAACCACAAAATACGTTTCCGGATTATATATTTCGTACGTTTCGACAACGAACCAGAACAGAAACCAGGTATAATCTAGAGCCGAGCAGAGGTTTTTTTTTAGGCATTTGACGCACTCACTGAGGTATGTGCGCATATTGGGGACCTATTATAATACTCTCCGTGAGAGAAAACAAGAAACGTTCGATATAATATTATATGGTTAAAAAAAAAAATAGTAATAATATCGATGATAAAATATCGCAGTTATTCGTGTAGACGGTACCGTACGACAGATATACATCGGTATTCGGTGCACCATATTATAATACATTAATACGCATGTATATATTATTTTAGAGTCGTACATGGTACATAAAACATTAGGTAAAATGACGACTCAGACGACTGGTTGGTGCATTTACACATATTATTATGTAAAAAGGTTTTTTTTTTTGATGGTTTAAGCCTCGCGTGCGATAAGTTGTTTATAGTCGTCGTTTTTACATTTTATTGTTTAAAAATCTTGACGTTATATATTATAATAATAACTATATATAGGTATAATAAATTCGTTTCATTTTAATGTTCAAGGTATTTTTTAACCGAATAATGTACCTATTTATAGTAATATTATTTTCCCTATAAACTCACATTATAATAATATAACGCTTCGATGGCACCCATGGCCGGGAATGGAGGGAGGATTGGAGTGTATATACCATTATATACCACTTCTGCACAGATATGCACTGATGAACATGACGTACTGCAACGGTGCAACGGTTAGGCACAACTAGGTGGGGGCTAGGGCAGTGCTTCTCAAACTTGTTTGTCTTGGGGCCCCTTAAATGTAATGTAAAAAACTGTTAAGGCCCTCTTAATCAAAATTATCGATTATTTTTTCTTAATTATATATACTAAAATTACATGTACTATTTCAAGCAGATAAATTATATTGCCGGTTATTTGATAACTGAATAACCCACACCACTTAATTTTAAGTCGAGAATAATTATGGTTTTTTATTTCTTTTATAAACGCTCAAAGAAAATAGTTTAAACAAAATAAATATTTCGCGGCTCCCCGATAATATAGCCGCAGGCCCCAGTTTGAGTAGCACTGGGCTAGGGGATGCTTAGCACCCTAAACTATTTTGTTGGCACCCCAACATATTACTTGATTGATTATGCGAGTAGGTATTTACTACTTACACTAGTGTATTGATTTATATAATGCATTACAAAGGAACGATTTTCAAACGATTGACATTGTTAAATATAGAAAATTATATTATATTTTGTTAAAATCAATTAACTGAAAACTTGAATAATTCATCTAAATATCAAATATATATATTAACAGTTATACGTACTATTAGTTTTTACATTGAAATGTTTTATTTGCATTTTAAGTAATAATTGATTGTTATTATCATTATTACCAATACATTTTTTGAACAACGGAATAAAATAATTTGTATTTGAGCACACCCACATTTTAAGGTCTGATAAATGATAAAATGTTGTAACCGGCATGGTATAGCAGCGGTAGTGAACACCGCTCGCACGAATAAACGCGTTATAATATTTTAGGGTTGATCGTCTATATAGTTCGTACGGCTGTAGATGCACACGCACCCACATTACACTTACACACACAATAATAACAATAATATATCATATTGTTACAACGCGTATTCGACCATAGAAAAGACATTTTACCCGACGCGTCGTGAATCGAGTCCCGTCTAGCCACCCCCCCGGCGCGGGTACACCACCGCAGCCTAACGGGCGGGCGATGTGGCAACGTGGCGACCTGACGGCGGTGTGGTGGCGGGGACGAAAGCGGCGGAGGGTTGGCACCGGCGGCGGCGGCGGCGCTCCCACCGGTCGTCGGCCACAACGCGGCGTCGTCGTCCGCTCGCCGTATCGCATTTACCGTCTCGCTCGCGCGGCGCTACCACCACGCTCTACGGCACTACCACGACCAGTCGCTCATGCGGAGTCGCTCGCGCTACAGCTCGCTCGCAGCCGGTCGCAGTGTCGTTGCACTTTGCGCGTGACTGCAGTGTGTGAGCCGCAGTCTGTCCGTGTCTGTCCCGTCGTCGGCCCCACTCGACACGCTCTCTCTGCTGCTGCTACAACTCGTGTGGCCACAGTCACGCCAGGACACGAACCGTAGACAGTCGTCGTCAGCTCAGTTCGCCGCGAAGTAGCGTTGTTGTTTCCGTCGTGCACACGCATAAACGTTTCGAATGTGCGTCGGTTGTCGCAAAGTACCGTCGTCGTTGTCGTCCACGGCAGGCGACCACCACCATCACCACTTACAAAGGCCACCGCTTTGGACACGCTCCCGGAAAATGATCAGGCCCACTCACCAGCCGTTCAGTTAATAACGCCCGTTCGACAACCCTACGTCTTTCCCGACGTGGCCGCGACCACACTCGTCTTCGTCGTCGTCGTCGTCTACCACCTAACCCGAGACTCGACGCGCGCTCGCGTGTGTATTTATTAATTAATTATTTTTAATTTTTATTAATTGTTGTTCTCTTCGACCACCGACGTTCTCTCCTCCTCAGCGGTCGGTTATATGATATCGTGTTGAATAAAACAAGACTTGAAATTCTTCTCGGAGAAGAACCGCACCGTCGGACGTCCGGTATAATATTATTATATAATATTCGTCGAAACATACACGAGGCTGTGATAGTGAAACTAGTCGTTAATATTACTTTAAAATAGCGTATTCTATATATCATACGATTAAATTTAATTCGTATATTATTACAATAATATTTTAAGTGTGTCCGTGTGTGTTTGCGCGGGTGCGATTGTGTGTCGTACCGTTTTGAACACACGGAAACGTTTTTTTTTTTTCTCTCTACACAAGTGACACCAATAACGGCACGTACTATCGTCGTCGTTATTTTCGTCACACACCCGAGCGGTGGCGCTATGTGCTCCGCAAAAACCGTTACGTTTGGCGGCGTGGTGGCTTACCCGAAAGCCCCGGCCACCGGTACCATCGAACAGACCAAAGCGCGTTTCAATTGCATTGGCACGCTTAGGGACAGCTTGAAAATGGTGGGTAGCAACGGTTCTAAATTTCTAACCGTCCGTTTGGTTCGCAGCAAGCTTAGGAAACGCGAGGAAACCGCGACCGCCGTAGCAGCCGCGGCCACGGCAGCGGCCACAGCCGTCGCCACCGCCAACACTGCGATCAACAACAACAACAACAACAATGTGGACTGTCAGCTGCCCCATGCCCAGCCCGTCGACGTCGCCGTTGTCACAAACGTATCCGGTGACGTGGGCGATGCGCCCGTACCTTTACCGTTCCTCTGGCAGTATTCAGCCAAAAACGCTGCAGCCAAAAACACCAATGGGTATAACTCACCGTACAGGCTGTACAGCTCCGATCAGGTAATAAAATCATCTCTCTACTATTGGTTGGCTTCTATTATATTGGTTGTTGCTTACATTATCTGTTACTTACTTACGTAGGTAGACGGTTTTAATCCAAACGATAAGGTTGGGATAAAGTCTGGCCATTGATGCCCAGGCACCGAACAATAATAATTGGTTTAATTGAAATCAGATTTCTAAATTATTAATATAATTTTTAACGAGTACCTAACCTTTTCTCATGGTTAATGAGCTCATTGAAAACATGAGATCATTAAATAATGTTCATCTTATCTGCATTCGAGTGGGAGAAATGAATTATCAAGACAAGGATAGTGTGCACGGAATGCCTGCACACCGTAGAAGGTTAAACATAGTTTGGTGCGCACTACTGGTTTTGTAAGAACATAATGGATAACATAAATGTTGTTATGGCGACCCACAATATTGCCTTGGAAATTATTTCAACGGCCGTGCTAAATTCAAACACAACATATTATCCAAAGCTCCTCCACACACACACACTGGTCACTTCCAACCGTTTTGTTTCAAAGTGACTGACAGGGTTTTTTTGTTTGATTTCAGGACACATTGGTGTGCAGTGTACCCATCGAAGAAACCGCAGAGCACCGCAAGGGACTACGGAAAAACTTGCGAGGCAAGTGGCGAAGACTGGTGCACAAAAAGCAACAGCAACAAGACGCATACAAAATACCCGCAGAACTACGGGACCAGCTCAAACAGATATATGTGTACTGATTCTAAAAGTTTGTTTTTCAAAGACAATCCACAAAACCTATCAAATTTGCAATCTATTATTACTATATTATTTTTATTATATATTTTTTTTTCTATGAAAGGACAAAACAATCTTGTATGTTTTTATTAATAACGTACCTATGTATAATAAATTTTCATTCCTCTTAGAGAATTAAGTTTAATTTTTATTTGAATTCACACAGTAAACAAAAGGAAATGTTGACCCGTTGTGTGTCTCGCTTTTTGATGAATTGAAAAAATACAATACAAACACAATATTTTGGTTTTGTTAGAAAAATGTAGACTGTTTAATGAAAAACTGGCAGTCTTAATATGTTGTAGGAAGAAAAATCTGGTGCCATCGTTTATAACATCATCATATTATTATTACATATTATTTTTGTTTTAAATTCGTGATATAGGTATTAATTAATATAATTTAATTTGTACACAACTATTATATTAAACATTATAATATAATAATTATGGTAGGTAGGTGATGTACATATTGAATAGTTAAGGCCATACCTAATATAGCTTTAGTAATTTTAGAAAAATACTATTAATGAAATATTACTTATGTAGAACTTCACAATATAATTTAGTAGTATTTTGAATTGAAAACTGTGAGCTTCTTTTATGGTGATAACATTATGAAATAAAAATAAATTTAAAAGACTTAAAATTGTATCCCTTATTGCTCTTTTTGCCAGCATTGTATATTTATTATCCGAGGAATAAAATGTTTTTTGACCAATTTTTATATGAACTGTGTATAATCATAAAAGAATAATATACAACTGGTAAAATTATTTTATAATTTCGAGAATTGTGAACCTGCTCAGAAACATCAAACTGGAACGTAAATATATTTTTTAAAAAAAAAACCTTTCTTTACCTGGCGGTAAAAAGAAATCTATTCAAAAAACTAAAATTGTGATTTTTGTCTATGTAATTAGTACGTATGGTATCAACTGATCTTTGTGTATTTTATTCTATATGTACCTAGTTAGTTTTACATTTTAATTCTAAAATATTATATGAAGCTAAAAAATGTCTAGAATTTGTATAGTATTATATTTTTTTTTTATATTATATAATATATAAACCACTGTTCAATATTACATTGTTTCGACATTACAACTGATACCATTTGAAAATCATATTTTTGCTCATGATAATACGTTTATTAAGAATTGTTTTGTTTTAAAAACAATGTAAATAACCAATCATCAAATTTGTCTCCATTTTATGATTAGTTTATTTATTTATTATGTTATGTACAACAATAGATCATTTCTAATTTGAACAATAAATTTTGCCTACAAATTGTTTGGTTTTTAAAGTTGTTTTTTTTTTTTTTATCGGCCCGTTAACATTCTTTTAATATGACTAGCGGATTTAAATAATTTGCACGTAAGCAGTTCTAAATTGATAATCGCATTATTGTTAATTTAATTCGGCTTGTGAAATATAAAAAAGAAAGTCGTGGCCTGTACTGTTATTTAAAAATTTTCTATTGTCAAATCTGTTCTTAATAATGATATTAAAAATTTAAAAAAAAAATAACGAATAAACATGTACCTTGTACATTATTTCCAATGTACTAATTTTAGTATTTTTATTTAATTATTCCATTGTATTGAAATACCTACTTCGAGAGAGAGAGAGAGAGAGAGAGAGAAAAAAATAATATTTGTTCAAGGAAAAGTACCTGTTAATAATAAACGTCCATTACAAAATCAGCTGTTCCGTTTGTATTCTATACACGTTCGGAGAGAAAGTCTAAGTAGGTAAGTGTTAGTTTTTATATCGTTACAGCACATAATAATAATAATAATAATAATAAATAATAAATAATATTATTGAACAGCTCGGAAACTAATGGATATAACTCGACGACAAAGTCCGTTTTAATGTTTTTGAATACAACATAATATTTTATATTCCTACGAGTATAATATTATATTATATTGGTCGACAAGCTCCGAGCACTGAAAAATATCTACACCGCGATTAGTGTATTAGATACTTGAAAATTATATAATTACTATGTGTTGCTCAACGATTTCCACTTTACCTTGATATAAAACATAATATACATTTAACTCAATCCATTAACATTGGTCTGATTTGTTGCAATAATAATTAATACTTTTAAACGTTTCAAGACCAACCGTATAATATT
Source organism: Macrosiphum euphorbiae (assembly GCA_949089665.1). NCBI lineage: Eukaryota > Metazoa > Arthropoda > Insecta > Hemiptera > Aphididae > Macrosiphum > Macrosiphum euphorbiae. The sequence continues at coordinate 18,012,978 of CARXXK010000005.1, forward strand.
ATAATATGTTATAATAATAATACACCGAGGGGCGTAGAGCACCAGCTATACAGCAGACCATGGAGTAATAATACAGACCGTATCGTATAGGTAACATTACAATATTTCACATTATAGTAATTATAAACGTGGTTAATGGTTATCTATACATAGCAGGTACACAATATTATGATAATATTATACAGACGATCGTGGGCGCAATTTGGGATAAATTTATGGGGGGGGTGCTAGTATTATGTCGCCCTAAATTTTCTCCCTCCATTTATACACCTTCGCATTAATCTTAATTTAAACAATTACCTAAAACGTAATACATATTATTATCCATTATTCTGATGGATATCTGTGACATAATATTAAACCAAGTATAAGTCTTGGTCAACAACAATTCGATGATGCCATCAACAATTTGGGGGTGCTAATATGAATTTTGGGAGTGCCAAGCACCCCCAAATTGCGCCTATGCGGTGGTCTGCAGTCTGCTGCGGTGTTTTGATTTTGAAATAATATTACCGTCTACTTCAGAGTTCCGGAAGGATTTCGAAATGTTATAACCTAACCTACTTTTAAACGTTTCAAGACCAACTGTATAATATTATAATATTTTATAATAGTAATACACCGAGGGGCGTAGAGCACCAGCTATACAGCAGACCATGGAGTAATAATACAGACCGTATCGTATAGGTAACATTACAATATTTCACATTATAGTAATTATAAACGTGGTTAATGGTTATCTATACATAGCAGGTACACAATATTATGATAATATTATACAGACGATCGTGGGCGCAATTTGGGATAAATTTATGGGGGGTGCTAGTATTATGTCGCCCTAAATTGTCTCCCTCCATTTATACACCTTCGCATTAATCTTAATTTAAACAATTACCTAAAACGTAATACATATTATTATCCATTATTCTGATGGATATCTGTGACATAATTTTAAACCAAGTATAAGTCTTGGTCAATAAAAATTCGATGATGCCATCAACAATTTGGAGGTGCTAATATGAATTTTGGGAGTGCCAAGCACCCCCAAATTGCGCCTATGCGGTGGTCTGCAGTCTGCTGCGGTGTTTTGATTTTGAAATAATATTACCGTCTACTTCAGAGTTCCGGAAGGATTTCGAAATGTTATAACCTAACCTACTTTTAAACGTTTCAAGACCAACCGTATAATATTATAATATTTTATAATAGTAATACACCGAGGGGCGTAGAGCACCAGCTATACAGCAGACCATGGAGTAATAATACAGACCGAACCGTATAGGTAACATTACAATATTTCACATTATAGTAATTATAAACGTGGTTAATGGTTATCTATACATAGCAGGTACACAATATTATGATAATATTATACAGACGATCGTGGGCGCAATTTGGGATAAATTTATGGGGGGTGCTAGTATTATGTTGCCCTAAATTGTCTCCCTCCATTCATACACCTTCGCATTAATCTTAATTTGAACAATTACCTATAACTAGTACTGGGATTTCGATGCACTTTGCATTGTTTTCCTAAGCTTACTGTGCAATGCTCGTCTTGTCACAAATTTGTTTTATGTACATTTGAATGAGAATAAGAAAGTTTATTTTGCATTTTTTAGTTTTTAGGTCATTTTCTTAATTTTTTAGGGCATTTTAGAGTTTTTGAAGCATTTTTTGAGTTTTTGGATACCAAGTATGAATTTGAAATTTTATTTTAAGATTTTTACACCAACATGGTTTTTAAATAAATATAACAGATTAACTTTTTTTTAGATTTATACTAAAACTATGTATTAACAGCTTACACTTGTAATAGATTTTTGTAATGCATTTTTTTAAACTTTTTATTGTAATTTATACTAAAATTTAAAAAAAAAAAAATAGTTTAGATCATAAAAGAATTTTTTTTAGGACATTTTTCGGGATTTTTTAGGGCATTAAAATCCCAGCCCTACTTATAATGTAATACATATTATTATTCAGTATTCTGATAGATATCTACCTATCTATTATTATTAAAATGATAATAGGTCTTAGAAATAAATGTATTCAATAACCTGTAGCATAATATTAAACCAAGTATACGTCTTGGTCAATAAAAATTCGATGATGCCATCAACAATTTGGGGGTGCTAATATGAATTTTGGGAGTGCCAAGCACCCCCAAGCACTCCCTAAATTGCGCCTACGCGGTGGTCTGCTGCGGTGTTTTGATTTTTAAATAATATTACCCTCTACTTCAGACTTCCTGAAGGATTTCGGGTACCGCCACTTGTCGAAAACTCAAAAATATTGTCATAAGTACCAAGCACCCCCAAGCACTCCCCAAATTGCGCCTACGCGGTGGTCTGCTGCAGTGTTTTGATTTTGAAATAATATCACCGTCTACTTCAGAGTTCCGGAAGGATTTCGAAAACTCAAAAATATTGTCATAAGTAGGACGGCGGACCTATATATAAATTGTATTATATGGGTGGTTCACCGACACAAAATACAATTATTATGAAATGTTATATTATGTTATATTGCGGTAGGCCACTCGTACAGGTATACGGTATACCTGTACAAATTATACGATGGCAGCACAATATTATACCCGATGTAGGACAGCTGCTGGTTGACGGACCTATTGTATAATATTCGCGCATTATAATTTTTTTCCCATTTTATTTTTAGCACACATTTTATGTTGCACACGCCGTTCGTATTCAAATCGACGTGGACGACCGGCCTGTAATAATGACATATTATTATTATTATCGTAATAGCCGTTCTGCATTTGAGTATTTCTATAATATTAAATTATACACAATGCGTATAATGTATATACCGTATACAGGTGAGCTGCAAGTGGCGCAAGTCTGCGCCCTTTGTACACGCTTTTTGCATTTTGTCTGGCGAAACCAACCATGGAAATGAAAAAAAAAAGTGGTCCAGACACAAAGTAAGTATGCACTTGTTATAGTACCTATATAGTCACATACAATAAATACTCGTAACTTTAAAAAGGGATAAACCATAAACAAAGTAGGTATTGTTAACTATGATATTATTATGAGCTGAGAAAACTAAATATTTGATAAAAAAGGTATGCTCGAATCGCTCTGAGAGGGACTGAAGCCCAACCAGAATTCTTTTGGACAAATATGTATACCTACATAATGTTGTTTTATTGTAAACTTTATTGTACTATACAATTTTAAAAATGTCTAAATAACACGAAAAATATTTAATGGTGTTATATTATAATCGTTCATAAATTATAACAGTGTGAGGGTAACTTACTGACCTCATCATAAATTATTATTTTGATGTCATCAATGATCAGGTCTTCTGGTAGGGAGGTGGAACTTTGCTAAGGGCCTAGTCAAGTCTAAGCCTACACTTCAGTGAATGTAGGCCACTCCCATTTAACTTAGCCAAGATTTACAATTGGTGAGGTTTTTCAAACTAGTGCCTCTGGCAGCTGTCAGGTATACATATACTTATTAAATTATAGTATTATCTTAATTATGAGACCATAGAACACAAACATTTAATGAGGGGATACAACACAACAATATATACAACACTTGGAAACCCGAAAACCGACGGAGGTCCTGGTAAATTCAAACTGCAGTGGTGTACACCGAAGGGAATAGTATCGAGTCGGCTTTATTGGTAATTATTTACTCGTTATTGGTCAATTAGTGTGGAAGTGTGTTAATCATCGGCAGAAACAGGTAGGTGGGCAGGCGTTCGAGAGTCCCACGACCCACAGTTTTTTTCTCAACAAATTTGTAGGGCACATTATAATGATGTGGCCATAGGACTCAAGAGGACTTTACACCGAAATTTGTTGTCTCCGTCGTACAAGTGCGTAACACAGCAAATTGTACGCTCAGCAGAACACGTGTAGCACCGTTGGTTTAAAAACTAAAGCGAGTTGACCTCTTATAAAATTTAAAAGTAATGTTGAAGTTAGGCTCAAGGTAAGGAACAAAATTATTATTATGATGATATTCCAATAATTCAAATAATTTAAAAAGTGGTGAATACTGCTAAAGCAGCATAGGCCTCTCAAACGAAAAACTTATACCACTGTTGTATATTTTATCGCATTATATTATTATTATTTACATGAATATTATACTTCACACGTAGGTACTCGCACCGGTTCATCCTAATGAATAATAATATATTATTATACAGCCAATTCAGGTACCTACAACATGCGCAGAACACGCCTAACAATATACTATATTATATATTATGTGGTTCGTGGTGGACGGCACACCGGAATAACGGTCAATTCTTTGTTCGGTGCATATTATTATTATATAGAGGAGGTAGGTAGGTGGGTGCCTAAACAGCGTAAACCTAAACACACCGACACATTTACCCACACACACACGCAAAATATAGGTTTATATTTTATAAATAATAATAATAATAATAATAAACGCGCGTGTTTAAATAATGGCCTACAAACTGCAGCAACACCGACTGCGAAACCATATTATTGTATATTATTATTATATACATATAACCACATCACGTCAACACTGCCAGCTGGTGCCTATATATTGTACGATATATATTAACACTACAGTCGTTGGCGAATAACAACTGAACTATATTATATTCGAGTAGTTTCGAACGTGTAAAAAGCCAGTTTCTATATATGCAATGAAAAATAATAATAAGCGATATTCCTATAACAATCGCACCATTTTCGTCAAAACCTAAACGCATAATAATAATTAATAAGTATACTAGCTTATGACTAAGACACTAAGTAATGACTAATGAGCATATTATATTTTTTTGCAAGGCGTATCTGTCCAAGGCCATATTAAGGGTAGAGGAGGAAGGGCGGTAGAGATGGAAGTCGCCATGATTTTTAGGGCCTTGTGGCCGGGCCACTGGGGGTGCCTAATTAAAGATAAATGTACAAATATGTTTTTTTTTCAATTATAATGGGAAGAAACTATAGAACTAAAAGTAGAATTCGACCTGTATAAAAAAAAGCATTTAAGCTAGATTTAGAAGAATAATTTATGATGAGGAAAATTAATAAATTTAAAAATTATTTTTCAAAAAGAAATAATAAGAAAATGTTTCAATAATGCTTCGTTAGCCTTCTCTAATGTTGACATTTCCTTTAAAATATTAATTTGTAACTCATAGCGGGGAAAACATTAAAAGTTAATTTTTTACATAATTTATTGAACCATATTGTTTGGTTCTTTATTTTGAAATATTATTATATTGAAAATATAAAATATATTCAATTAAAACAAAATGTGTGATCTGATTAATTTTTAACAATACTATTAATACTGATAAGTGATAACTTTGCTTAAAAGGATATTATTATAATATGGTTCGTATTGCCACGATATATTACGATGTGTAGATGGAATTTGCATATTTGCAATCTAGTTGATAAGCTCCGTGCCACAATCCATCAATTCATAAAACTAAGAGATCTGTTACCGGTGAAAACGATGCGTATGATTTATTTCGCCTTCTATCAATCCATTTTTCAGTATGGGCTTTTAGTATGGGGAGGTATATAAAGGATAATTATTTAAATCCACTACAAGTAAATCAAAATAGTGTAGTAAGAATAATTTTAGGTAAAAAATCTTTAGAAGGTTCAACGAAACTAAATTATAAACTTTTAGGTATCCTTCCGGCCAAACTATTGTACAAATCAATTGCATTACTTTTCACGGTTAAAAAATGTATAAGGAACAATACCAATACATTTGATTTTTTTCTAAGTCCAGAGAACACAGAGTATATAACCTACCTGTGGAATACACAAAAAAATCCTTTGGGCAATCGTTTGTAAATTATTTAGGTCCAACTTATTTTAACCAGTTGCCAACTTTATCAAAAAAGAACTTTCATTATGGCTTATTAAATGACAAAAAAATCATAACTGATACGCTTTTTTCAGAATTAAATATTTCTTAGTGAAATCCGCATATAAAGATGTTTGTTAGTCTATATTTAAATATGTAAAACATTTTTTTATTTTTAAGTACTAAATCATGTTTCTTTAGATTTTTATTTTATTTTATAATTGTGTATAACATTATTTTAATTTTATTTTTCTTATAATTTATGTACGATTATTCTCTAACGCTCTACTCCACCTAGGCTTACAGGAGTAGATATATTCTTTATCAATGTATATATTTACATCATGTATTTCAGTATTTGTATCTTATAAAGAAATTTATTTAATAAAAAAAAAAAAATAAGAGTTCGTAAACATATAGCAAGCAGTTTTGGTTTTTGGTAAGGATTTAAAAGTACCTATGTAAAATCTTAACATCTCAATAGAAATTATATCAAAATATATATTTGTCATTCTGAATAGGGGAACCAAATATATGGTTTCCTCACAGCTCCGTTGATATACCAAGTTAGCATGGCGCTGTAAAATCTAATGTAAATATTATAGTATGATTGAATACAATCATATAGCAATAGTATGGCATTGGTAATCTGTAATTTCAGTGTGAAACTGTCAAATCCTCCAAAAGTCTAGATACACCTAAATCCTTATGGTTGACCATGGTCTTCGGTATAATATAGGTTTTAATATGTATGGTGCAAGTGTACAATGTTAATATGGTTAACTAAACATAATTTCTCGTTGATTGCAGTACCTACCTATATGGCTATATATTATATTGCGTGTGTATACTGTGTACCTATACAATATTATATATAGGTACAACTACATATATATATATATATATATATATATATATATATATATAGCGTACAACGGTAGTCATCGGGTCCCCTCCATACCGTTAAGGCGTTACCTCTTATAGCCTTACCTATACATAAGTATATAACTAATAACTATATATATATATTATATATAATACGAATACACGTCACGTGGTTCGCACACAATATACCTGGTATGTATTATAATATAATATGAACCTGATATACTATTTCATTATTTTAATTTATAATAATAGGTAACACGGCGCAGAGGCAGAGCTTACGGACTAGAAAAATAATAATGAGCCCGCTGTGGACGAGGACGGATAAGTATAAACAATGTAGGTAGGTAGTACGAGCGTGCCATTTTACTGTGATTTATATTTCATATAATGCGAGTCGCGTTGTCGGCCCGCGATAATAACTTTGATCGAAAAAAAATTATTAACACACCATAATACTAACATGTACGCCGTATACTTGAACACGAGTGTTGTAGACATTGTATTTCTTTCATTTATAGGGGCTCTGCAATATGATAACAATATAATAATATACCTATCTATATATACACGGCTCCGGTGAAATTGATTTTTGATTTAGGCGCGTCGTCTGTGTAATGTTCCGAACTAAAATCCCAACTCGACGGCGGTCGGTCGATATTCGATGCCGAGCTCATCGCTCACGTGGATTAACTATAAATAGTAAATAATAAAAATTTCCATAGCATATATTGTGGTATGATAATATTATATTATTAATTATAATATTATATCCTATTTTTGGCATCGGTGTAAAATATAACAGTATGATCATTATTCATTGATCAATAATCGTAGTCGAGTCGCTGAAGTGCGAATTGCTAATGATGAAATCCGCACAATTAAAACACCTGATCTGGCTCTGGAAAGAACCGCAGTGGAGAGTGACCTAATAAAATAACCATTTCATATTATCATGTGCCTAAACCTCTAAAAATGTTCGTCTTTCCTTGGATATTTTGGATATTATATAATTTATAGTAATATATATGATCGTACTCGCTGCAGAGTTATTGAGGGAACTTGTGTTTTTATGGAATTTCGAGAAAAAATAAAAATTCGAGATTAAATATTTCATATCGAAAGAATGATGGCTGAAGTATGGTATACTTGTATACAATACTTGTATACTTATTATATTGTATAGTACTTACTATTTACTGTTACTGACGTAGTGACGTCTGACTTAGTACACACTACACACATGTGTTGTCATATACATGATATTATTAATGGGTTGTATAAATTGGCGATACTTGATTTTTTTTTTTACCGAATGTTTAATTTTTTTTTTTTTCAGTTTTTACCTTGTATAATTATTGCAATTCAACTTTTAATTATTTTTGTCTATCTAATTTTCGAACATTTGTCACTTCACTCACATCTGCAGGTGTAAAGGCAAAACAGCATAAACACAATTTTTTCGAGAATATAATATAAATATATGAGTTTTACAATTTTAAATGGAAATTAATTCTACAAAGAAACTTGTAAAAAAATCGATTAATTTGTTCCGAAAGGAACGCATACATTTCAAATATAACACAAACAACATTTAATTAGCAGGTGTGGTTAATTAAAATAACGTAATGAGCGACGTTTGTGTAGCAAAATACCAACTTCAAAATCACATTTTAGCGTTTAAAAGGGACGTCATAAGATATGACTCATAACCGCATGAGTCGTGTCTGTTTTATAAGTTATAACTTATAACGTAGGTACAACATTGAAAAATTTGCCTAACCTAACCTACAAATTGTGTTGTAACTTTAAATTTTAATATCAGAGTGGTTTGACCTATAACCAAAACTTAATGGTAAAAACATTATAATGTTCTTACGTTAGTTTTGTTCACGATATTTTAATTTTCTTGTCTTGAAGTTTGATTATTAACTCAGATACTAAAGCCTAAAAGCTAAAGGTAACAACACAATTTATTGTTTTGGATAATTATTTTGCCATGTTCTACGATTGTAAGACGGAGACAACATGGCGTCAGGTAATACTCGTTTGAAGTTTCTGTCAAAAAAATTTGGAAACAAACCCTTTTAATTTGTAGGCAAATTATTATGTGCCAAGTAATATTACATGTAAATATGTAAATAATAAATAATCGCGAAGACCGTATACAATAATATACTGCGATAGTGGCAATATAATAATAAACAGTTTCTTTTAATTATTTGATTTCTTAAAACCTATAATTTAATTGTACATTTATGTGACTTATGTACCTATTTTTTTATTAGGCATACATATTACATTTAAAAATAATCGATAGGTATGTGATTTTTTTAAAACAACAACATTTACTTTCATGGTTTATATTTGTATGAAATGAAACTATTTAACATAAGAACACGAATCTCATTGTATAGGTGGTATCGATTTTAAGAATAAGAAAATAGAATTAACGACAACAAAATTTACTATTTAAAACGACATTTACGATTTAGGTAAGTACCAGACATTTTTGGTGCCTATTATTATAATTATTATTACTATTATTATAATTTATAGTTGTGACTTGTGGCTTGTGAGTATTGAATACTGCGGAGTAGTGAGTAGTATATATATATAATATAAACAATAAGGTATCGCTATATATAGGTATATAATATATATATAATATGATATGTATGCATACTATACACACAATATTAGTTTAATAATATAATTTCATGACAATAAATCTCCTACGTAGATTTACTGAATTATGATTTATTCCGAACTGGATATTTTCATAAAAATGTTTCTATTGTTCTACAATGATTAATGGATAGACATAGAATGATAGATACCTACCTAATGCAGAAAGAAAGTGTTTGTGCATGTTTTAAAAAATTGGCTTATTACTATGATGATATATTTTTACAATAATTGTTTTAACTTTTATGTTTAAATATTATTTCTGCTTAACCAGCCTTTAACCGCTTGTTCTCTCCATTCTCCAATAAGAAGCTGAACTGAATGTCTAAATTGTCACTGATGCAGTCCTGCATTTATACTTACCAATTATTTCTTATAAACCCTTCAACCCTTCTTTGGAGTTTCTTTAAAACTCTACTAAAATTTCAATCACCTACCCTACATTCATATACCTACATATAGCGGCTATAGGCAGGCCGGTAAGTAGCTTCATACATACTTCCCGGGAACCCTCTTAGACCGTTCAGAAGGAACTAGGTATTTTTTTATTTTCACTATTATTAGTTCTTTGTGCTTACCTATTATATATGATATATATCGATACATATAATATATTATATTGTATGGATTACCTTTAAATATTCACCCACCATTTCGGTAGACGTTGAAAAGAGCTTCTCTATCTACAAAAATTTACTGAGGGATAACAGAAAGATCGTTTTTATTTGAAAATCTTAAACAAACTCTGGTGATTCAGTGTAACAGTTCAGACTTTTAGAGTGTACTGTTTAAATGAATATATAATCCAAATCTATCAAAATAGTTGGAATAATATAAGAAAATGATTGTTTTTCATATTAAATGAAATCCAAGTTGAAGTTTAGCCTAAAGAAACCCTGAAGTTTAGCCTATATAAAAATAATTTTAATCACTTATATTTTACAATTTATTAAAAATAATAACAATTTACCAGCATTTTTTTAGCTCATTATTTAGAATTTTTAGGACATTAAAGCATTTTTTTAAGGGCATTTTTTAGGGTTTTATAGGTTATTACATTCCCAGCCCTACTAATAAGTAATAACGAAGGAATTTTTTTTTTTTTATTTAATAAGATAATATACAACTATACAATTAAGCACAACAAGTAATAGTGATGAAGAGGATTACATAACATGAAATGGCACGATGTAGGAGGGCTCCCAATGGAGCTACCTACTTGGGTATTTTATTAATTAATGGAGGAGGTCTCTAACCCATTTACGTTTGAGTCTTCGAGGGGGGTTGTCAAGGATGTGTAGTGGAGCAAGAAAACTAATGTTGGGGTTACTATGGGAGCTAAATTTTTTGTGGAGTTTTTGGTAAGCAGTTTTAGTGACTTGGTTTACGTAATTTATTCTCAGGTCGGAGTGAAGGGTTTTGTTACTTACATACCAGGGGGATTTTGTAATAGTGCGAAGGCAGATGGATTGGAATGATTGTATTTTTTGGATGTTACTTGGGGCAGCGTTACCCCAAATTTGAATACCATAATACCATAGGTGAAAGATCAACATTTTGTAAATTAGGATTTTGAGTTTAAGGTTTAAATTTGATCGTAAGAGAGGACGTAGTAGATGTAATCTGGAGTTTAGTTTCTTTCTTTTGTCGAATATGTGGTCTTTCCAAGTTAACCTTTTGTCGAAAATGAGTCCTAAGTATTTAACTTCAAACTTGGTTAGTTTGGGGTAATAATTGGTTACAAAGTTTGACTGGTGGACAAATGTCTGAGCGAAGGGAAAAACGAAGGAATTTATTATAATAATATTATATCGCATATAAATGTACCTAATAATATAATAATTATTGTCTATACATTTAACGTAGAAGTAAATGTTTAAATTTAAGCGATCAACTTTAAACCGGAAGACTAGAGTCCACAGTATATGGTGGCAGATTTTTGGTCAATAGGAAAAAGGACGAGTGCCCACTGCCCAGTTATAATTTAAATGGCTACAGACTATGTACGTGACGTCATGACACGTGAGAAAAAAACAGAACAAATACATTTATGGATTTTATAAACATTTGTTACACCGTGTCAACAAAACGGCCTCTTTACGCTATAACAATAGACTAGGATTGTATTTGCAGGAATAACCAAGTTTCGTAACGATAGTGACTGTCCGTTCCTGTTCATAAATCATTTAATCATAATACATGATATCATAATATTTAATCTCTATATTATGAACATATTTATATTATTATATCATATTATAATGAAAAAAAAATTATACAGTAAAAATTATTTTTTTAAACATGTTTTCACCCCGACTGGGGAGTATTTATATGATAGGCATATAGGATCAGGAACGATTTATTATGCACGCTTGTGCATATTACTGTAATAGAAAATGTAACAATTTTTGTACTTTCGGGCTTTGAGTTGCGCCTGTTAGTTTGAACTGCGTGAAATTGTACACTAATGCATTTCATCATTTCGTTAATTCGAAACATTAATATAATGATAATTAATTATTGTCCCATAGTGTATTATATTTATTAACAGTATACACGTCATAGTCCACTCACGGATAGGTAATGTAGGTATGACGTCAGTCGTCAGTGTTATCACTTATCGGGTTAAATTAAAAAAAAAAATTAATGCGTGTAATGCATTGTATTTTATAATAAAATATCTAACAGATGGTTGGAATTTTATATTTTTGTCATACTATATAAATAGGTAGTGCGTTAGGTACAACTATCAAAGATATAAATTATTATGTAGTAGTGACGTAGTGTTGTAGGTAGCCAGGTAGGTACCTACATAGTGTACAATGTGTTTGAGTTTTAAAAATAAATGAGTATTGCACATTTGTACTCAAGTATTATAATATAATGTATGAGTTAAGTACTTACGAGAACATTTTGAAGTATTATAGGTACCTAATTTCACAATGGTAAAATTAATGTGGATATTCTATATTCTATAAGATATTATTTTAGGTACCTACCTAATTACAACATTAAAAAAATAATGATAAACACTGTCTAATAAATAATAATATTTATTAACTACTATCATCGCACAGTCACACAGGTCACAAATGTATAGACACCCAGGTCGGTAGTTAATACGCTGCATACTGCATGACTATAGATTAGTGGCGTAGCCAGGGTTTTTCTTTGGGGAGGGGCCGAGGGGGATTGATAAACTATTATTTAGGGACTAGGGGAAGCTTAACTATGATCAATCATAATAGTTTGGTATATTGATGCCCTAGGTTTTAACCTGCTGTAACGTTTATAAAAATTAAAATTTTAATACATGGTTGTCTTATGAAATATGATGGTATAAAGAACAAAAACAGTGAGCTGACATTCTCTTAATAAAACAGTAAAAGATAATATTATGTTAAAAATTGAATTACAGATATATAATTCTATTTACAGCTCATTATAAGAATCCGTTGATTTGAAATGTTGATTTGGATCCATCCAAATAGGAAAACAAATTTAATTTATGGTTATTTTTAAACAAATAATGATTGTAATGGTTTATTCTAGTTAGGAAGTTACCCATTGTGTTTACAATTATATTTATACATATCACAGAGACAGAGGAGAACGATTGTTTAAAAATAACGAATGTCAACATTCAAAAACTGAAATTAAGATTAAAGATAATATTATATTAAGTCTGCATTGCAAATATTTTTAACATTACACAAATAACTTTTATAAATTAGGGTCAACACGCTTTAAAAAGAAAACTATACTAATTAATGTATGTTTTATTTTGTAATAGGTAGTTTGTTCATTTAGTATACCAACCCATGTAATATTATATAAACTATAAAAGTGTAAACAAAATAATTCAAAAATAAACACAGCGTATAGATTACAATAAATTAAATAATTAGAATTTGATACAAATATAAACTTTATATTTCTAAATAATAACTACTAGCAGCCAGCAGGTTAGCTGTATTGTACCTTCTTAATGAATACCTATGTTCTACATGGTTGATGTTATAATTTAAAACAATTGACAAATATATAATATATAATATATACTTGTACAGTTCTCAATTCTCATATAATATGTACTACTTGTACCAGGTATATTAACTATTTGAATATTTTTTTAAAAAACGATGATCTAATGGAATGCCAATGGTTACTTTGTATTGTTCGTAAAAATGTAAATACTAAATAAATTGACATACTTCTTTATTCGTCATTAACTAATATTATATTATATACTATACAGTACCTATATAATATATTTACCTACCTACCTCTTACCTACATCAGTTGCCTCATGCATACATATTAAGTACATAAGCACGAATGAAGTGTTGTTTTTATAAAAATACATTTTGATTTCAAATATTAAAATATAGATAAATATGAGTAATACAATATTATTAAGTAATAACTCATATTATGTCTTTCTATATGTGTTGTGCTCTTTACAGAACTTATCCAATCTATGATATACATTGACGTGCCCAGAATTTGCATTTGAGTTGGGGGGGTGATGGTGTTATAAGAAATATATTTTTTTGTTAGAATCAGTTAAGACACTTTTATGGAATTTATTATAACTATAAGATCCTAGGGTTGATATCATTGGAATGTTGAGTTTATGATGCAAAGATCTATTGCTGACAGGATTATTGATTGAAAGGATTGAAAGATTTTTAGGTTAAAGTTTTTTGTTGTTCCTCAGAGTTGTTTGCCATACGCTTTTGCAAAGCAAATCGTTTATTTGTAAATTAGCATATGGAATAATGTATAATAAATTTAAATTAATTGTCGTGGTACTTATGAGTTATTCAGTTTTGGTAGTAATACCTACACTAGTACCAAAGACATAAATAAAGGGATTTACGGCAAAATTAGAGGAGTATGACCCCCAACCTCACCTAGACAAGTCACTGGAAATATATGTATAGGTACCTATTATACCTATATGCTTATCGAATATCGATAAATTAATTTATAACTCATTTATATACGTTCAATACCAATACCTACTCTATATGATAATTTCTGAACCACAGAAGTAAACTAAGGCAAGTCATTTTTTGAAATTTTGAATTAGTTACCTATATAATCAGAATATGCTTTTTGTGATATTTTTAAAGGTATATCAACACGTAAGTCCTATATACAATAAATGCATAGATAGCAAGAAGTATAGTAACGTAAGTCCTAAACTATGATAGGAGTATAGAAACGTATGTCCAGCAGGCCCTATTTTTATGTGCACTACGACACACAATGTGCACTACGAATATACAAGTGTGCACTACGATTTGAACGTGTGTGCACTACGGTCTACAAAACAAAAATTGCCAAGTCAGGGATCGGCATGTAAACTTTCTTGATTTTGAATTTTTAGAAATTTTTTAACTGATTTAATCACACCCAAGCGGTCAAACAATATGAATCCAGAAAAATGTCGGCGTGAACAGCCCCACAAAAAATTATTTTCATTTTCATTTAGTGAGATAGATCTCCGAAACCGGACAGCGGATTTCGTTGATTTTGGTCTTGTTGGATTCACATTGGTTAGGAGAAGTGCAGTGAAGATTTGCAGAACTTTATCTTTAATAGTTAATTCACTACAGAACATTAAAATAAATTAAAACAAATTTTATTGGGCGTTTTTTGATGTTTTTCATCTTTACAGCTTTGTAATGAATTAACGATTTTAGATAAAGTTCTGAAAATCTTCACTGCAATTCTCCTAGCAAATGTGAATTTAACAAGACTCCAAACAACAAAATCCGTTCTCCAGTTTCGGAGATCTACATCTCTAAATGAAAATCTAGAGAAAATAACTCTTTTTTTTTTTTATCTGTGAAAAATTAAATAATTAAAAAAAAAAAAATTAATTCCACATTTAGTGTCTACCTGATAATCCCTTTTTAATGAGTTATCAACCAAATTTCTAGCTAGGTATCATAATTTAGGATAAAAGTTAAAAAATAGAAATTTTTGGGACTGTTCACACGAATGTTTTTATCGATTCAAATTGGGTATACCGCTTGGGTGTGATATAAAATCTCTCTTATTAATATTTTATATTAAAGCTAGCTAAATTACCCACCTATTCATCATTACTGAGTTACATTTTTATTATTTTCCTATTTAACACAAATTCTTGAAGTTTTCAAAGTTCAGACTTTTTTCATTTTAATTACTATACTTACTTGATGAAAAATCAAGAAAGTAATATGCATTGTTATGATTTTAATTATTAAAAAGTTAAGTTAAGGTTTTTATTATTATATTATGCTATTTAATTTTTATGATTTTTATTAAAAGATAAGTATTTTGTTGTTTTATTGAATTGCATTGTTAAATTATTGTATACATATGGTATATAATATATATATATATATGTAATATGTATTATGTAATACATTCCTTTTGCTAAGATGGTAGCGAGAATAAAATGAAATGTGCAGTCCGAAATTTTACAAATAATAGGGCCTGATGTCCAGAGTTTACCTACATAAGAAAATTATATATATAGATAATACAAAATAATATTTTTGAAGTATACAATGGTAAGTCGTTGCAACAAATATTTTGTTTTGTCTCTCCTGTAAAATTTGCTATTTGTGACTTGCGTTAGTTGTCTTCTGTGGTACAGATATGTATATGGATTTGTAGGTACACCAAAAAATCATGCTAGGAATTGGGAAATCAAATATAAATAGTCACCAATATTGTCATTTTAAATCAAAAGTTGATTATGATTTCACCCTCAGTGGAGGTATGTAAAATAAGGTCAGTATGAAATTCCAGGAAATCAAAATATATTATATATATCTTACATTTTCCAATAAGAATATGATGTAAAAAGTTATTTCTTTCCTTCATCATTGAAAAATAATATAATACCTAATAATAATTGTCTATAAATAAATATAAACATTTAGATTTAGTTACAAATCATATTGAATCGTTCAACCCAACAATATCCCATTACCGCAGTGAACACTCGCCAAATGTACGCTACTTGCCGAGCGATGTTACAATAACTTTCATGCATCAAGATTTTTTGGAAAAATACACCGAACCAGAATTTTTTATTTCTTATCCATACTATAGAGATCAAGTTAAAAGAAAAAAATATATCGTTTAATCAACTTGGACACGAAGAATGTGAGGTTTGTGAGAGCCTCAAAATTCAAGAGCATTCTAAAGATCGATTGATACCTGATTGTGTTGTGTATGCAACTTATTTAACCCACATAAAAAAAGCTAATGCTGCTGGAGAATTATATCAAGAACACGCCAAAAATAACAGTAACAACGAAGATAAATCGATTTATTTTTCAGTTGATTTACAGAAATTAATGATGCTACCAAGGTTAGGCACATTTAAAAAAAAGGTGGGTAAGTGGATGTCGCTCTGCTGTACAGTAGGTTACAAGTGGGTCACTATATAATGGATGCTATTAAATTTGAATTCAATGATATAATATCATTGTATAAGAAAAACGATTCTGAGCGAAGACGGTATGTCAGTCTAGGTTTAAGACAAATTAAATACATATCTATGGTATTAAAAAAAATTGACCTATAATAAATTCCAAATTAATCATATCACATTATCACAATATCCATTAGGTACTTATAACACGTTATACTTCAACATCAATAACAAACCCTGATACTATCATAGATATATAATAGTACACTTTAGAAGTTTCAAGTAGGTACCCACGAATAATATTATATAATCACAACAAAATAACTAGGTTTTTTAATATGTAATTTCGTCCAAATTTGAACATAAAATGACTATAAAAATAAACTGTGATTGTATATTTTTTAGATTTTTCGGTAAGAGAATTAACTACTTACGTGGAATCTTGTTTTAAATTTTCAATCCTTAGCTATAAAAACTGAACATTTTATAACTTATTAATTACGATGATTAATACATTTCGAGATTTTGAAAAATTCTGTCAAAATTCGATGTTTAAATGCTTAAAAAAAAAAATTGTGCCTATGTATTTTTAATATTTTTCAACTGATATTGTAACAATATATCAGGAGCCTTGTATTACATATTTACACTTTTTGGCCCAACAGATAAAACTTTATTGATATTCATAGAAAAAAAAACTAAAAAATTGAAAAATGAAAATATCCGTAAACAGCTCAAAAAGAGTCAAAATATTTTCAAAATTGTATGGTGTATAGGAAATGCTAATATAAACATTCAGTGAAATTTTTATGTATCTATAGTTATTCGTTTATGAATAACAACAAAATAAGGAAATCGCTACATGAGAAATCGAGTCAACATCCAATGTTGTAAAAATTTGAATTTCAAACGCTCATAAAAATTTAATTTGACTGTCCGGTAGAGATTTTTTTATTGTTAAAGGTAGACAAACTTATGAGTAATCTTGTAGTACATTTTCAAATCTTAGATTTAAAAAGAAAAATTTTTACGAATTCTTAACTCAAAATAATTTGCTAATTTTCGTGATTTTTCCATATTTTGTCAATTTTTGAACTTTAAATGCTTATAAAAAAAAACTGTGACTAACGATTTTTAATATTTTTCATCTGCCTTTCAAACAATATACTAGGAGCCTTCTATTAAATTTTCAAGTTTTTTTAACCAACAAATAAAATTTTATCGATATTTCTAGAAAATAAACTAAAAAAAATGAAAAATAAAAATGTCCCTAAACAGTTCAAAATAAATCAAAATATTTTGAAAATGTTATCGTGTATAGAAAATGCAAATATAAACAACCAGTGAAAATGTTATGTATCTACGGTCATTTGTTTTAAAGTTACACCAAAAACCAAATTCGATTTTGCGTAAAAATTCCCGTTTTTCCTTCATTTTTCTTTTGTTTTTCTTGGCGCTTTTGAAAAGTACTGGGAATTTTAAATTTTGACCTCCCCAATGCACCAACGATATTCACTTTCCAATCGAACAAGATACTGAAGTCGAAAATCGAAGCATTATTTCGACTACTTATCGTGTACACAGACACAAAAAAAAAAAAAAAAAATAAACACACATCATTGTAAAATCAATACATTCATCGTTTCACTCAAAATCTAAAATTTTGTTCATTAAACGACTTGTAGGCTTGTAGCATACCACGAAAGTTTTGTACCTCTAGGAAAAAAAGGAAATCTACTGCCATTTTCTTATGTGTGGCATGAAGGAATAAGTGGTCGCAAGAAAGAAGATTTAATCAGCACTTTTTTCAATTTTTTTACTAATTATCGTGACGCAAATACAATTACTATTTGGTTAGATAACTGTAGTAGCCAAAATAAAAATTGGTGTTTGCTATCATTTTTAGTCTACATGATAAATTCTAGTGAAATTTCTGCAAATGAAATTGTTTAAATTTTTTCGAAGCTGGACCTTTATGTCAGCTGATAGTTTTCATCACCAAGTAGAACAATCGCTTAAGCACCAAAAAAAAAACTTACGACTTTGAAGATTTTGTTAAAGCTGTAGGAGCAGCAAATAAATCAAAAGTAGATGTAAAAATTATGAATTATGAATTATTTTTATTTATGGATAGATTACAAATCACAACAAAAACTTCATAAATCGTCAAATCGTGTATTATTAAAAAATGTCGTTTCTATAAAAGCTGTTCGAAATAAATTTAGTTTGTACACGAAATGTAATTTTGAAGAAGAATATGCAGAGCTTGATTTTTTAAAGAAAAGTATTAGGAAAGTATCCAGAGTAGCTAAACCTCAACCATTGAAAGGACCTTGTGGCATTCCTGTTGAGAAAAGAAACGACATTCTCAACAATTTGACACAAGTTATTCCACAAAATAGGAAAACGTTTTGGGAAAATATTCCAATTCATAATTATTAAACTAGGTATGTATTATTTTTTTTTTTTAATTTTACGATCAAATTTATTAATTTGTAATAAAACTCATGTTTATAATTATTATAATATTTGATTTATTTATATAAATATTATTAACAAAATCGATTTTGGTTTTTGGTTAAACACTAAAACAAATGAGCAGGGCCGGTTATAGGCGTAGGCGACGTAGGCACAAGCCTACGGCGGCAAAATTTATAACTATATAGAGGCGGCATATAAGAAAAAATCAAATATCTTATTTTTCACGTTTATTTTAGATTTTAACAAATTTCAAAATACAATATACAAACATATTGTGTAGATCGATAAAACTCCAAAACAATATTCAATAAAAATAATACAGATAATTTTTCCCTGAATTGCGATAACGTCTCAAAGCATGTTGTGCCATTACAATTTAATCGATAATAATTCTATTAGCGTTTTTGCAATTGGAGACTGTTGTGTGTCATTCACTCTCACTGTACAGTGTAGTGTACTAGTGTAGGTACATTCTTTATTGAGCTCAACAATATAATTTTTTTATAAATCAAGACATATACGATATACATCTATCAAGACTTCATTACACAATAGGTAAGTAATATAAATATAATATATTTTTAATTTACTGTTAATCATTATTGGTACCTATAGCGCGTAAATTATTCAATAGTATACGGTCGCCGTTATAGTGAAACTGCCGCCCGACAGTTCAATCATAATATTATGTAAAATGGTTAGGTTATGGTTTGACGGATGGCCGGAGGAGGCCAGGGAGAATAAGCTGCGTATTATAGACGCTATTGAAACTGAGTTCACGACAGTAAATAATATTGCCGTATCGCGCGTCGTTCTTAGTCTTCTTCATAATTGAATGTATTTTTATTTATTTAATAAATTAGAACACGTTTACTACAGGCATAACATCTTCTATCTGATATTTATTGTATTTGTAATTATTTTAAAAATGCAAAAAGACCAAATAATAGAATTTTTGTTAACTAGTGGTTAATTAACTATGTAATACTGTTATATAATTAGTTTTTCTTGTCCGTTGTTGTATGGAGTTTATGTTAAATAATTAAAAAATAAAATAATATTAATTAATTATTATCTTATTTATTCAGATATTATGGCTGATGACATAAAAAAGCGTAAACGATTATCAGGTTCGCAATATTTAAAGAAAAGACTAGCACGGGAGAAAGATTTAGTTAAACAAAAAGGTAGTTTACTGAAATTTTGTCAACAAAATAGTCAAGCAAATGTTATT
The DNA here is from genome assembly GCA_949089665.1 of Macrosiphum euphorbiae. Classification (NCBI taxonomy): domain Eukaryota; kingdom Metazoa; phylum Arthropoda; class Insecta; order Hemiptera; family Aphididae; genus Macrosiphum; species Macrosiphum euphorbiae. Next base: position 18,033,562 of record CARXXK010000005.1, read on the forward strand.
AATGATAATGATACTGATGACAGTGAAGAAAATAGTGGAAATAAAAATATTGAAGATCTAAGTATGGGCGAAGTTGACAATAAAAAAAAAGAACATGACAATGAAAGTAAAGAAGAGATTAATATAACTGAAAAGAATAGTGCCAATTTAAATATTAAAGATATACATGATATAAGCAGCAGAAAAGCTGATTTTGACTCTGAAAATGAAAACAAGAAAGAGATTGCTATAAGTATTATAAGTGAAGAAAATATTGAAAATAAAAAATCTTGTAATTATGATGAAAAGTACACCAATTTTAAGTCTCTTGATTTTGATGACCCTAATAAATGGCCCTCTATCGATGATAAATTAAGACTTTATTTAATAGAGTGTGGACCTCGTCAAATAAATATGGAAACATTTCCTATTAACACTAGTGGTAGATCATTTTCATCTTTTCACTATTTTCGACGTTTACCTAATGGTGAATGTATTAAACGTTCTTGGATAATTTATTCTAAATCAAGTGATTCTGTGTTTTGTTTTTGCTGCAAATTGTTTAATATTGGAGTAGTATCTCTTACAACCAATGGTAATAATGATTGGAAAAATATATCAAATATATTGAACAGACACGAGACGTCAAATTCTCATAAAAAGGCATATCAAAATTAAATAAATTATATGCTCCAATCAATAAATGACCGATTTATTCAACTTGAAGACCATAGTAAATTATTTTCATTTCTTTATAATATTTCTAATGTAAATAATTATGAACATTTAATGAAGTGCTGTAAAGATCTTCAGCTAGCACTTTCTTCAAATGACGGTTTAAATTCTGATATAAATTCTGTCGAACTTTGTGAAGAAATAAATACATTACAAAAACATTTGCAAAATGAAAATGATCCAAAAGCAATTTTACAATTTATATGTGAAAACAAATTAATAGAATTATTTCCTAATGTATACGTAGCTCTAAGAATTTTATTAACATTACCAGTAACTGCAGCTTCAGCTGAAAGAAGCTTTTCAAAATTAAAAATTGTAAAGAACTACTTAAGATCACAAATTTCACAGGATCGTTTAGTTGGATTGGCAACAATTTCAATTGAAAATCAAATTGCGAATGATCTTGACATTGACGATTTAGTTAAAGATTTTGCGTCAGCAAAAGCAAGAAAAATACATTTTTAAAAATTATAACTAAATATTGTATTTCATAATAACTATTGTAATACCTTACAAACAATCCATGTACTATTAATTTAGTAATTTCTTTTTTATTATATAATAATTGACAAGTGTAAAAAGTTTTTAATTTTTTTGCTCCTACATAATATGACATTTATCTATGTAAGTTATAATAAAATAAGAGGCGGCAATTTTGATCTTTGCCTACATATAAAAAATTGCTTGCGCCGGCCCTGCAAATGAGTCATGACCGTACATGAAATCCATGAAATTTCTACTGAATGTTTACATTAGCATTTTCTATACATCATACAATTTTCAAAATAGTTTGACTAGTTTTGAGCTGTTTACTGACATTTTAAGTTTCCAATTTTTTTTAGTTTTTTGTTCTGTAAATGTCAATACAATGATTTTCTTTGGGTCAAAGAGCTTGAAAATTTAATACAAGGCGCCTGATATATTGTTACTATATATTGATATTATATCATTCAATTCAAATTTAACACCATCCATTACAGTGACCCAGTGTTAGTTAGGTTTGACCCCCCCCCGCGAGTACGCCACTGGCCCACCATAAGACATTTAAATACGCCCCTGCTTATACCAAATACAATATTGTATACCTATGCCCTATGGTCTAAGATACATATATTATAATAATAGTATATTTTTAACAATGATTATTAGTTATTACCTCTGTATAGGTTGTACAAATGTACAATTAGTAAAAATATATTATAATATGTCTAAAATAGTATTATTAGATACTTACCTTAAATATTTTTATTAACGATGGATATGTATGCACAGTGATTAATCAAGCATGCTAACCTAATTTTTCTCCAATGATGCAGTTATTCAAAATCTAAATTTTGGAAATTTTAAATAATATGTACCTACCTATCTTTATGGAGACCATCTTATCAAATTCTTGAGGTTTCTTGAACCACAGGAGTCAGGAGTGTCCTGTGACGACTGTCGATTCAAACTTCTATTTTTCAAATGAGAACCCCACTTTTTACTGTAAATAATTTATTTATAAATTTTATATTGATGCACCTAATTAAATATCAGAGTGACCAGTATCAGCAGTTTCTCAGTTATTAAAATGTTTATGCCTGGATATAATAGTCATTAAAATGGTTTTACAAAATTATTAAGTAGATATATAATATATAATATAATGTAATATCACTAATATACTAATATTGGTTATTAATTCACTTATTATAGTATTTATTTTTTTCTAAAATGTTCAAATCGCCATAGCCTCCATAGGCTCCATTGGCTGTATTTTCTTATCAATCTTATCACAATTTCTCATTATCTCTTTTAAAAAAAATCCAAAATTTGATTTAAAACTATACAACTTACTACTTAGCATGATGGAAGTTTTACTTTTTTCTGTTTAGTTAACTAAGACATTTAATTTACTTTTATGTTTCTATGTTAAAATATGATTTTGTAAATTTTACTTGAAACTATATAAGATTTGGAACAAAATGAGCAAAAGAAAAGCTCCAAGTGATTCCACAAATCCAAATCACGATTTTTGTGAATTTTTGATAGGTTAGTAAGCTCACACCTTACCTAAAAGCCAGAGGTCAACCTAACTTTGTTTTGAATACAAAGTTTAAATTAAATTAAATTTTAATAAATTAATTTTTAATATTCTTTTTGTTTAGAATTGGCTGATTATGAGAAACATGTTGTACGTAATAAATATAAGGGCAACGCTTACCAAAAAGCAGCGAGTGCATTAGCTAAGTACGGAAAACGAATTAATTCTGGCGAGGAAGCTCAAAAACTAGATGGAATTGGTGCTAAAATATCCAAGAAAATTGATGAGTTTTTAGAAACTGGAACATTAAAAAAACTGGATAATGTATATTTTATATAATATATTAAAACTAGCTGAATTTATACTTTTTATCAGTTTTTATATTACATGGAGAGGTTGCTTTTTGATGATTATCTTTACAAATTATTGTTATTAATTTAATTTCTTAAAAATAGTTGTTACCGTTAGCTATAGATATAATTACTGTTTTATATTTTTAAATTACAGATAAGAGTTGATGATGCTGCAGTTTCTATTAAAGATTTAACAAGAGTTAGTGGTATTGGACCAGCTAAAGCAAAAGAATTATATGATTCAGGTGTTACAAATATTGACATTCTATTAAAAAATCAAGATAAATTAAATCATCATCAAATTTTGGGACTTAAGTATATTAATTTTAGTAATTATTTGCTCTTAACACAATTATAATAATTTATCAATTCATTTAGGTATTTAAATGACTTTGAGGAAAAAATACCAAGAAATGAAGTTGTTGAAGTAGAACAAATTATCAAGAAAACATTACATAATTTGGATCCTAAATACAAGGTTACTATTTGTGGCAGTTATAGGTTAGTTATTAATATTACAAAAACTATGGTGTTTGAATATATTTATGAAATATACATTTTATATTTTTTCTATAAAAAACATATTTATTCTTTTTTTTTTTTTTAATTTTAGACGAGGTAAAGAGTTTTGTGGAGATATTGATACATTGATTTCTCATCCATCGTTTATGTCTCATGGTCTTAAGAAAAAAAGTGACAAATTGCAAGTGGTTGTGGATATTCTGAAAAAAAATAACCTCATCACTGAAACTATATCGTTGGGGGAAGCAAAGTTCATGGTAATTATTTAATAACTATTTATTTATTAATATTAATAAATAATAATAAATAATTTTTAATAACATACGTATGTTAAAATTACACTTTTTAAGAGCATAAAATTAGTTTTTAACAACAGATAGGTACTTCAAACATATTTGAATAATGAATAGTTAGTTGTTGTTAAAAATAATGTTTCCATTTTTGATTTGTACTAAATTAAAATATATTTTTTTGTGTGAATTACTATATTTATTTAATGGTTTTCATTTAATTTAGGGTGTATGCAAAGTGAATTGTATATCAAGGAGATTAGACATTCGCCTAAATCCATATGATCAGTTTTATTGTGCCGTTCTTTATTTTACTGGGAGTGATTTATTTAATAAGCAAATGAGAGAGCATGCTATAAAGCAAGGTTTTACACTTAATGAATATACTTTGCGGCCAATGGGTTCTACAGGTAAAAATATGTTGTATGAAATTACTAATTAACCAAAGAAGACGCCACACCCGTATGTGTTGTCTCCATCTTACAAACGCTTAACATACCAAATTTTTTGCTCAGCAGTTCACGTTTTATGCAGTTGGCTTAAAAATTAGAGTGAATTGACCTATTATGAAACTAGATGGTAAGAACATTATCTGCGTTGTTTTGATAGAAGTTTTTTTTACAATAATTCAGTTTTTAAGTGAGTTATGAGCATTTTTAATTTACATTTATTATACACTCGCTTAAAAACTGAATTATCCTAAAAAAACTTCCATCAAAATACAGATAATGTTCTTACCATCAAGTTTCATAATAGGTCGATTCACTCTAATTTTTAAGCTAACGGCATAATTGTGAACTGCTGAGCGTAAATTTGGTATGTTACACGTTTGTAAGACGGAGACAACATATGCGGGTGTGGTGTCCTCTTAAATATAGGCTACTATGTCAATCAACAATTGTATTTATGTGTTCTGTCATTATATCAGGTATACCAGGTGAACCTGTGGAGATAAACAGTGAAGAAGATATTTTTGATTATATAGATTATCCTTACAAAAAGCCAGAAGAACGCAATATATAGTTTTATATACTTAATATAATATTATTCTATTTATCTAACTTTGATTAGTATTTTATCGTTTATTTAATTTGTTTGTAGGTATATACTATGTAGGTATTATTTTATTAAGTTGTAATAATTATGTTTGAATTATTCATGTTATTCCTAATAAAACGGTGTCTCTAAATATAGAAAAATGTGCAACTATTTCCTTCTCCTTAAAAAAAGAACCAATCACCTCTGATTATAAATTAAAAAATATTAAAATCTCACGAGTTAATGAAATTAATGATCTTGGAGTTACGTTTGACTCAAAACTTAATTTCAAACTACATATTAATAAGTAATAATATTATTAAAAAATCATCATCCAAACTAGGATTTATCAAGCGCACTTGTAAAGACTTCCACGATGCTCATGCTCTTAAATTGCTATATTTCTCATTAGTACGCTCTCAGCTGGAATATGCAAATTTGATTTGGCATACTAACTCTATAACCCAAAATAAAGACCTCTCTGAAATTCAAAATAATTTTTTAAGATTTAAGCTTTCAATGTCATATTTATAGAGCTCCTCATTCTGATTATAATATTATAAATAGGCTTTTCTCTATATTACCACTTGAAAAAAGATTTACACAACTTAATTTAAAATTCCTTTATAAACTATTACACAATATTATAGATTTTCCAGAACTTGTTGAACGCTTATGCTTCAAAATAAATCCCCTAAACTCTAGACAAAAACAACTTTTCTATCCACCAAACATTTCATCCAAATATATGTCATTCTCTCCTTCTAATACTCTAATAGCTATAGGAAACTCCATACATAATATAGGGTATAATTGCAGTTTAGCTACCACGAGATTTTTTCAAATTTTTTTTTCGAAACCTAGGTAATTCAACGTTTTAAAAATGATGGTGCCAAAAAAAAAATTGCGCAAACTCTTAGTTTTTGAGTTATAACTGTTAGAAATTCAAAAATTCCTAAATATTGCATTTTAAATTTTGAATTTTTTTTGTGGTAGACATTGTATTTTGACTATTTAAAAACGATGGTGCAATCAGAATTTGTCGATCGAATTGAGTTTGAAAGTTATAGCGGTTTTAAGTTAAAAATTTTGGATTTTTAAAGAAAAATTTTTTTGTTGAACCAAGGCGCCAAGTGAGGTAGTTGCGCCTTACCTGCTCCGGTTATATTTTTCAGATATATAATTTCTCTGAATCCAAATATCGTAAATATAAATGTTTCTGTAATTGGCAAAAAACAACTTTGTTTAATTCCAAGGTTCACCTGAGGTGGTTTTACACAACAAATCGGGGGATATTTTCGATTTGCGGAGCGGAGCGACGGCGCCGAGGAGCGTAGCGACGAGTGCCAATACACTCGTGATCACTGCAACTTTTAACTTTCATAACTTAAAACCCCTATAACTTTCAAACTAAATTCGATCGACAAATTCTGATTGCACCATCGTTTTTAAATAGTCAAAATACATAAGTCTACCACAAAAAAAAATTCAAAATTCAAAATTTGGGAGTTTTTGAATTTCTAACAGTTATAACTCAAAAACTAAGAGTTTGTGCAATTTTTTTTTGGCACCATCATTTTTAAAACGTTGATTTACCTAGGTTTCGAAAAAAAAATTTGAAAAAATCTCGTGGTAGCTAAACTGCAATTGTTCCCAAGTGTTTTGATGAACTGTATAATGTACATGCATATTTTCAGTGGCGGAACCAGGGGGTGAAGCCGGAGCGTAAAATTTCAAATATCTATAACAATAAATACATTTATAAAATAATTGATTATATAACATATGTAAGTAAGCAACTACATTTTCCCTCCTCTTATACTAAAATATAACAATAATCAATTTTGGTTTGTGTACTGTTTCCTCAGATGCAACATTCAGATCATCCCTAGAAATGTATTTAACTTCTTGATCAAACATTAAATTAAGGTATTCTTCAACATCAACCACTTCTCTAAGAACCAAAATATAACAATAATTATTACAACTTTCATACAGAATCATAATAAGAAATATTTCATACGAAAAGTGTTGTAGAATGTATAATTCTGAACTTTTTAATAATTTCATAGAGCTATGTATTCCAGCTAACTCATTAATTCCAAGGCAATTTGAGGCTTGCAGCTGTTTATGTAAAAAATCACAACATGCCTCGTGTACATCGTTTATTTGTAAAATATTAGCTGCTTGTAACAATTCCTAGAGAAATAAACAATAAACAAATTTAAAAAAATGATGTTGCCTATAAGAAAAATCAAACTTTAACTATTATTACTTTTACATTGTTTCCAGCCACAATGACTTCCCTGCCATAAATGAAGTCTATTATGAGCTGTAAACTAATCGAACTTAATGACAATATTTTCAAAACTTTTTTTCGAGGATAGTTTTGGAATACTGTATGGAAATAGTAACTAGCCGATGCTAAAACCACTTTATGTCCTGGTATTAAAGTGTCATAATGTGTTTCTATATTTACATTACAATATTACAATAAACCTTGTCTAAAAACAAAAATGTGTTACTAATATTTAAATACTTAATAGTTAAAACCACAAACTACTTACTTGCGTAAGGATTGCAATAACTCAAATATGTCCAAATGAGAGGTTTTTTTTACACTTATATTTTACTGGCTCACATACACCGAAAATTGGTATTTGCTGTACATTTTGCATTGTAAATTGTATATTAGTTCCAGGGCTTGGTGCGATAATACAACAACAAAAATAATATGTACAAATAACAATTTAAAAAATAATGGATTCTAAAATATTATGGAAACACATGCATTTCTGTAATCATCATAGGCGCAAATTGGGGGGGGGTCGGGGGTGCCAAGCCCCCCCCCCCAAAAAAAAAACCTAGGATATATAATTTTAATATGCTATATTGCAATGGTCTGCTTGCCTTTAATATATATTCAGCCCCCCCAAGCCAAAAGTTGAAATTACGCCTATGGTAATCATTGGTTGTCGACTTAAATCAGTAACAGTAATGGTATTAAAAACAGCAACGGTGAACGGAATAATGTTATGTCTCGACGGCTCGTTGAGGTAACACAGGGAACGTACGGAGGTTAAAACTTATAAGAACGATTCAGTGTGAATGTGAGTCGTGAGCTGATTCTGTTATACAATAATACAATATACAAAAAGTCTAGTATGGCTTCAAGTCATATGCAGAAAGGGCCCGAGTGGCGAGTATAAAACTCAGAATCATCATCATACATAACGCCGTTTTTAAATTTCTCATAATGATAATATTGTTTAAACCAATGAAAAATGTATAAAGACTGTCGCCATCTTTGCACAACATAATATACAAATTGGTTCATTGCCATAATATCATGAAGATTTCCAAGAAGAAAAATTCGATACGTATCGACATGGAATAGTTACGTATCGCTATTGTATATTGCACGTCATGTAACTACTTCTTGAACGCTCTTGAACTCAAATTTCTCCCTTGAAAATCTTGAATAATATCATCTAAGACCGTGATTGCCATCATACCTAGTCTATTATATCGGTAACAGTTAGCACCATGTTTAATAATTTATTCAGTTTACAAGACTTATCATATTTTAGATTAAAATGCGAATGTGTCCCTATAATAAATTGGATTCTTCAATTATTAGGAATATTGGACGGACTTGGTTGTTCAATAATAATTGCAATAAGCCAATAAACATCAATGAAACATTGAAACCACTCCCAGAGGCAACGAACAGGGTTATTTTGAATAGGTATTTTATTTATTGTGAAATACTGAAATATAATATTTAAAAGGGGTTTGGTGCGCACTTGACACACCGTCAATTTACAATAACCGTGGTTGTGGTTAATGTACGATCAAGTCAAGTATCGTTATCTGACAATATTACGACACAAGATTTGATAAGATTATGTTTTTAATAAAAAAAAAAAAAACATTGTTATTCACTGATTCGTAATATTATTAATGTTAATGTTAAAATATGTTAATCTGTTAATTGTAAACAAATTTATAGGAGTTGTGAACATTTTTTTCACATACAGTTTTTGAATAAAATATACATATGTTTAGAACTGAACCAGACAAGTATTTATTGTTTGTATGAATTCGTCAATGTTATAGTGTTGATACCAATTTTTTGAATTAAAACATTTCAAATTTAAACACTTTTATTTTACAATGGGGAAAAAGCAAGTTGCTCAGAGGGTCAAAAATAATTACAAAGTAAGTTGGTTTGTCGTTGATCTGATATTGTGAAATTGGTATTGAAAATGAATGTTTACATTCTAGCCATCAAGCAGTGCAAGAGCTCAGTTATTGTTGAGTACTACTGATACGTATGGGGTTATTCCGGATAAGCTTAAATTTCCCTTTGCTGACATTTTGGATTGCAATGTCAGTCCGGATTTTCAAGTGGTATTGAAAAAAATGAACAAAAAAGATTCGACCACTAAACTCAAAGTATGTAAATATGTAATGATATACCTATAACCAATGACTAAATACAGGTCAAACAAATTTGGTGACGTTTAATATGTGTTGTGTAGGCCTTAAAAGAATTTGCTACGTTGTGTGATTCTAAAGATGAAGATACTGTCAGAGAAGTTTCAGCACCATGGATCGCTCAATATGTAAATTTATGTAAGGATAATGAACCACGTATCCGCGAAGGTACCCAGAAAGCTCTGCGATCCTACTTAAACCGCGTACAACGAAATGTAGCACCATTTTTAAAGAGGTTTTTTGCCCATTGGTTTGTGGCTCAGTATGACACTCATCCACCAACTGCATCTGTTGCATCATCCACATTCGAGGTTTGTACATCTATATCTGTATAGATTTAAATTTGACTTTATGTTAAACTTTATAATTTAGAATACTTTCCCTCCAAATAAAAGAGTTGAAGTAATTGTATTTTGTCAAAAAGAAATATTTAATTATTTAATTGAGAACATAACCAATCCATCATTATTAAATACTAAGTAAGTTTTTATAAACTAATGTATATTATATTAAAACCTTTATACTCAAGTTTTAAATTAATTTATAGATCCGATTCAGATGAAACAAGGGAAATGCAAATTAGAACTGCTACTAGTTGTTTGTATGCAACAGCAACATTTTTGAATTCGCTTCCTGCTGAACATATTGAAAATATTGAAAGTGATTTGAAATCATTGTTGCTTTCTAACTCTACCTACTGGAAGTTAAATAAACATCCAACACCAAGTGTATGATATTTATATTAATATTTTCTATAATAGTTTTATTTGTTTGACAATTGTTTTACAATATTTATCTATAGGTTCGACAAGCTTGGTATACTTTATTGCATTCTATATTATTTAAATTGCAACAATTTTTAGAAGGCGAATGTAAAAAGGTGGCTTTTGCTGTGTTCGATAATATTGATGAAGATAATGTCACTGTGTCAAATGTAATTTGGAAAAGCATTATAATTGTCTTATCAAAACCTGAGGTAAAACTTATATTACAAATATATTGAATGAACTAAATTATTATTAATATTATTTTTTGTATAGTTAAACTATTTTTGGTCACAATCAAATGCTGAAAAAATTTTCTTTCCGAAACTATGGAAACTTTTATCTTGTTCAAAAGGATGCATTTCGTCTGCATATGAAAATTTATTAGAATTATGTAAAAATAGTCCAGTCATGAATACTATAACAACCACTGAATTTTATTTGAAGTGTATTACTTCAATTATACAAGGGTATAAAACAACAATGATTGTTATAATTGTATCATTACATTGATTTATGTTTTAGGTTAGAAAAAATGTCTAACCGCTTTGACCGTACAAATTTTGTTTCTGGTATTGAAACTCTTTTTGATTTTGTTACATACATTCTGAGAAATAATGAGGAAGATGAATTGTTTAGTAACACAGTAATATCTGAAGTATGCACTTTATTTTAATTAATATTTTAGTTATTATTACACTAATATAATTCACTTTCAATAGGTTTTAACTTTGGTTAAGTTTAGTCTTACTGGAAAATTAGCAAAAACTATGACACCGCCAGTTATATCTCATTTGGCAGTATTTCTAGAATTTTTGACTAATAACAATAGATTACACAGTTTAAAAACCCCAATATGGAATAATTTAAATACTCTTTTGATTGGAAGTGGTCTTGATGAAGAAATTATTTTTGACAACATACTAAGTCAACTGCAAGTACATTTAATCGTGTTGAATCATTTAAGAAATCCTGTAGTTAAGAAAAAAAAAAATTTGAGAGTTACATTTGAAGAATCTGGAGAAGTGTTTCTCCCTTCAAAACCGTTATTCAATGATGACTATCAAAATGATTTGGGAAATTTTGTTAATGTGGTTTTACAGTTCTATTTAGATAGAACTTCCTACCCAGAAGTTGGACATATGTATGCCAACCATGTTTGTCAAGTAATATTAGCATTTAAAAATTATGGCGTTGATGAAAAATTATCCCAAACATTACCTGGCACAAATGACAATACATCATCATCGTTCAGGCTGTATGAAAGATATGTCAAAACGTGGATTAATGATGATAAAGTTTTGACTTATAACTCAATATCAGTAATTATTGGGTTATTGGAAACCATTGATAATGAGAATGAACGAATTAGTATGATTGATGACTTAAATTTGGTATTATTTTATTATTATTTAATATTTTGATATAAGATAATTTAAACATTTTTCATAATTTTTTTTTTTTTTTTTTGTTAAGTTTGGATCAAATGTTGTGCTTAAAGAAATAATGAAGTACATTAGTGAAGGAAATACTTTACCCGTGGTGATTTGCGATTGGTTGGAGGCAATTCCGATGCAAGATGAGTTTAAAAAATTCATATCCTCCGATGTAGACTTAAATAAATCTAATCTCCTTACAAATTGCTTAAAACTGAAAGGTGATTGTTTTAATCTTGAACATAACATGGACATTAAATAATACTATGATTGTTTTATTTTTAGATAATACTGTATGTGAGAAATGGACAAAAGTACTTTTGGAAACTGTACATACTAACCCTACCTCTCCGTTAGTTATTATGTTAAGACAAATATTTGAAAAAAATTTAAATGACCAGTCATTTGTAAATTCCCACCTTGATCTCATTTTCAACACAATGGAATGCTTAATCCGTACATATTTGGAAAAATCACAAGACGGTGAATGTAGAGACCAAGAAGAGCTCAGTCTAACTTGGAAACTCTTGTTGAATAATATGATAGATGCACATGACAATGAAGTTATGAAGAGGTGTAGTTTGGTTGTTACAAATTACTTACAAACTATGGGTGTTGATATAGAACATGTAGAAAGTACAGTAGATCAATTTATTGACGATTTCTTATCATGTACTAAACAAAATACCTTGCCAATTAAATTTTTGTATGAGTTGATAAAATGTGCAAATAGTGTTGATCACTCAAAAGCAATTAAATGTTGCGAATTGGCAACGTATATTAATGGATCATTATTTTATACCGGAAATGTTGGGAATTACATAGATACAAGCGATGAGTGCTTTGGAACTGTGTATGCATTATATTCTCACATGTATGTTTTCACAAAACAGATTTTAAAATTTTTCAATGAATCTGAACAACCCAATCATTTGGACAGTGTTGATGAAGAATTTGTCAATATTATGGCTGATATAATTTGTAATGTAAATGTGGTTGCACACCTACAAAAATATTTTTCAAACGTGAGTTTATATTATGGAAAAGAAAAATGTTTACCAAAATAATTATGTATTTTGTTGTGTATTAAATACATTTTTTGATTTTAATTTTAATTCAGAGAAAATATTGTTGTAAAATCAAAAATACTATTTTTGAGGATACTAAAACTAATGTTGGCGTACTCATTCAATCGCAACCAAAAAATGTTGCTCATGCCATCATAAATAAAATTATGGAAAAGTATGTGAATTGTTTTTATCACTTGTCATATACTAAATAGTAAGTGTACATATTTGTTTTTTATTATAGAACAATTAATGATGGCCCATATTGGTGTAAGTCGTTGGAATTTGTATTGGATATGTTGTCATTGCCAAATGAAGAATTGATTAATCTGTATAATTCTGCAATGTCAAAACATAGTGACAGTCCAAATTGTATACACATTATTCAGGTGACATAAATTTATTAATTTTTATTCTTTTATTTAAACTTAAAACATTCAATAGATTTTTGTTTGATGTTCAGTTAATCTGTAACTTCAACATCATCCTTATAATGCTTATTAACACATTGACTGCATACTGACGCAAATTGGCATCATGAGGATTAATCAGCAACTCATTTGACATCCAATATGTATTTAAAGTAAATGGTTTATTACTCCCTACCCATGGCTGAATATTATTTTATTAAATAACAATATTATGAAGTGTTCTTAAACCACGTCTTAAAATATGTTAACATACATCAGTTTTACGTATGAACATATAGGAGCAGTTACATTATTTTATTTTTATAAGACTGTTGATTTTTACTTTTATCATACGCATTGGGTGAAAACGGCAAAAAGACATACACAGTCAATGTGTTTATGTTGCATATGTATTTAGATTTAGATTTTTATTATTTATCTATAAATGTATCATACTTTTCCTAATAATTTGGATGTCATCTCGTCAAAAATAATACATTTGACATGGTAACTCGAACATTGATATCACAAAAATAAAAAATTCTACTTCAAAGTCATAACACTTAACATGTTCACTGCGTACTGACGCCAATTGGCGTCATAAGTATCATTCAGCAACGCGTTTGACGCCATATGGCGTCTAATATACATTTAAAATAAATGGTTTAAAATTCCCTACGCGTGGCTGAATGTTATTTTATTATTATTTAGCGTGGATTAAACGCATGTTTTTAAATATGTATACATGCGTCGTTATGAGCAGTTTCTTTATATTTTTTTTTTAATTTCTTTTGTTTTTACTTTTATCATACGCACTGGGTGATAACTGCAAAAAGACATACGCAGTCTACGTGTTAAAGTGTTTTGATATGTCAACATTTTAATAACACAATTTTTTTTTTTAACTTAAAATTACGAAGAGTAGACTAGACTGTAGGTGTGATAAAAAGTTGTTTAGAAATTTTATAGAATTATATAATTCAAAATTTAAAATTTAAAATTTTACCAATACTATGTATTATTACTTATTTGTAAATATTAAATTATTAAATAACATTTAAATGTATTCATGTGAATGTTTGGTAATCAACTTATTTATTGTTCATATTGTACAAACACTAGGGCATTTAATAAGTTTTTCTATACTTAAAAAATAAATGTTCTATACTTGAATATGATTTATAAACATTGTCTGTGTTTGACTTGTGTAGGTTTTTGTGAATTTTTGCGGCATGAGCAATTTGGAGTATGATCATCTTTCATTGGCAGATACAAGATGTGTTTGGAATGTGCACTTCAGAAAGACGACAAACAGTGATACAGTTTCTCAGATACAGAAGGTGTTAGACTCTGAAGAAAAATTGCTCACTAGTGACTCTGAGTAAGTTTTGCATCTCAGTTATTTGTGATAACTGATAAATTATGATTGTGTGTTTGTGTGTTTTAGGTGTTTGAAGGACGAAAAGACGATGATAGAAACCATTCGTAACATTGAGTTTTTAAACTTGATCTTTCTCTACACAGATGATGCATCAATCATATTGAAATACAGCAAAACAATATTCAGTCGCTTAGAATCAGTAATGTTGACTCTCACCAATGTAGTAGATTTTGACTGCAAAACATATTTGCCCATTGGAATTGCTACTGCCTTGGTCAGTTCTTTATTTGTACAACTGATGAAATTTTATCATGAAGAAATTTATAAACATGTACCGGAAAGCAACGAAAACCTGATAGTATTCAGATCAGATACAAAAGTTGTACGCGATTGCTTGGTGAAGATTTGGGTTGAGTTGTCAAAAAATTGTAATAGTTGTATTCATGAACTTGTATTAGAAGCCCTGAGCAATTCTATGAGTTATTTAGAATTTGAAGAAATAGATCAAAAATATTGGTTTAGCCTTTGTTCAGACTTGATTAGTTCAGATTGTTACCCGATCGAAATCACTGCATACAATATTTTAGACAAGTACATTGACAAAAAATAAAAACAACAAACAAACATATCAACATTTAATTTTTGTATATATATATTTTTTCTAATCCAACAGATTATGTGGGGTGCGCAAAGTTGATGTAGACACTGACTTTGAATCCGATCAAGTACCGTTTGAACTTTCCACGCTACCTTTGCAAAAACTTCAAGACCTGATCTGTACAATGTTAACGGAAATCAAGTATTTTATTTTTATTTTTTGTCAACTTACAGTCATGTTTTATATAATATTAAATTAAAATGTGTTTTTAGAATCGGAAATACATTTGAACCTAAAACTTTCTCTGAGGACTTAAAAAATACTCGAGTTTATTTGTTGGTATGGAATGTTATATTTAAATTATGTTCGAAACTTGAGTCACAAGAACGATATAAGTACATTTCTCATTTGAAGTAAGTCATGTTCTGATATTCTGTGCATATAACGAACAATTGATAACGGCAAAACTGATACCCTAAACACTTATCGCAAATCATTTTTTAGCAATAACAACTCTATTTCGTTTTTGATGGAGAATTTGTTGAAGTTGATGCCACATTCTATCATTAAGACATATGCCAATAACGACGTCAATCCAATTATCAAAGAGTTGTTCAACTTGAGACCCAGCTGTTCACCGACGGACTATTGGAACAACAAAAAACTCTGGCATATGGTGTGCTGGACGTATTACAATCTATTACACACGTTGCCGGCAGTTGTACGCAAATGGTGGGTGGACAGTGAACATAAAGTGTCAACTTTGGTCGACAAACTAACAACCAAATACGTATCACAGAGTTTAATTGTTCAAGAGTTCCAAGACATCAAGCAAGCGAAAAAAATTGACAACATAGTGGTATATATTTGTAGTTGTAACCTCCCATTGTAATTGCGATTATGGATTGACTTTAATTTTTAACTATCATGTTTCTTCAGGTAAACTTGTACGAAAACCGCGGTATACTCGTCGTTTCATACATGATTGAAGAAACGGCCGTGGACATCACCATACAGATGGCCAGTAATCATCCTTTGGGATTGATCAGAGTCAGCAGCGATAAGAGCATGATCAACATGTCTCAGTGGAAAGGATGGTTGAAACAGTTGGCGCTGTTCTTTTCACATCAGAACGGCTCAATCATTGACGGTATATCTTTGTGGCAACTGAATATCACAAAGAAGTTTGATGGCGTCGAAGAGTGTTACATATGTTATTCTATACTTCACAACTCTAACTATCAGTTGCCCAAGTCTGCCTGTCGTACGTGTCACAAAAAATTCCACAGCTCGTGTTTAGTGAGTATTTGGCAAATATTTAACATTATTCACATACATGATAATATGTTACATAATGTATTTAATAAGTTAGCTCATAGTTACCCACCATATAAACTCTTATTTTTATTTCCAAACTTGTAATTTAATATTTCTGATTGGTTTGTTTTTCAGTATAAATGGTTTGTTACAAGCAACAAATCGACGTGTCCTATTTGCCGTAATCTTTTTTAAGTGATTGGTTTGGTTGTTATCGATGGTTGTTGAAAAAAATAAAAGCATGTTTTTTTTAAAAATGACTTATAATTATTAATATTAGAGAACCAGATCGTTGGTCTAATTCACATGTGGTATTTGAATTTGGCCATTATTGATTTGAATAGTTTGTTGATGGATGTGGACATAAAATGGTTGCTTTTTAACATCGGGCGGTTATATTAACATTGGCAGCTTTTCATAATTTTTAACAGTAGATGTAAAGGTTCAATGAATCAAGAAGTCCTCGCATAGTTACTACCGCCCCGTTTCATTAATTATATTAAGAAGATTTTATTTCTGAGGTCAATAGCTGGTGACGCATGGGTGATCTATGTTAGTTAAAACTTTTTCCTAATAATTAATATGATTAATATAATAGTATTTACTAGTTTTGATATTAAAATAAAAAAAATCCAAATAAAATGTTTTACTTACAATATATTCCCTTCCCATTAATCAAAAGGCCAAATGTCAAATTTTCATGCTTAGACATATTTTTGTCTTGTTGAATATGTAATTTTTTGAATAGCAACTAAAATAAAAGTAAAAAAGTATTATTGAGCAAACACAATAAAAATATAGGTCTTTAGCAGTTTGCGACTCAATATGCCCACAATCTAAATTTTGTTTTTTTTCGTCCCTTTAATAAGCAAATGTCTCGATCAGTCTATTCATCATATATATATTTTTTGCATGGATCTATACAAGTATTTGAGTCAATTATATTCATGAACATACTTAACTTACTACAACTGGTAAAAAAACTAAACAGCATGTAGTCTATGTAATTTGCCAAATGCGATGAACTTTTTGACTTCTTTTAAAACACTGTTAATAAATAATATTTCTTCTCCTAAATCTTTGGGGACATGGGATTTGTGAAGCAAATTAGAGTGCTGAATTTCTTGCTGATATTTAGGTATTGAGATAATGTATACACATTTATATTTACTATTCACTTGTCAATTTTATTTATTTATAATTTTGTATATACAAGTAAGATTTTAGATGTCTAAATACTACTTTTAAATAAGTATAATGTATATAATTAGATTTTATTATTTCGTATTTGTAGAGGTACAAATAATTTGTATATATTTGAAAAATACTTTTTTGTACAAAAGTAAAAATTATTTGTAACATGTTTATTATTATATTTTATTGAGTGTTTACTGTTTATACATTGTTGATAATATTTTTGTATCATATGTGTTGTTAATATTGTAATAATTCATCAAAGAAAAAACATAGACTTCCTAGTGTTTATGAAGAAGACTGACGCGTAGAATGGATAGAACGATCAGGAATCTAGAAATTAATAAATATGTCCATAGAGTAATTTATAGCTACATACCAAATATGGCATACACATTTTGATGTGCCATTTGGCAGTGCAGGAATTGATGGGGAAATTAAAATTTTGGTCGCCAGCCTACTTTGAATTTTACACGTAACATTATATGTGTACCTAACTTCGTTTCTCATACAGATACAAGTATGGAATATAATATTGTTGAGTAAAACCGCCAATCAATGTTATATTATAATACGTAGTGTATACCTATCTTATGTGTAAATATATAAGTAGGTAAGATAATTATTCGAATATCGGAATATAAATCAGTTGCAAAAATCTGTGACCATGCAATGAAATTCGATGTGTGTGACCCAACCACCCAAGTATGGCAGGGTGATAATTAAAAAAAAAAAATGAACTTTATTTAACCATGTTAAGTTAGTGGATAGGTATAAATAGTGTCCATACTACTCATAGGCGTGCGCACGGGTGTTGCAGGGTATGCTATAGCAACACCTGCGGGCTGCAAACACTCACAATTTTTCTAACCATCAGCAGTAGGTAATACTCTTCAACTGATTCCTACAGAGAATGATATACAATTACTTCAAGAAAAACTTAAAGTAAATTCTGATTGTTTTAAAACAGAAATCAAATTACTAAAAGAACTTCCAGATACTCCTGAAAAGACTTCTTCTGAATCTATAGAAAATTGGATAGAATGGTTACTTAAGTTAGATAGACTAAATATATTTACTAATTTTTTTGATATTTTAAAAACATTTTTAGTTATTCCAGTCACTAGCTGTTCTAGTGAGAGATCATTCTCAAAACTTTCGTTAGTGAAGTCAAAGTTGCTGAATACAATGAAACAGGATAGACTTGATTCTTTACTGTTATTATTTGTAGAACAAGACCTATTGACTAAAATTGACTACAATGATGTCATTGAAGAGTTTAAAATATTAGTTCCCGGGGAAAGACGTCTACCATTATAATAAATAATATGTATTAAATAAATGACATTTTTGTATTTATCAAATAAATAATGTGTATTGTCTTATTAAATACCTATAATTTTTAGCAACACCTACCACTAAGTCCTGCGCACGCCTATGATACTACTCACATAGCAAGTTAACTTTAGTTCAATGTTTATCTAAAATTTCAAATCCAACATTGAATTTTATAACTTCAAATTCTATAGAAGTTTAAAGTAGGTACCCATGTAAGTATTATATGCAGGGGTTAAAGTGGAGGGACCCCCTACCACTACCACTGACGTCGCTTAAAAAGCGTCCCCTTTAACAAATTAGGACTTTGTACATTAGACATTAATACATGGAACGCATAAAAATTGTGTGGAGACATTAGTAGTCCCCTCCAGAATTTTTTCCCACTTTAACCCCTGATTATATGTTGGCTAAATTAACTTATTTATTATAAGTGTTTTATTAAAATGTTATTAACTTATAACATGTATCGCTCATAAGTCATATTATGTTGATATAAATTATAATCCCACACCTATGTAATTCATAAGTCGGGATTTCGATGAACTTTGCATATTGTTTTCCAAAGTTACATGACTTTCGTTTTATAACACAAGTATCATTTATATGTAGTTTTTTGAAAATGTTCGATCCCAAGTTCATTTTATGGCATCTACACTAAAATCCGTTTTGTTAAATTTAATTTTATGATTTTTACTTAAAACATTAACTTTGAAACTAGCCAACAACGTTCTTAGTTTTCACCTAATCAAATATTATTTTGTACCTAATTTTAAATTTCGAACGCATGTGTGACGTAACAATTGAGATTATAAGTAATGCGAGCAATGGAAAATCAAACGAGAATAATTGTTTTTTCAATTGGCTCATTGAAGACTTGATGACTGATGTTGTGAAGTATTCTAATCATTTTTATTGGTTCAAAACTTGTCTAAAATAAAAATAAAAACAGGTAAGTGTGTCGCTCTGCTGTACAGTTGTAGGTTACAATAGTGGGTCACTGTAATTGATGGTGTTAAATTTGAATTGAATGACATAATATCGTTGTATTAGAAAAACGATTCTGAGCGGAGACGGTAGTCACTCAATGTCTATGGATATCTATGGTATGAAAAAAAAATTGATCTATAATAGGTACCTAGAATAAATTCCAAATTAATCATATCACAATATCTATTAGGTACTTACAAGCCGTCATACATCAACAACAAACCGTGTTACAATCATAGATATACAATAGTACATTTTAGAAGTTTCAAGTACCCACGAATAATATTATGCAATCACAATAAAATAACTAAAATGGTTAGGTTACAATATTTACACCTATACCCAAATCCACGTAATATTGCATATTTGCATAAAAAAAAACAGTTGCCAAGTGGATTACTGAAATTATATGTTCTGCTATCACTTTCATAGTATAAAGAATTATTTCACTCTAAGAAGTATATCGCCCAAAATGTACCGCTTTGTAAGATCAAGGAAACGCATGCCCTTACTGGGGTAATGAAAAGTTATGAAGGACCATTTAATTATACATAATTGAATAATTCATTATAAAATGATAGTTTTTTAGGTTTTACTATATTATTTACTCTAAAAATGAGATGACAATGAACAATATGAATAATGTATTACCTTAATTTCACGACATCGGAACCATTAAATATGACCAGTATCTAAACACCTACCTTTTTAATAAGTTTTATTTTTACAAAACAACACTTGAGTCGGATCATAGAGTAATCAACAGAGATGGTGTTTAGGAATAAATTGAAGCTTCAAATACCTATTAATAAATTAAGTTAAATGTAGAATTTGATATTTGTGAAAACATAGTTAAATTCATTTAAATTTACCTAAAAGTCAGTAGTCTAATAAACAGGGTGATTTTTTAAGCATGATCACCCTATTTTTAAGCTTAAATCACCCAAACATACAAATTTTGTCTTTTTGGCATTTTTAAATACAGTTTAGGTCCATATTTTTGAATTCTTGAGATTATTTGTACCTCTTAAGGATGATCCTGTGACAATACGAACTTCTATTTTTCAAACAGGAACCCCGTATTATCATTTTTAATTATTAAGCAGTCATTTTTTTGAGAATTTTGATGTATATTATTCACACACATAATAATATGTAATATTATATTTGGTAAGTGGAGGTGCTCATAGCATTGATAAAGTATATAATATTTTAATCAATGCTCATAGTTACCCACCGTATAAACTTTTATTTTTTTTCCAAACTTGTAATTTAATATTTCTGATTGATTTGTTTTTCAGTATGAATGGCTTGTTACAAGCAACAAATCCACATTTCCTATTTGCTGTAATAATTTTTAAGTGTAAACAGTAAACACTTATTTGTTTGATTGTTATCAAAGATTGAAAAAAAATAATAGCATGTTTTCTAAAAATGTATTTTTTTTAAAAAATAGACTTAAATATAATTATGAACATATTACATAACTAAAATTATATGTATAAAATAAAAAATTGAAATTAATCAAATTATTGAACCAGGTACCATATACCTAGATATGCGATTTAAACAATTCAGAAATTAATCTACATAATGGAGTGTTCCTTCTTTTGGAGGGGACGTGCCGGTGATAGTACCTTCTTGGGGGGAGGTACCTTGCTGAATCCAATATGATGGTACTTGTTGCTGTGTTTGGTATGTAATAGTGGCCTGAGGTTGTTGTTGTTGTTGCTGCTGCTGCTGCTGCTGTTGTTGTTGTTGTTGTTGCTGCTGCTGTTGTTGTTGTTGTTGCTGCTGTTGCTGTTGTTGTTGTTGCTGTTGCTGTTGTTGCTGCTGTTGGTGTAAATCAGCAGCTTGAGCTGGAGTAAACGTCTGATTTCTCATTGGATCAGGCAATACTGTGAATGTTACAGACTGTGTTCGATTAGATTCCGAAACTGGAGTACCAGATCGTTGATCTGGTTCATATCCACGGCCTGCATTAAAATACATTGAGTGTAAATACATGTGTATATTGATATATATACTGAGTATATTTATGTATGTTCAGTTTAGACACAAATAGTTAACAAATTAAAATACAATTAATAAAACTATAATTTCTAAATGTTCTTATTGATATTAAAAACTAAATAGAAAAAAATAAAATCGCTTAATATTGAGTGGAATATTGTAAATGCATGCTTGACAGTCAGTATTATGTTTTAAATATTGGTAAATAGTAAATACTAATTAGAGTCCTTGCCAGATAACTTGGTGTGGTGGAGCGATAACGCAAAACCTGGTGTTCTCTGTGTGGATATTATTACCGAATAACAGTGAATTACAAGTGACGTAAATTAGTAAATATCATTTTATATCAGTATATTTCATATTTCCCATATCACATTAATCTATTAATAATGACATTGTCAGCTGGGGTGGTTTATTTTTATACATTAATGACAAACAAGGTAATGGGGAACGCCGCGCGGCCAAAAGTCAAAACACAGCGACTAGTTTGGGTTACATCTACCGCCGCCATGCACTTATCTGGTAATGACTGTAACTATATTTACCTGGATAAAACTGATATCGCTGTTGTTTATTTCTGTCAACTTGTTTATTTATGTCTTCTGAAAATTAATTTTAAATTACTATCGAAATAATTTAAAAATAATTTGAAAATATTTACCTTTAGCATTCATGTTTGAACATTCCTTGGAGCGCGAATCACCTGAAATTAGTATTTAATTATTAATTATAATTTATGATTTCAAACAAAAATTATAATTTAAAAAATAATTCTAAGTCCTGTAAAAATTAATGTTAATATTATTAGTTTTCCTTTGGAAATCTGAAAAATAACATGATTAGATTAAAAGCAGCTACGCTGGAAAATATAAATTTTCAATGTATTATTTATCATTACAATAGTAAGTTAACCTGTAATGTTTGAGGCACCTGTTGCTAATTGATGCTGAAAATTAGTCTGCGGAGTACGTCTCCCAGTATTTGAAGTAGCTACCATACCATTAATTGTCAGTTGGCGTATTTGGTTGTCGTCATTACCATCATTACTGTTGAATAAATTTATATAAATTGCAATAAAAATTAGTTAAATAAAAAAATTAGTTAAACATTAATATCCTCTTCTTCTGAAAAATAACATGATTAAAGAAACTCCTAAAATAAAAAACTGTTAGTGGGTTATTCGCTGTTAAAAAATAATTAAATAAATGTATTGCATATGTATGTGTACTTGCCCAGTAGCTGATGATGGTCCAGTTCGTATTATTTTGGCTCCAGTAATTCCTCCACCTTCCGATACAACCTGAAAACACTTTATGTATAGATTATTGACCTTTTTTGTTTCTACTTCAATTTAAATATCTAACCATTTCATAAGACCGTTTTAAGGGTTGATATTGAAATTGGTTGCTTTGTTGAAAATACTGAATGGACTGCTGCTGTCCTTGTTGTATCATGATAGGTTGATGGCTGTCGTCTTGTTTGTAGATGACTTGTTGTTTATCTGACATTTGAGTCTGAATCAGCTGATGTTGTGGTTTGTGTGATTGTTGTTGTTGCTGTTGTTGTGGAAGTGTCATTGTAACAATACCATTGCCTTGTGACTGTAGAATCTGATGAGATATTGGCAGTGACATTAACTGATTGCCACCAGGTGAAGCGGTTTGCTGTGTAAATGTTTTGCCCTGCTGTTGGAGTAACAATTGTTGAGTAGATGCTTGACTGACTTGTGATTGTAAAAGACCCGGCAAGTTCTGTATGATTTGTGGTTGAAGATTTTGGAACTGATTTAGTTGAGGCATCATCATTTGTATTTGAGCAGGTTGCCCTGGTGTCTGCTGTACAATTAATTGGCCATTGGGAATGTTTGCTGGGATCAATTGACCAGACTGTGTTTGTTGTAAATGAATAGTTTGCATAGCGGGCTGTTGGATTTCGGCCGGTGGTGGTTGTTGGTACTGCACAATCATGACTTGACCAGGTTGGCCAGACGGTTGCTGATATTGTGCCATTTGGTTACCAAGTATATAAGTGGTACCGATCAACCCGGAGTTTGACTGCTGGCTTAATTGGGTCACTTGACCAACATTGGGAGATTGAGCCATTTGGAATGCATTAGATTGCACTTGTGGTTGGTACGCTATAATTTGGCCATTAGATGTTTGAATATACTACAAAAATGATTTTGTTAGTTGATTTTGAAACTATTCAAAATAATTTAAATATTTACTTGTATAGGAAGTGCAGCTTGAGTCATAAATGCCTGAGTATGTGGAATAACACCATTAGCTAGTGTTGTAGGAGTAGTATGGGTAACAGACGGTGTATGTTGAACATTTTCTAAACTTTTCTATAATATAAGAAAATAAAAGTGGGTACATTAAGAGGATGTCAGCACACTATTTGTTTTATCTCCCTGGCCCAGGTGCAGCATAGACAAAACACATTAACGCAGAATCATTTTTTCTATGTTTTTAAGTAATCTTGGAGTAAAATCACCCATTACAAAAAAAGTAGAGAATAATGGTTTTTAGGGAACGACATATAGATTTTTATATTTTATTGTTATTTGACTTTCAAAATAAACAAAACAATGTTACACATTTAAATAATGTTTAAATTGTTTTGAGACAATATTTAGATAAATCGATATGACATTCCTTCAAAAATATTATTTTCTATCTTTTTGGTAATGAACGATTTTACTTTAAGATTACTTAAAAACATAGAAAAAATGATTCTGCTTAAATGCGTTTCGTTGCACGTGGGCTAGAGGAAAACAAATAGTGTACTGTACTGACATTATCTTAAATAATAATGAACACTATTATTTTAATATAGAACATACAGTTTGTATTGCTTGCTGCTGAATTAGCTGCTGTTGCTGTGATTGAATGGTCGAATAGCTGACTGGCGTAACAGACAATGGAAGTTGGTGCTGTTGTTGCTGATTGACTACTTGTGTTTGTATTTGAGGCATAATCGATGCTTGATGCTGACCCAAAGAAGCTATATGGGTTGGCCCCTGTGCGTTTTGTGCTGACTGTTGTTGTTGGTGACCTCCCATTACTGGTGGAGGAACAGCCATTAATTGAGGTACTGAATTGTACAGTAACAACCATTTAAAAATACAATTTTTTTTATAAATATATTAGTCATAAGCTTATTGATAGAAATTTTGAATAACAGTTTGTATAGATACTGGTTTTACTTGTAATGGAGTTGTAAGATACAAAATGACTGATATGTTTATCACTCAATATGGAATTTAACATTAATATTTTATTTAAATAAAATAATTTCTATAAATCTTACCTGCTTGTTGCGTAATAAATGGCATTTGAACATTAGCAACAGATGTCTGCACCACTTGTGATCCGTCCTGTAATGTCATCATTCCTGTTTGTGCAGCGACTTGGACAGTCTGATATTGAGCTGCAAATATATGCAAAAATTAGACAATTTATTTTTAAATGGACCATTAAAATATTAAAGAAGATATTTACGTGGATTCATTTGTTGTATTTGACCATTATTGGTTTGAATAGTTTGTTGATGGATTACTTGTGGTTGTTGGATATGCACATTGGATGGTTGGTGTGCAACATTGGGCGGCGGTGCCACATGATTAGCCGAATATGTAAGACTATATTCATTTTGAATAGTTTCGATTAAATTGAATGCTAATTGTCTACCATTTTGCAGTACTTCATTTTTTGCATGTCTATAATAGTAACAGGTATCATTAGAGTCGAACTGTAGCAACTCAGGTTAATAAATAATTAATTAAAACTAAAATTTAAATTACTCGACACATAGATGTAAAGGTTCAACTGATTCTTGTCCATTAGCTTCAATGAATCCAGAACCTCGTCCTCGCATGGTTACTACAGCCCCCGTTTCATTCATGATATAATGAAGATTAGCTCCGTTTAATCCTAATATTTTATTTCTGAGGTCAAAAGCTGGCGGAGCGTGGTCTAAGCCAATTAAGACTTTTTCCTAATAACATTATAATTTTCCTTACTAGTTTGGATATTTAAATAATATGAAACTCAACTAAATGTTTTACTTACTATTCCTGCCCCATTAATCAATGGGCCAGATGTCAAATTTGGATGCTTAGACATATCTTTGTCTCGTTGAATAAGTGATTGAATTTTTTTAATAGCAACTAAAGTTAAAATAAAAATGAATTTCTTAGCAAATAGAATACAATATAATTCTATAGTAATTCATGACTCAATATGCTCACGAGCTAAATTTGGTTCTTTCGGCCCTTTAATAAGTAAATGCAATGCTTTCTCTGTTGAAGCTTGATTTTTTTCTTTAGGAGTCATGTACCGTCCTCTGGTAACGATCACCGTACCTGCACAATAACGATTAATTAAATCAAGACATTATAGCAATAAATTTCAAGCAGTCGCAAACAGGCTTGCGGTGTTGCGTTGAGATTTCTGTAAACCAATAATTCTAAAAAATAAATCACCAGAATATTCTTCTATGTCATTTTGTATGGACTTGCTGGTGAGTAGTATACGGTCGGTGTCGGCCAAGTCGTTGATTTCGAACTGGGTTTTGAGCTGTTGAGGGGGCGCACATTGGGCCTGTGCAAGACGCGACGACATATTTTGTAAAAACAGTTTCTTTGGGTTTTTCGACTACAATATTAGACTAAGCCGGCACGAAAACTACTACACATACCTCCGGTTGGTCACCGACCCGTTTCGCTAGGGCTGATTCTACTCGGGTAGCCATCTCCACAGCCAGCTTGAGTTTGTTGGTCGGGATCGACATCATGTCGCAACGGATCGACGATATTCAGTCGGAATACGGTCCGACCACGGGACCGATGGTGTTCGGCGGGACGACGATCATTTCCGCAGCATTCAAAACCGTTACGAGGAAGAGAAAAATCGGTAGGGAACCTAAAAAAATGTGTTGATTAAACTATAAGCTACCTACTT
Organism: Macrosiphum euphorbiae; assembly: GCA_949089665.1. Classification (NCBI taxonomy): domain Eukaryota; kingdom Metazoa; phylum Arthropoda; class Insecta; order Hemiptera; family Aphididae; genus Macrosiphum; species Macrosiphum euphorbiae. The sequence goes on from CARXXK010000005.1 coordinate 18,060,474, forward strand.
ACAGTATTTTCAACGAAATATTTTATTATTTTATTTATGTGTCGTTTTCAAACGCGATAACAAGGGACTGCAACAAGCCGAAAAGAAAAAAAAAATCATAAAAGATAGAATCAAGGAATACAACTGATTTCCAAACGTTTCGTGTTTATGAAACAAACACGTCAGCCAGTGTTGCCATTCCCGCGGTATTTAAACTAAATAAATTATTGTACGGCGAAAGAACGTTTTCTCGGTTCCGTCTTGGGACAATCACAATGAAAATTTATTATAAATTGTAATTTTTAATATTAATTTTTTATTAATTTTTACCATTAATATTTGTATTCATTTTCAATGTATACGCTTAATTATAATATAAACGTCCTAAACAGTTTATGAGTAGAATATCTCAACACGGTTTTTACTTCTTTTTTTTTTTAACTATCAACATTCACAACAGTAAGTCGTAGGAAATCTATAAGAAATTAAGGCATTTATTAAAGGTCGAAAAACTCAATAAACTAATACATTGATGTGTCACTGTCCCTCAGGGTAGGTACCTCCAACTTGTGATACTGGACTTATGGAAATTGTAATGTAGCGACTTACTACCTATCAGTGTTGTATAGTATTTGAGTAAAAGTAATTGAGTAAAAGTATTCAAATACTTTTTTCGGTATTGAATACTTTTTTAAATACTTTTTATTTTGAAGTATTTGAATGGTATTTTAAATACTTTTTTTTACTATTTAATACTATTTTATTGAATACTTTTATTTAATTTTTTTTATTCTCTAGAAGACAGCTTATTGTCGACGATGATCGAAAAGATACATCTGTAGTCGGTATCACTATTAGCTTAAGTTAACAAAATATATACGTAAAAAGCTTCTACTTAACGGCAATTATATTTTATAGTTTATAATTATTTAACTATACGAAAATAATGTTAATAATTATTAGTACCTACTGGCTAGTGGCTACCTATTTATCAAGAAAATTTTTATCAATTATTATCATTATTGTTTATCGATGACAGTATGAGATATCCAAATACATAATATAGCTTTAAATTATTAATTTAATATAACTCTGTTGAGAAAAATTCATTGTTGTAGTGCAACTAACATGACTAATCAGAATTTTGATTATTGAACGAATCATGTTTTTAAAATGCAATAAACGCATTTTTGATTATAACAAATTATTTCAGAACTAAAAAGTAAAAAGAATTTTTTTTTTGTATTTGAAGATTATTTTAAATACTTCTGAAAAGTATTTGAGTATTACTCAAATACTTTACTATTTATAGTATTTGGGTGGTATTTTAAATACTTTATTTTAAGAGTATTTGAGTAATTACTTAAATACTTTTAAAAAGTATTTTTTACAACACTGCTACCTATACAACTGTATGTCTGTACATTAATCACCTACGTTTTTTATTGTTCGCTCAATTTAACATATCTAATATGCAGAACTGGAACCGCCGAAAAAAAAGTCCCAGTTAAAAGTAAATTAATTAAAAAATTCTAAAATAATAACAATAATAGTACCTAGGGACGGATCCAGGGGAGGGCCTAGTGCCCCCCCTCAGACATTTATTTTTATAAATATAAATATTGTATAATATTAAATAACAAATAAACAAAATGTAAACTTCTTTTCACATTGTCGCTTTATGTATAATCAATAATTTATTTATCACATTGATTACATATACCTACTTGCCTACTATTATGACAACATTTTTAAATTAAGAATAAATCATAATAGGTATTTTATTATAATTGTATTTGTGTTGTAAAAAAATTGTTGCCCTTCCCCCAGATCTTTTCTCTGGATCCCGTGCCTGATGGTATCTGCGTATAATTATTATAATAATGCAATTAACAATATAATATTTTAATCACACCTCTTTCTCATAAGTTACGACTTTAGGACCAAAAAATGTAGTATATTAAGATACGGGTTATGATAGTTATTATGGTAGGTAGATAGAAAATATATAATGGTAACTTATAAGTTATAAGTAATATATTAACTATGTAAAAGAATTTTATACATTTTGCACACTGAAATACAAAATACAGCTGTAAATAAGTGTACAAGAATAAGTTTTCGGTAAATTGTTCACTAAACTTTTTTTCCGGAACATTTTTTTGCTGATTACCCAATACCGATATTAAATGGATGGTCGGTAGGTATTATATAGTCGGTACCTACGTTGCAAAGGATAAGACTCGATAAGAGTATAATATAATATTATTATATTATGTTACTCTGTACTAATCATTCATCAATAGTATGACCCAGAATAGACTTAGGTACCATAGATACCTACCTAATGCTAAATGCCGTAATGGGTTTTAATGGGTTGAACCTAAGCCAGTGGCGTGGTGAACTATTGAAATTGTTCAGAGGCAAGTCCAATATGCCACCCACCCACTAACAGCCCGATAAAGGTATTTAATATCATATTTTAAAGTACTAGTTAATATACTTATTAGATAATTTTACCCATTCACCCACCCCACACTCACCACCCAACCAGTGGCGCACAACACCTATCAGATATATGGTTCAAATAGTTTAATCATTAGCCACCCACCCACCCACCCAACCACACGTTCACCTATTATTTGCATCCATTTTACATTTTTACCTTCAAATGTTTACCTCTACCAAAGCATATAATAGCATTGTAATACATACAAATTACAAAAGAACTTATGGATGTATATTTATTTTACATTAAATATTTTTTTAAAACATCACTAAAATCAGAAAAATATTTTATGACCTGATTATTATCAATATTTATATCAGATTCGCATGATATGACCATTAAGTCTTCCAAGCGCTCTTGGGATATTGTAGTCCTCAACCTGTTTTTTATAATTTTGAGTTTTGAAAATGTTCTTTCCGGTGTTGTACTTGATACTGGCAATGTACTTGCAATATGCAACGCATCGTACAAACACGGGAAAACAATTTTCAATCCTGATTTATGAAGTATTTGAAATAAATGAAGTAATGTCCCCACATTTTGTAAATTTTGTTTATCACCAACTATTTTTTCTCCTTCTTCTTCACCAGAATTGTCTTCATCTTCATTGGCTTCACTTTTTTCACTTTCATCTTTTTCTTCATGGATATAAATTTTGCGAAAACCCACAGCTTCTTCAAATTCAAAAAAAGAGTTTGAGTATTGGATGTATTCTTTTTTCAAATCAGCACTATTGATAAAATTACAATAAACTTCACAAAGTGTATCAAAGGCATCTTTAGGCAATGACGAATTATTTTTCTTTTTGTTTGTCGGAGACAAGAAATTGAAAAAAGTGAAATATCCCTTAGTAAATTACAGATCATTTTTAAATTGTACAATAAACAGTAAACACAGTATTGTGGATTTAAACTTTTGAACGAGTCGACAAAAATAGTACAGAATACCTAATAACTAATAATGATCGACCGTCGAAAGAATGCAGCGCCCCACCACTCGGCTTAATTCGACGTTTCCACACGAAGAATAATAATATTCATTATTAATAATATTGATAATTCTATTTTCGTAACATTAACATGGTTAACACTGGTTAAACCACTTTAACCCGTGGACCATAATAACGAAACCACAGATAAGTTTATACAAACATTGACACACAATTAAATATTAATGATATCACGATTCACGGCCATATAGATATGCCATTGGCCGTGAATGATATAATTTAATCAGTAAAACTGAGGCCCTCGTCCCTATATTTTGTCTTTACATTATAGCCACCCACCCGGCACCCGCCCACCCAATAATTTACCTATTACATATTATGTCATAGGCAAAACCAACTTTCAGAGGCTCTGAGTAGTGAGTCGCTATAACTTAAAAACACTTTTTGTAATGAGTAATCGTAATGGATTTATGGAAAAAACATGTCAGTTAAATGTTTATCAATTTATAAGCCAAAACCACTGTTATAAGTTATAACCATAGACCTATAAACTAATGAACAGCTCATTCCACTCCGCCCTGTCATCAATGCTAGGTGGTCATATAACCATCTGAGAGAGAAAAAATAATCTATACCTACTATTAGATATACTACTCTACTGAGTAGTGAGTACTGAACACTACAGTACTGCTATCAGAAAGCTATAGAATGTTAACACATTGTGCTATGTGTCTCAGTGTCTGTCACCTGTGTTGTAGTTTATAACCGCAACTTCACACTCGATGATATTTGCATGCTAAAACATGTGATGTTTCCTGACCTAAGGAGTAAGGACAACCCACCCTAAATATACCTGGTTCAATTGAACCACCTTGACCCCCCCTTGGGCGCCACTGCACCCAACCTGTAAAAACTTTAACGGTCGACAATTACCCCCTTCGTCACGCAACTGCCCTACCCACTACACATCACCGTCCTGTGACAATCGCAGCTGCTGTCGTCGTCGGATTTCGGAGGGGTAGTTTTTTCTCATAGTGTTATTTATTGAGAGCAGTTATAATTTCACATAATACATACCTACCTAAATGTTATAAAACATACTTGGCATTAAATTGTTATTTTAGACCGGGTGTAGCTCCACTACTCCGAGATTTTATATAAATAGATAAAATATGTGTCACAGTTACTGTGACGGTGTGATGTATAGTCAATGTTCAATATTATATATTTAAATGTACCTAGGATGATATAGAAAATGTACATAGATATTAATATATTATATATTGTAATAGTAATGTATACTAATATATCTAAATATCTTTAACATTGTTCACTTTTCAGCAAAATTAATAAAACAATTACTTATTACTAAAAATATCTTACTATGGTCGTGAAAAATAATCAACCTACAATTAAAAAATAATTCACAAAGTAGGTCATTGGCGGAAAATATTTGAGCTATTGAGTTATCATATAAGTTTTGATTTTTGAAACTGTTGATTTAGGTTTCATTTGGTATATCTTATAAAAATTATCTATAAGAATATACGATGATATAGTCTAGAATTATTTTTTAATTGTAGGTTGATTTATTTTTAATTTATCATTGATATATAGGCAAAGTAGGTACATATTATAAATACACAATAAGTACAATCATTATATTATTTGGAATTCAATAAATTAATAAATAAAATAGTAAAATTAGGAACATCAAGAGTAAATAATAAAAATAATGACAATATTAAACAAAATGTAATAAAATGAAAATTAACTTTGAAAAAATCCATAAGGTTTAATTTTAAAATCCAATTCTTGTAAAACTATTTGGTAACGATTTGTTATTAATTGTTTAAATACTCCATGACACGATTTAGAACAAAAATATTGGGCATTGAAATGCGTGTGTGATCTGAAAAAGAAACTTAAGAAACACAATATTGTTAATTGTTAGGGCTTGGATTTTAAAGTATAATATATGCTTCTTTTTTTATACATGAGATAGAAATCTAATTTTTCTCCATAATTTCATAAATTTGTTTCATATGTCATTCTGATTTAAAATAAAACAATTTAATTTTTTTCGGCTTTTTTACAATTATTCTAGCTGTGCCATTTTAATATGTTTACTATGCCACAGTAATAAAAAAAAAATTATTTAATTAATAAGAATTGTAAAAATCCGGAATACGGACTAGATGGTTATTGGATTATTATTGTTTTCGTTTATCGGCTTGATTATTAAGTTTATTAAACGTAATGTTATCGTCGATAACTACATCGACCTACAGGCCTGAAAATCTAGAAAAATACGTGGTAGTTAATTCTTTTAGATTCTGAGTTGAACGATGAATGTATATTGATTTTACAATAATGTGTGTCTTTTTTTTTATTTTTTTATTTTTTTGCCTATCATCGTGGTTTAGGGCAGTAAAACTGCTTCGATTTCCTTCAACAGTACAAGATACTCGATGGGAAAGTGAATCTAGTTGGTGCATTCGGGAGGTCAAATTTTAAAATTCCCGATAGTTTTCAAAAACGACGGGAAAAACAACATAAAAATTAAGGAAAAACAGGAATTTTTACACAAAATCGGTTTTCCGTAAAACCGATTTTGGTTTTTGGTTTAGCTCTAAAACAGATGCACGTATATACATGAAATTTTCACTGGTAGCTTATATTTGAATTTTCTATACACGATAAAATTTTCAAAACATTTTGATTTGTTAAGGAACATTTCCAGATACCAATTTTATTAGTTTTTTTTTCTATGAATGTCAATAAAATTTTATTTGTTGTGCAAAAAGCCAAAAAAGCTTGAAAATTTAATACGAGGCTATTACTATATTGTTACAATAGCAGTTGAAAAAAATTAAAAATCATAAGTCACAATTTTTTTTTATATGCTTTTAAAGTTAAAATCTTGACAAAATATGGAAAAATCACGAAAATTAGCAAATTATTTTGAGTTAAGAATTTATAAAAATTTTTCTTTTAAAATCAAAGATTTGAAAATGTATTACAAGTGTAATACAGATGTATTACATGTTTATCTACCTTTATCAAAAAAAAAAATGTTTACACGCAAATCAAATTAAATTTTTATGAGCGTTGGAAGTTCATAATTTTACAATATTAGATATTCAGTCGATTTCTCATGTAGCGATTTTGTTATTTTATTGTTATTCAAAAACGAATAACTGTGGATACATGAAAATTTTACTGAATGTTTATATTTTCATTTTCTATACACCTTAAAAATTTGAAAATATTTTGAATCTTTTTAAACTGTTTACGGACATTGTTAGTTTTCAATTTTCTTAGTTTTTTTTTGTATAAATATCAGTAAAATTTTATTTGTTGGGTGAAAAAGCTTGAAAATTTAATGTAAGGCTCCTGATATATTGTACCAATAACAGTTGAAAAATATTAAAAATACATATTATGCACAATTTTTTTTATAAGCATTTAAAGATCGAATTTTGGCAAAATTTATCAAATTGAAAATTGAATAATTATTTTGTAGTTAATAATTTATAAAATGTTCAACTTTTATAGCTAAGGATTGAAAATTTAAAACAATGGTCCACGTAAATAGGTAAATATATAAATTACTTTATTCATAATAATATCATCAAATATACTTAGTACCTAATATCATATGCTGACTGACCGTTTTCGCTCACAACCGTTTTTCTTATACAATGATATTATATCATTGAATTCAAATTTAACAACATCCATTACAGCGGTCCACTTGTAACCTACTGTACAGCAGAGCGACTTTTTTTAATTTAAATTAATTTTTTTTATTCAATTTTATAGGTACTTAGTTTAAGTAAATTTTTGGTCATACTTTTTTAAAAACAATTTTATGCTTTTTTTATTAATGGGGTTTTAAAATCTGAGCCATATTAGTTAAATTATTATTAGGTATATCTATATTTATTGTGGCCATAACCATACACTATACTACCTATTATAATATAGCCTTATAGGTAAAGGCAACTACTATACTAGTACCTACTACTTACTAATATAATATATGTACTTAAAATATACTTTATTAGGTATTTAGGTAGCATATTAAATATTCATAGGTTATTATTTATATTATATAATAATTCATATTATATAAATTGTCTTACTCATATTGTAATAAACACATATAGCTGAATGTGAACATCGGTCTTAAGCATTGCATACAGGAAGCAGCTGGACCGGACAACAGTTGTTCGCACAAATGTTTGGGGACACTATCTTTGGAAAATGGCGTCTTCCAAACGTAGAGCGCCCTGAGTGCAAATTCTTTCAAAGTGGGGCAGTATGCATTTCCTTGGACACTGAACACTTCTTTGATTTTAGGTGATATAATCAGATTTCGACCGTCGCACGTCAGTGTTATATTCGGCAACATGTGTGCTTCCAGAAATTGTTGTGTGCCGCAATGTTCTGCCCTGATACAATGGTAACATAATATATAAATGACTAAATGAGTATTAAAATATACCATTTCCTACATGTGTTAATTTAAAAAATAAATTTTTAGTACGTATAGGTACATTTGATAGCGTATATACAATGTTATTATAATGGGTAATAGTGGATCCAGACTATTATTTGAAGGGGTGCAAATTTCTAAAAGCACAGAGTTTTGGACTTTATTATCGGTGATATAAACAAGGTTTATCATTTGAAAGTCAGTTATATGAAAATTTTGTTTCCTTTTATTAAAATGTATATTTTATGGCATAATTATATACGTAGCCATGTGCCAATGTAGGTATATTTATATAGATGTATATACTCTATTTCACGAGAGAACGGTACCGTTTCGCGCATGTAAAATGATTCGATTGGTGCGTGAACGACCACGTGATCACGCTTACCACTGATAGTTGGTGGGGGATGCGCGGCGGCGGACCCGTTTTGGTCGGCCGCCGCTACCTTTCTCTCGTGAAAAAGAGTATAGGTACATTCTTTACAGATATTACGAAATTTATAATATCCTATATTTATCAACATTTATAAATATTTACTATTCATAGAGTAACCTTTAGCGTATTTATTTCTACGTACCTATATCTACCCCAGTATAACTATTAATTCTTGTTTAACTCAATCATTTGAATGAACCCACTTCTATAAGAGTTTAGATTTTTTTTAATAGTTTACCATCATTATTCTTATTAATAATTTTACTCATAGCCTATATTGAATAAGCGGAGGTGCTTAGCACCCAAAAATATTCAAAGCCCTCCCTCTTTATACGGTTTTTACGTTATTAATTGGCTCCTTTTTTATAGCATTTATTATATGAATATTTTTGCAGTTTTGCACTAAAATTCAATCGAAACTCAACCTATACATTTTAGATTCTGAGCGGAGGGATGAATGTACTGATTTTGCAATAATGTGTATTTTTTTTTATTTCTTTGTCTGTGTACACGATAAGTTGTCAAAATAATGCTTCAATTTTAAACTTCTGCAGTATCTTGTTCGATGGAAAAGTAAATCTAGTTGGTGCTTCAGGAGGTCAAAACTTCAAAAGTATAGTTTTCAAAAGCGCCGGTTAAATTAGATATTTAAACGAAGAAAAACGATTTAGTTTTGTGTTATATTTTAAAAATATTATTCACGGGAACTTGAAACTTCTAAAGTATATATTATTAAGTATAAATATGATAATAAACAAATAATAATAATTCAACTTAATCGGCTATACCGTATTTAAAAATAAAATACATCCTAGGCTGACAAACCGTCTCCGCTAAGAATCGTTTTTCGTATACAAAACATAAAATGATATGATATCATTGAATTCAAATTTAACACCATCCATTACAGTAACCAACTTGTAACCTACTGTTCAGCAGTGCGACACCCACTTACCACCTTTTGTTTATATTATATTAGAATAATTAGTTCCTAATTCCTAAAGTATTTTATCTTATTATTTTAATTGTATATATACCATCTGTACTGTAGCCTAATTAATAGTTATGTATTAATTTAAACAAATACATAAATGCACTACTTTTATATTATATACTTAATAGTGGCCGGTACGTAATTTAAAAAAGGATTATGGTCCATGTTGATATTGGCTTCCGGCCTGAAAGCTACTGCAGGAGCGTATAGGAGCCTGTTGTGGGCCAGCGATAGGTATTCGATGTTCTTCAGACGACTGAGATTGTCCGGCACGGAGATCAGCTTGTTTCCGTTCAACAATATTTCACCGTAATACAATCTGTCTGGGTAGACTTCCGGCAGAGTTTCGATTTCGTTGTGAGACAAGTCCAATAGCCACAGAGACGGCATGTTTAAAACGTCTACATATAAGTTAAAGGTAAGCGTGACATTTTAACGTTATTACCTATAATAATTTATATAACAGTCTGCAAGACTGTGCATTTTTTCACTAACAATTTGCATAATATATGTTCTAATAAATCTAATAGTTCAAAAAATATGAAATAGGTATTTAAAATGTAAAAATACAAGATTAATTAATTAAAATAAATTTAAATTGAGTACCATAAGTTTTTGAAATATGATCATCAAACTATGTCTATATGACTATATCCATGCGATAAAAATTCGATGAACTTTAAATAAATAGCATGTTTATCAAAATAATAATATCATGTAGGTACCTATAGTATTAAGTATTAATGTATTATGTTATTATGCATATTTGTATTAACTATTTACCTATTTTAACTAAAATATATTAGATACTTAGGTATTTAGTATTTAGCTATTTAGTATCATTAGGCCTGCAGCTTCACAACATGCAATTTTCAAGTGTCCTAACCTAAATATTATGTGTTTAGCTCACAATTATACACAATTATACGCAGTAACGTACTTGCCTACTCTTGCTGAAATAAGAAGAATATAACATTTACAATTTATTCACGGTCTAATGACTAACCAAATTGAATCTCTATTTTTGATATTCCAAATACATTTTTAAACCCCATGGCCCATGGCAAACATTTCTTTTTTAAAAAACTTTCCATATTCCTAGAGCCAACACAAATTATTTACAAAATAAGCCCGTAAGACGTATTATGTCACTCGCCAATGAGAATCTCAATTTTGATGATGGTTTTTTTTAAATTTTAATGTTTTATTGTTTTAATATTGTAATACAGTATAATCTGTTTAAACTTTAAGACGCTTTCCCTCCTAATACGCTCATTTTTACGAGTTCCGTATGTTTCTGACTACGTTCAACATAACCCGTATAATACGATTTCACGGTTAATACGCTATTTTTGACTGGTCCCTAGGAGAGCGTCTTAAACGGGTTTCACTGTATATATAATGTACTTAGAATGTCTGAATGTATCCTACTATTATATTTATTGTTATTTTACTGTTACTTTAATGTTAAAGAGGTTAATGCCAGTATATTTGTAATAAATAATAAATATATAAATAATTACTATTACCTACTATAATACGATCAATATGGAAGATTAATTGTCATATAGGTATATATGTATATAGTATATGATATAGTACCTACTCTTAACAATCATACGTTAGGGGGGCGGGGAAACTGGGGAGTTTGCCAAAGTCTAATATTTACATCAACCTTAAATCGGCACATTTACCACCACCTCCCCCCCCATAACCACTATGGCACTATGACTATATGGTATGAGAATCTGAATGAAAATAATTTTGAGTCGGAAAAGCAGTGAAAAGTTGCCCCAGTCTAATAAAAACTGAAATGACGCAACTGAAGGGTATGGTGTGTTTAAATTACACAATATGGTATAATATAGTATAGCAAATTTAATATTAAAATAAATATTTTTTTTCTTTTAAAATAAATTGTGATTAATAAATAATGATAAGTATAGTCATTGAAATGTGTGAATTTATTGTTTTGTTCAACTATTATTGAGTACACAATATAAACATATATATTCATTAGCACAAGATATAGTCTTTATTATAGAACAATATCGAGGTGATGAGTGTTGACATACGGTTATTTAAAGTTTAAACATTGCGATGAAAATAACAATAACATTATAGTTAATAAATATAGGTAGGTACCTATTAAATAAGAGGACATCGTACCCGCAATCCACATTGCTAACTGCGTCTTACTAATACTAACGTAGGTATTACATGAAAAATTGTATGTTAAGAAGAATTCATAATCTGTTATTTGTAATTTTTAGTATATACCTGGTTAGATGGTTAGACCTATATTATAAAGATAAAAATATTATCCAGAGCCCCAAGTAAATTTTTTGATATTATAGATTCTGAGGGGAGCGATGGATGTATTATTGTAATATTGTATTGATTTTACAATGATGTGTATTTTTTTTTATGTTTTTATTTATTTTTGTTTCTATCATCACTGTTTGGGGCAGTAAAATTGCTTCAATTTAATACCATCCATTATACAGTGACCCACTTGTAACCTACTGTACAGCAGGCACTTTCCCACCTTCTTTATGTTAAAATTGATAAATTTATCGAAGAAATGGAAAAAAACAAAAAAAAAACCTCTATTTAAGACTAGTCAAACATTTTTTACCTGCTTAGAGTTGAAAAGATGAAAAAATAAAATTAAAAGTACATATTAAATAGGTAATTAAGTTGAAGCCTATAAAACGTATATTTAAAAGCTTTCGATAAACTGGATTGTTTATCAGTGGAAGCAAGTAAATACCAAAATGGTAACTAGTTTTCCAAAATATGTAAGCATCGCTTTCAGAATATATTTATCGATTTTTGGAACATCATGCGGTCCTGCGCACTTAGTGGCCCGTGAAAAATGGGAACCCTTAAAAAAATTGTGATTGCTTAACTCCATTTGGATGTAACTATCACTGCAGTAAGTGCAACTCAGCCACTCTGGTAGGGAATGCGCGAAAATTCGATTTGATACATGCTTGTACATGATCTGCCCGGTTAACCAATGACAACCAATAATAAATAAATACTTATATCTATTAATTATTTCTCCTATAACCAATAGTGACCATTTATAAACAAACATTTCCACCATATATATCAAAATCCCTGTTTGAGCACTTCCCCAGGCTTCTATTAATTTGTCGATGCGTGATGTTATTTTATATATTATATACAGACCTGTAAAGAATACTTTGGAAAAGTACTTGAGTAAGTACTCAAATACATTTTTTTTTAAGTATTTAAGATACTACTCAAATACTTTAATTGTATAGTATTTCAAATACTACTCAAATACTTTGAAAAAGTATTTGGAATACTTTTCAAATACTTTTGGAATACTTTTCAAAAACTTTTGGTTTTTAAAGTGGGTTTCTAATTATTATTGTAATATAAACACAAAGGTAGTAAATTTATAATCATTTTTATTTATTATTTATTAAATAAATGTTTATTAAATTTTTTTTTTATTTTTACATGAAATTTACAATCTGTTCTTAACTAGAACAATAAGCAAATGTGCATAGGGTATTTGCGTATGATTTTTTTTTTTTTGAGGGAAGAAACCACCCATTGGTGATACTACCTATTTTGTGTTCTTAATTCATTCTAAAATTTCCAAAATTATTTCGAATAAAAATAAAATGTTCGAAATAAAAAACCAAAGTATTCAATACCAAAAAGTATTCAATACAAATAAAAGTATTTAAAATACCATTCAAAATACTTCATGCTGAAAGTATTTAAAAAGTTATTCAATACTTAAAAAAGTATTTGAATACTTTTACTCAAATACTTTACAGGACTGAATTTATATAGCCTTCCTCGATGTATGGACTATCCAACAAAGAAATTATTTTTCGATTAGAAAAGTAGTTCCTGAGATTAGAGCGTTCAAATAAACAAGCAAACAAACAAACTCTACAGCGTTATATATTGGTATAGATATTAGGAATTACCTACCACTGGTAGGCTACCAGATTAATATAATATAATTAGCATATAATATAAAATATAAATACCATGATAGGTTTTATTTTATAACAAAAAAAAAAATTTGACAATGTAAAGCACTAAAGCCTCTAAAATTACGTTACTACGTTAGTAGTTAGTACGTTAAGAATGGTATTCAATATATTATTAAACAATACACGACAAGATAGAGTGGAAATTCGGCTTACAGGTGCGAAGACGTGAGGGCGTGAGGTAGTTGAATATTTTCAAATAGGTATCTCTATGTTTGGTTTATTATGTAAAATGTAAACTGTTAACGTACCTATATTATGTTAAAGTTAAACACTACGCCGCGCGATGGTTTACACGGAAGTGCACAACAGGCCAACGATAGTATTATACCTAATTGCAATTTACAAGTAAAGGTGCACATTAACTATAAGATAGTAAGTTGAACATCATTTTTGTATTGCCTGTGCGTTCGAAATTATGAAAATAACATGTGAGTTATTTATACCTCATCCTAATAATTTGATGATATTTTGACGGCCAAAGTTTAAATATAAATAGTAATTTTTACTCGTTTTTGCGGTAAACTTTTGAAACTATGAAAATTGTATTTAATTGTGAATTCAATTTAAGTTTTGCATTGCACGTTATGTGACTTACCGCCAGGGACGTTTCTTATTCGGTTGCGTGACAAGTTCAGCTGCGTCAGTCGCTTGAGCGCCGTCAGTGCGGAAGGTATGTCCGATATGGAGTTGCGAGGAGCGCACAGCACTTCCAGTCCCTTCAACTCGCATAGTTCCGCAGGGAATGTCGACAGTTTGTTGTTGTCCACGTAGATGTGAGTCAATTTAGCCAAGCTGTTAATCCATCCCGGCTGTACATATATTACGTTAAAAATTAAAACTGTATACATAAATCAATCAGCTCGTCGGTTTCGACAATTTTAAGTAAATCGTCCTAATAGTTGATGCTTAAAGAACGGCAAAATTTCGCAAGTTTACATTTTTAACGTTATTATAATGATGGCCAATAGGTAGTACAAAATCAAAATGTATACTAAGTATTATATTTGTATTTGCTGTTTAAGTAAGGTATAGTTTAAACAGTCGTGAGCAAATAAATTGTGTTGTTTATTTATTATACGATACGTATAAAAATATGAGGTTAAGTGGCTGCGAATTTATTACCGACGGGAGCGATTCGAATATTATATAATATAATAGGTATTATGTGCATATTAGAAGTCGTCGACTTACTAGTACTTCGATGAAGTTGTTTTTTATGTATAGCTGATACACCACGTCCCTGTTCCGTTTCAAGTCTTCAGGAAACTCGAGGAGATTCCTGTCGTTCCAGTGCAGAATGTGACCGATGCCGAGCGTCATCGTCGTGATTTTGCGGAGCATGTCAAAAACAAATTTTTCGCATGTATTTTTTGTTAAAGGTTTAGAATAGATACTATAAAGTAAAAATAATCATTGGCAGTAGCTCAAAAATCGCGTTTATAAGGTTAGTAGATCATATCATAATATTCGTTTGGTCGGACTGTTCTTTAACAACGGAGTAATAATAACTACCATAGAACACGATTTTCGTGTCGTTAGAAAATTACTACCCCAGATATACAGGTTGTTGAGGATAATTATAAACTTTAATGTTAAGTACTCACGCGTTACTGAAATTGGTGTTGGACCAAATATTGATTTTAAAATCATGGTTTTGTGTTTTCAGTGAGTACATATTCATTATGTCTGGGGGTGACGTTTTAATTTAGGTACAACACAATAAGTAGTTTATTGAAATACTCTTCGGGTTAGGAACAATAACATAAATAGTAGGTATTATTTAATTTTCTGACAAAGTCTACGGCAGACAATCTGCATGCATATTAACAAGAATTTTTGATAAGGCATTGTGTCAACAAACAAAGTGTTCGGAAATTCCATATTTATGTTTTGATTTTTGAGTGGGAGACTAATGATTGGATTAATGTAGTTTTATATAGAATATTCATTATGATAAAATAATAATCATAATCCAAAACTAAATGTGTGTACCTACTGCTAAACAATAATAACTTATCATAACTTCCTATGTTACATAATGTTCAACTTACATAAAATTACCATAATAAACAACAATTTATTACTTTCTAAAAATTGCATGGTGATATGTGACCTAATTAGATCAAAGGTTAGCCATTTAAATAAAAACACATAATTGTTTATTCTTTAAAGATTTATTTAAAGAAAAAGACTTCAATCCAAAACATAATAATAGAAGTACATGCTACTTTATACACTTAGATTAATACTATAAATTAATATAGATAACTTAAATAAACAATATTTATTTAGATGCCTGTAACTACTGATATTTTAATTAATTATTTTTCACAGTAACTCTGTGTTTTGATATCTATTGCAATTGATAACTGGAAATTAAAATAAGTCTTGTAAAAAATGAAAAAAAAAATCATTCTTGGCGCAGATGACATTTTTTTTCTGATACAATTACTTATACATTTGTCAGTCTCAATATAACATAATGGCAGTAATAAGTTACAAATTGTATTTTGTAGTACAACAGGCACCGCGTTTATTATTAAAACAGCATTATTTGATAAAAAGAGATAAGTTTGTAACTTTAAATATATTAAAATGGATTAGTAAACTCAAAAGTCCCACTAAGTTATTTGATATAATATTCTAAATACTTGGTAATTAATGAAGACAAAAAAAAACCCAATTGTTTTTAAAAACATATGTCTGACAATACACATAGAAAAACTAAAATGATTAACAAAAAACAGAATATTAACAACAGTATTTATCACATGCTCAAGTGGTTTTGCATTATAATATAGTAGGTATAATAATTTACTAAAACTTTATATGATTCTTCAATCAATAAAAGCTATTCTTTTGTCTCGTACTTTTCCTCTAGTTTTTGTGCGCACCTTGAAGTTGGCAGCATTAATTTGTTGCTGTAAAAATGAGAAACAATATAATAAATGTTATAAAAATGTATATTTTTTTTGTTGGTTCGTGATTTTTCAACTCACCCTTTCGAGTTTTGATTGTTTGTTAGTCATAAGTGTCGTCTGACATAATTTAGGGCCAAGGCTTAATATGTCACGAATTAGATCATTTTCTGTCATATGCATGTTCATTCCAGATCCTAATGCTTGACACAACACATCATATTGCTTTTTTATGATCCATGAGTTCATTGTTAATATTTCTTGACCAAAACGTATTTGAATATTTGGAGGTTCATCCAACTGTAAAAAACAAAAAAATGTTAAATTCAAACTTTAAAATATATTATGTTATTTCTATTGTCTAACTCACCTCTACATAATGAAGAATTTGTCTGAAGTTTGATCTTTGTGTTTTCCTATCTTTTTTAGCTCTATATTTTTGTGAATCTGTTGCTAGTTCACGTAATTTATTAATAAATTCTTCATCTGGCTCATATTCATCCATGTCTTCACAATCACGTGCCATTTCTAACAAAACCGTTATTAATTCACCAGTAGCCATTCTCACTTCTAGATGTGTTGAGTCTAAGAGAGTACTCAATTCTGCTAAAGTACTACAATTGAAGGAAATATATAAATTAGTGTCAGTTTTAATTATTTTTAATTAGCAGCGATAAAGTACTAAATAACTTACGGAATAATAGCAGAAGAATTTCTTATTGATACAGTTGTCAGCAGGAGAGACCAAGAAGATAATGCTGCCGAATATAGGGCTGCTATCGACGGAGAAATAGTTGTTGAATGTAATAAACGTCTCCATAAATTGCGCATTAACTGCATAGCTGCATCAATTTCTTCATTGCAACTAATGAAAGTTAGTAATGTTATGGCCAAACAGCACTGAAACATTCAATATTTTAAATAAAAATCAACTTAATAACAGATAAAATTAGTAATACAATACAATTTAGACATCGGAAAATATAAACAATTACTTTTTCTCGGGCCAATAAAGGAACAGATTCATCATTAACAACAAACATTAGTATAGGTAATAGTTCTTGACAAGAATGTTCTGCCAAGTCCAATGCACCTAATTGTATACACAATAAACTAGCTAAATTAGCTGCTGCAGCTTTCTCATTATCTCCCCCTTTTTTAAGGGCGCGCTCAATGGAATCAGTTATTGTCATACGCCTGTAGAAATAAGTATACTTTAAAATTTATTTTTCAACAAAAAACCAAAAATTTAATTTTTAAAATAGGACATACCTATTTAAAATATAATCGGGTATATATTTTTTGCAAAATATGTTACAAACAGCTTCAAAACTTAATGTACGTCCTTGCGCAGACTTCTGTGATAAACCATCAATTGCGTCACTTAGTTTCTCTTCAAATGCATCATTCTGAGATTCATCAGTTTCATCAATAGCAACACCTATACATTATTGAAATGAAAAAATAAGTAAGGAACTATGTTAGTCATTAAACAATTATTAGAATACTTACAGGAACGTTCTTCATTCGATGTGCTACAAGATAAATTACTGATTACACTCGCATTATCATTATATGACTCATCGTCCGACATGTCTAAATCACGTCCTTTTCCAGCTAGTGTATCTAAAAAATATAATTTATTTAAATTAATTAAGGTTTTTTATTAAAAATGTAGCTATGTATTGTTTGTTTAATTACTTTTAGTAATCAAATAAATAAATAGGTTTTTAATTTAATTTGTAAACATATTTTCTTATACGTAGAATTATGCTAGTTCAATCAAGCCACATTTAACTAATTAGATATAGTTGAGGATTAAGTTTATAACTTATTTGTTCCTAACAGTCAAAAGGTTAAAAAAAATATGAATTGTGACAAATAGGTATGGAAATACAAATTCTTAGCAATTATAAAAATGAACAAGTACCCATATTAAATTGATTTTAATATATTTGTGATTTAATATCCACTACCTATACCTAGGTATCCGATAAAAAATAAGATTTTTAATTTAATACATGAAAATACGTAATTAGATATATTTTAAAACATGATCATAAGGATTATGATACTATATAAGTACTTATATACGTTAATATTTATTAAAAAATATCTGTGTACTAGAATTGCATTACATATTATTATATAATTGTAATTACATCATTGCTCTATTTTTTAGACTCAATGTGACTTTCACTAGTGAAAAATATCCAACCATACATAATCTTGAACAACTTTAGTTCCTAGATATCCGAGTAGATACCTGTATAGTGCCTTATAATGTTTTCATAATTTAATTACAACTTGTCTCAATACATATTTTCATTATGTTTTCTGGATAGAATCTTAATATATTTATCATATTTTTAATACTATATAGTCTTAAAAATAATGCAACATTAAATGCTCAAGTATATAAAAATAATTTTGAATGATTTAGAATTTTTAGAATAATTTTAACTATTAATATTTTAAAATACAATTTTAATTTAGTATCTGACGACTGACATCATTAAATATACTAAATTATAGGCTATTATAATAAAAATATTATGCACAGTAAATTAGTACCTAAATAAAAATGACCTAATACCTAGTTTAGTTTGAACAAGAACAGAAAAAAAGAAAAATTGTTGTATTTTAACTATCTATAACTAAAATTGTCAATATCCACATTAGGTATAATTAAATATGTTAGTACCTATTTTATTATAATGTATTATTAGGTAGGTAGCTAAGTAGAACACATTCATAATATAGATATACTTCAATTAATCAAAGGCTAATAAAAAATTGAAAAAATGTATCTGTAGATAGGCACTAACTATAAAAATAATAGGCAGTAAATAAATAATAATAATATGACCTTAAGTACGTATTATTACATAAAATCTAAACAGATCAATTAGGTTGGCTACTCCTTGTTATTATGCTTAATGATTTAAAAATATAATATTTACCTACTAAAATTATGTACCTATCCAATTGTTAGGTATTGAGTAACTGAATAGTGCTGCAAAAATACCAACCAATTAAATTTATTTTACTATCGAAATCGAAAAATGAGTGGTATTATAATTTATAATAACTGTAAAAATATATAATTCCCATTAATGTGTGGAAAAAAACTGTCTTATATAATTGTTAACGATGAATAGTGGTTCTGATTATCAACCTTTCGAACATTTGTACCTTGTTCTGAGGTTATACAAAGCACTAGTTTATGGCGTGAGTCAAGTTTCTACTAAATTGGATAAGCATTATCGTTGGTTTTCCAGATTTGCGGTCAAGAAAATTGATCGTTTTAACCCTTAAGCTCAGTGGCGAGTGACGATTTTCCCCGAGTAACAAATAAACGATAGGACAATAATTTATAGTCCGACGACGCGACAAGAGTGTTTTTAGTGTACACGAGGATGGAAAGCGTAAGAAAAAAAAATCGCCGATCCGACACTGGAACGGACGGTCATTAAAATATTATTCGAACGGCGGGCCTTGATTTTCGTCGACGTTCAGGGTCGTCCGAGCAAAATGCACAAAAAATTTCATAAAAATATGCATCGAAATCGCGACGATCGACGACTAGGCGAGGTGGGGGGGACCTACGGCGGACGGGAAGACGAAAATATCGGCGGCGGTGTCGTATTTTCCGAGGCCATGCGGGAAAAACGCGGCGTGGCGCCACAACAACGGCGCGCGGTGGGCACATGGCGACCTACCCCTCCGCCGCGCCACCGCACAATAACGCGAAAACACGCAATAAGCGTGTCGTTGCCACACCGCGCGCAATCGGTGACGTCGACGCGAAAGCACGGCGACCGCGGTAAACGACGGCGAGAACGTTCGGTCTCTGCGGGGAAAAACCTCCTTTTTTCTCGACGTTTCTTACCCGTAGTCGACTTGTGGTGTTGGTTGGGCCTGCGCTTTCCACGGGGCATGGTGGTCGTATCCGCGTGTACACGGCCGCGGTTGAACAGCGAAACTTTTTAAGCGAAAGTCGGCGGCGGCGGCGCAGTCGTCCTGCGGTGGAGCGGTCTTCGTCGTGCGGCGGTTGACGTTTTGCTTTGGCGGAGATGCGTTCGTCGGCGGAAGTCGCGTTCGTGAATAGTCGTTGGCGTCGGCTGTGAGAAACCATGCACATCATGCCAGCTGTCGGATCGGGCAGCGAACGCTATACTGGATCGCGCGGAGCGGTGCGCTTGGCTTTATAATAATAATAATAATAGACTTCGGGAGTCGCACGCGCCACCGACGATGGATCGGGTCGGGTCGGGTGTCGCGCACGGAAAAAACCGCGGCGGCGGACCGTGGTCACGCAGAGCCCCGACAGGTGGCGGTAGTGTCACGGCGGTGAAGGACTCAAGGACGAACAATAATATGTCTGCCGTCTGGTCTTTGAGTGAACTTCAGCAGCGGTAATTCTTGGGGGGCCACGAAGGCTCCGTCGCATTCGCGATTGAAAGGAAATATAGGTAGCGCACTAGTCGATACTAAAGATAAGGCTAACGGGGAACATGGTCGCCCGGTGGCCGAGGCCCGTGCTGTTTAGTCTACTTACTACTTTCTAGTTTCTACTTAGTTTACTTTGTCTACTTTCTAGTTTCTACTGCAAGCAGTAGTTGACGCTCACGCTAAGTTTATTGTAATAGAAGTTGGAGATTATGGTCGGTCTAGTGATAATGAGATTTTCAAAGAATCCTTATTTGGTAGACAATTAATTCAAAATAAATTAGATTTGCCAGCGCCCAGCACCCAAAAAAAATTGATCAAAATATTAATGAAGATTTCCCTTTTGTATTTGTTGACGATGAGGCTTACCTACTTTTACCTACTTTGATGAGACATTTCCCTCGTAGAAATTTAACAAACGAATAACGTTTATGGTATATACAACTATCGACAATCCCGTGTGAGAAAAATAGTCGCATGTGCATTTGGAATTATGGTAAAAAGGTTTAACGTATTAGAAAATAAAATGCTAAACAGAACTGAAAAAACTGCAAAAATAACTCAGGCGATTTGTGTACTCCATAATTTAATTGTGACTAGAGTAGCTAACTTCCTTTGTACAACTCTTAATAAAAAAGTTTTAAAAATAAAAAAATATACAGTGTATAGAAAATGAAAATATAAACATTCAGTTAAATTTTTATGTATATACAGTTTTTGGTGTTTTTTTTTTTTTTAATTACAACAAAATAAATGTAATTAATTGTATTAATTTCCTACCTGTGGAACTGTGGTTAACACTGTGGAATAGAACAAGCCTTATGGGTATTATTAATTAGTATTTTTGGACTACTATTAAGGTGATAATTATGATCATACATCATACAACTAATAATATAATATTCATAAATATTACAATAAATTACAATAAATTATTTATTAATTCGTATTTCGTGTGTGGTACTGTAGACCAGTACTGTACTATACACATCTTCCCCGTTGTAATAGTTCTGATGACTTCCACAAGGTAGCGCCTGTTCCGCTTTCAATCGCGAATACTTGCTGTTTTGATTTTTTAATCATAAAGTTTATTGGGCTATGGAATTATTTTTCACCGTGAGCGTTACCAACCCGACGGCGCGTCGTAGTCGGTGGGGCCGCACTGTATCCGTGCACGACCTTTTGGTTCTGCGGTGATACGGTGACGAGTGATAACGGGTAATCATATGTCCGCTGATACGAATTACGAAAGTCGTCGGTCAGTGGAGACGAATCCAATAATTATTATAATATACGTTTCACATATTATTATTATTTCGTTGTCCGCCGCAGAGTTTTGTTTTTCGGCACGAGCCGACACAGTGGATTGAGATTGGTTCAGCCCACGGGGCAATCGAGTAAAATGGCTTTGACCAACGTCCAGAAGATTCTGTTCCGCGCCCCGCAGTCCGCTCGGCACATCACAGGCAGGGCTCTGCAAGCGTCCCTGGGACCTCGACCTCAGAAACCCGCACCGTTCCCGTACAAAGAGAAGGACTACACGTTGCTCAGGAGTATGTTCGACAAGACGACGTCGCGTTTCGACGAGAACAGCAAGCTGATCGTTCTCGAGGGACCTGTCGGAGTCGGTGAGTGATCGCATACTTGCTTCGTCTCGTTTGCATTTATGTAACACTAGACCGTTACGCTGATGGTTATTCTGTTGGTTTGGTTGATATGTATATTTTGTACGTCACGTAGTCTCTAATCACTTTTCTACTTAAATTGTTTTTTCAGGTAAAACAGCGGTTGGACATCAGCTTGCTGACTTATTAGGTATGCATTTTATGCCGGACATCACAATGGACGCTTACTACATAAACGACTATGGTTACGATATGCGAAAACTAGACCCTCAACTGCCGGTCAATTGTCGTAGTTTCGACGAGCGTAATTTTCTCGAAAACCCGGAACACTTTAATGCAGCTTCGTTTCAAATAATCAAATACAAGTTGCGTTATGCTCATTACATTGATGCCATTGCACACTTGTTAAACACTGGAGAAGGTGTAATTATTGAACGCAGTCCGTACAGTGACTTTGCGTTTGTAGAAGCAATGTATAAATGCAAGTATATGAGTAAAGCAGCACGTGAAATGTACTATATACTATACAAGCACGCTATGCCTGATTTGCTGCATCCTCATTTGGTTGTCTACTTGGATGCACCAGTACCAAGATTGTTAGAACTTGTAAAAGAAAGAAAACTACCTCATGAAGTAAATTCTAAGGCGATGAATACTAAGTATTTAGAAACTATGGACAGCGAATTGAAATATAAATTTTTAAGGGAAATCAGGTATATTATTAACTACTGATAATAATAATAGTAATAATATGTTATAAACCAAATAAATTTTTGTCTAAATCAATAATACATAAAATGTTTGTTTTTAGCAACCGATCTGAGGTATTAGTTTATGATTGGTCAGAAGGTGGTGATGCAGAAGTAATCGTAGAAGATTTAGAACGTTTAGATATTGACAATTATGATGAGAATGATCCGAAGATACAAGATTGGAGTTATTCGAGAGAACAATACTGGGCTGATGTACGAATGAAGTAAGTTGTTGTAATTATCTAATAGATATTAATTTAAAGATTATATAAGTACCCATAAGACAATAAATCATAAATTGTAAACAATATAACAAGGGGAAAGGAAACTTAAATAACTTTCAGAGATCCTTGAAACTAGGTAATTTATAAAGAAAATTCTGTAAGCACTTAAATCAATTTGTTATGATGAACAGTGAAAATCTATTATATGAAATGGAAAGAGAAATTGGTTGTAATCAATCATTTGTTACACACAAGTTTCTATATTTTATTGATTTATTTTATTGCTTGCATAAAAATTAAAAATTAAATAAATATAATTTGTGAAAGTTAAATAAAAAATACTATTTATGATTCATTATACTTTGATAGTTTTAGTAATCAAAATGTTATTAAAATTTATTTTATTATATCTTATTATTGTTTTTCCTTATAGTTGACAGAAATTAAATAATGGTGTTAAAAGGGATAGGAAAATAGGGCCTTCTAAAATGTTCATAATTAAGGCTTCAAAAGTTGAATTTTATAAAGAAAATATCTATACTCTATTCAAAATAAGACCGTGACCAGGCGGCGACCAGTTTTCGTCCGGCGGCGGTCAGACATATGGTGAAACGCCGTCCCCACCACGGCGGTGCGTCGGGCTTTGCCACGAAACAAAGCCACGCCCATGCGCACAACTCGGCCGCCCGGTCACAGTCTTATTTTGAATAGAGTATAGTCATATAGAAGCTATAAAAGAGCTAGTTTGCCTTAAATGTTTAAAGCAATTTAGTGATGTGTAGATTAATATGGTAATCCCTTGATATCCGCCAAGGTTAAGTTCCAGGAAAGTCAAAGTTGCGAGGATAACGACACCACTATAACTTTTATACTGCAATTGTATAAAAATAATGAAATTTATGAATTATTAAAAAAAAAGGGTATTTTTGACTCAATACCGTAGATAACGAGAGATTATTGTTTATTTTAAAATTAGGAGGTTAGGAATATTAATTTATTTCTATCCAGCTTTGTTTTGTGTGATTGTACTAAAGTTAATTATTTATTTATGTTTATAGATATACCAATGATAAAGAAGAATTAATTTCTAATTTTAACGTTCCTCTGGTTGATGCTCCAGAACTTCTTATACCCGGCGAAGAATGTGAAATTCTTACCCATGCTTGGTTCAAAGTAAGAATAATATTATGAATTTTTATTAATATGTGCCGTAGAAATATTTAGTATGTTATTAACAACATTGGTTAATCGCCATATGAAAAAAAAAAAAATTGGTTAATAGTTAACTTTTAACTTTTTGTTATTTTTGCATACTAAGAGGACAGCTTTTTTTATATTAGTATACAGATATTTGTTGTCTCCGTCTTACAAGTGCGTAATATACCAAATTTATGCTCGGATCACGTTTAGCTCTGTTATTTAAAAAAATTAGAGTGAATCGACATATTATGAAACTTGATGGTAAGAACATAATCTGTGTTTGTATGTGGGTTTTTTTAGAATAGTTAAATTTTTTGGGAGGTTATGCGTACATAATATAGCGTAAATTAAAAATTCTCATAACTCACTTTAAAACTGAATTATGGTATAAAAACCTACATTCAAAGTACCAACACAGATAATGTTTTTATCATCAAGTTTTAAAATTGGTCGATTCACTCTAATTTTTAAACTAACAGAGCTAAAATGATCTGCTGAGCGTTAACTTGCTATGTTACGCAGTTGTAAGACGGTGACAACAAATGGCCGTGTAGGTCCCCGCTAAATTTCCTATACTTATTTTTATTGTCTTGTACAACCTGTTGGTTAATGTAAATACACTAGGTCGTACGTCTGATGTCACATAAACCAATTTCTATTGTATATACAGAATATATATTACCCCAGGTACCAAGGACGAATTAGCAGAGTTAAGGGTTAGGGTAGAGTTAGAGTTAGAGTTAGGGAGAATCAATTAGACCATAACCCTCTAGTCCTTTAATATAATATTTTAATTCATTAAACAAATATAGTACAAGTGCCATTTCAATTATTTTATTTGTGTATAAATATTAAATGTTAAAATATTCTTTGGTGTATTTTAATATTTTAAATTAACAGAATATAAAACTACTCAAGTCTTAAATTTAAAATAATTTACTTACGTTTTTTACTTCTGGACATTGCTTTTATTGTAGAAAAGTTTTTGGTATATATGAATTTAGAAAAGTCTAAGTAATTGTAAACAATTTATAAATTAGGTTTTTATCAATAAAATATCACCATGTGTACAAATACCAAACAACTGTTATATTATATTAATTGACATAGTTTTTAATATAAAACAGGAAACCTCTATTTTCAAAAAACTTATTTTCCAGTACTATCTTAAAATTAAAAACAATTTTTTTTTTTTTAAGTCTTAGTTGTATTTTTTTATAAATATTTATAATTATAATTTCAATAATAGTACCTATAACATTAATTACCACTGATCATTGTTTTATTTAAAAATTAATTATTAGCAATTGGGTCTCTTATCAAATATCCTTCAATCTATTGATACCATTTTAATGAATACAATTTTTTAGGTTCCATACATTTATAACTTGTATAACTGACTTAACATTTTATTTACAGGCCGAAGGAAATACACATGCAGATGGCTATGATCCGAAATACCACAGCTTTACAGAAATATTATTCAAAAACAAGTCTAAGAAAGGGTGGAGTCCGATATCATAATGGGACAATACATTTATGATATTGTATAATTTAATTCGTAAATATTAGGTTAGCCAAGACAAAAATACTCGTTCTCCTGTTCTGTTTTAAAATATATTTTGCGTTATCTCGTCGAACATTTCAGTACATTATACAATATTAATAGTGTGAATGTGTGATTTATTATTATTATTATATCTATTACCTATAAGGATAACATTGAATTGAGTCCTTGTTACTTTTATGTGTTTAAATTGAGTCCACTTTATTATCGTAATATCTTTGAACTGATTCGGTTTAGATAAGATATCATAACTATCTATAAGTTTTAAATAATTATTAATTGCATTGACTATGATATAGCACAGTTTTCCTTCAACATTTTAAATGATTTTTCAGAACACACTTATCGGACCACTAACAGTTGTAAAAGTATTCACACAAATTTAAATGCAATTTTTCCCTCATGACGTACAAATATTTTTATTCTTGTTGAATCTCTTCTGGGAATACAGTCAAGTAGATATATTAAACTATGAAGCAAAGCAACAAAAACATTGAAAATGGAACAATTTTACAGCAGATAAACAAATTTGCAATTTGATATTTTTAAATGAGTCCCTATCGTTTAAATTTTTACCAGCAACTATTATTTATGTGTTAACAATTTAACATTATCATATTACACATGATTATTATTTCCTAATGATTATTTCTATTATTTTTTTAATTGTATACATTTTTTGTTCTTATTTTTACTACAGTAAAAAAAAAAAAAACAGAGAATAACCGCACACATTTTTTAGGAGACTTCCTACTCAGCCAACCTCCACATGGTGTCTCCTGAATAATGCTATTGGCTGAAGGGACTAGGGAGTTAAGTCGAACAACCTAGCAAATATTGGTTGGACTCAACTCAATATTTTCGCCTTACACAATGTAAATCTGAAACAATGACAATATTTTTGTACGTTTGAACTCGTGATTTGTGACTCTAATAAGAAACTTGTATTATAATATTATATTGTCATAGATATTAGATATATACAACGGTCAACATGATTCAAATTAGGTTGTATACAAGGTGGATTTAAAAATCCACATTGGTTCTATAATATATATCATATATCTATAATCTATTGACTATTAGGTACTGTATGGCTATGAAGACATTTGAAAATTGAATATTTTGAAATCATGATAACGCCGGAGAACTGAGAAGAGGATTGAGATAAGGTATGCATGAAAATGTCTGTGGTTTATATAATCACAACAAATCACTAATCAGCCGCTACAACATGCTGGTACGTTTTGGTATGCATTTCATAATACTCAATGGTCTTGGTAAGTTATATTATCATCATCCTTGGGCACGTTATGCGATACTGATCCCTCCGACGTTGGTCGTGTTATTCATTATTTGCGTTTTGAAAACATTCCGTTTTCCCATGTCGACAAATTGTTACGTAATTACGTAACGGAAAACATGCTAATCGAATCGCAATATAATATTATAATATCTTGTTCTTGTATCGCATACTCGCATCATTGGTGAATCGACTACTATCGTAATTGGTCGTATTAGTCAGTCGGCAGTCGGCACACACTACGCGCGTTTTAACTTTTATTGCGTCTTTCGTTTCGGTTTCCGTTTGAACAGAAAATGAATTCAGAACGGTTGGTGACCCACGTCTTGTTTTTCGTCATTTGCGCCACAGCATCGGTGGTCTGTCTGAAGAAAGATCAGTACTTTTGCGAGTTGTCTTCGTCGTGCACGTGTATGACGGCCAACGATGACAACAATATCGACTTGGGTGGATTGAATTTGACGCTGACGATCGCGGACAACCAGACGTTGAACTATCAACCTTGTGTCAGTGAAATCGTTGTAAGTATTCGGTTGCGCGTTTTATGATTTATCTAAATGTGGACGGTTTTCGTTTTCCATAAAATAGTAATGGCATTTATAAAACACTGGTCGATGACCATTTAAGATCTTGAACGTTTTGTCGAGGAGATGATCGAACATTTCTAGATATTGTTCCCTCATAGAGTGACATATACTCACCGGGTATGGATACTACCGGGGATACTACGCGTTTTTTCTCTGCTCGACAGTGAAAAATATTGGATAGTATACACTTTGTGAACAGTTTGGAGGCAATGGTTTAGTATTTATTACGTTATCTATTATGTTCATCGTCCCGGTATCAAATAATTTCAGAGCAACGCGATTTTCAGTAAACTATAACTGGAATTTTTCCATACTTATTATAGAATAACCACCACCCGCATTCCATTTATTTGAGAAATGTGGCCACAGTTTTTATATTGTGGCCATGATATATTATATTATATTAAAAAACATAATCTGAAAGCTGTGGCTGTAAAATATTTCGTTAATTCAATTTAAATTTATAATGTGAGCTAGGTATGTCATAATAGTGATTTACCAACATCTCCCCTGTTGGTTATTTCTTACAGGTATTTTTTAAACATGATAGCTGCTGCATATTTTAATTTATCAAAAACGTGTTATCTACTAAAATGTTTTAAATCCTGTTGTTAATTTGAATTACTCTGAAATAAATGTTACCTATATAATATTATTATATGTATAATATGCTTAATATAAAAAATAAAATGTATGTACAATATATTTAATTTTAGTAATTGTTTAGAATACCTATTTAAGATGACTCAAATTAGTATTTTATTTCTCAAATGAAAACCTAAGGTATTTTGTCCTGTATGACAATTTTGATATTTGCCTAACATTATTATACTTTCTATAAATTAATGAATTTAAGTTGACTATTAGTTACATAAAAATTAAAAACTTACATTCAAAAGATATTAAATTCTATTATTTAAAATTAATTTATATTACCTATTGTAAGTATAAAAATAAAAATATTTATGTTTAGATTGTAAATGGGACATCCAATTCTTCAATACAGGTTGCCAATTTTACGCATGCTTATGTTAAAATAAGCGACGTGGTAACATTTATCTACACAAATGACTACGACCTGCAGTAAGACTATTCTAATATAAACCTATTATACCTATTTATTAATTCATTTGTTTTATAGTGAGTTTGATGTAATTTTGGTGTGTGATTCATTAGCAGTCAGTGGAAACGAATCTTTGGCAAATTACAAAAATGTCACTGCTAACCAATGTGTAAGGCGAACCTTTATTATTTGCTTGTATAATCATAAAATTAAATTGTTGGATTATATTTATAGACTGTTGAACTTATTACCAGTAAAGTATGTGGATTGAATTTAAACAATGCATATGATAACAACTCAGAATCAGAATCTTGGACATACTTTTTTTCATTCGTCTTGGTTGTTGCATTTGTTTACTTTGTTGGCGGATCTGTAGTAAATGCCTGTTTATTTAATGAAATTGGTATTAATATGATTCCTCATCATGCATTTTGGTCATCACTTTACGATAAAATCAAGGTTCGTCATTGCGCTACAATTAATTTTAAATAGTTTTTTATCAATCAAAATATATTTTTCTAGGATAAACTATGTGGAACATCTACAATGGCAACAGCTTATGAAAGCATTTAAAATATTTATTATTTATATTAACAAAAATAAGATGCTCACGCATACTCTATTGTTAACTGCTAGGCATGATATTGCTGAATGCAAAATATAATATATATTTTGTATTTTATTATTTTTTATTTCCAAAGGAAACACTATATTAAAACACTTAATTGTTTTGTGTATTATTGTTTTATTTGATAAACATATTATTTTTATTTTTGTCAAAACATACCTATTTAAAATTTACGTTATTGCAAGTAATTTTCTCAATTAATAATTAATAAAAATTCAATTGTAACCAGGGTTTTCTTATAATGTATTAATGTGATCTAAAAATATTTAAATAGTCATTAATTTTATACAAAAATATGTAAAAGTCAATATTGTAAAAATGTATTGTTGGAAATGATTTAGATTAATTATTCAAAAATACTTTCTTAATAAATTTCTCTTAAACATCATTAGATTTTCAAACATATACTGCCAAAGAATAAATACAAAGTATATTTACTTTTATAACTTAGTATAATTATTTATTTTATCTCTTTCAAAAAATACCAGATAAATATTATTTAGTATTAGATAATTTTGTTTTAAATATGGATATTTTAGTTAATTACCAGCTTAATATTTAAAAAAATTTATTTTTAGCATCTGCCATTTGAAAAATGTAATTTGTTAATGAACAATTATTTTTATAAATCTAGCTTATTAAATTAATTATTTATTTAGTTTTCATAATACACTATAGAAAATATTAGCTAGTCCATTATGTTATGTACGTTAGGTAATTTTTTTAGTATGTTAAAATTTCAATACATATACATAATATACTGATATTTATTATTTTACTATAGGTATATAATAAAAAATACCCGTTTTGTTTAGTCTATTTTTTGAGTTACCAGTTTCTAAAAGTACTTAAATATTGTTTGATGTTATGAATCATGATTTGTTTTGTTTTAGATGGCTTATAATTAAGGTATTTTATTATTGTGTGTATAACTAATCAAAAATTGTATCATTGTTATGTAATTTTTTTTTTATTACTTATGTAACAACACCCCTTAAATATTTACATTATGAGTACATTTACTCTATTCCATATAAGAGCAATTACCGATCTGAAAATGGGTGTGATGTCTGACTGAGCTGGGAGAAAATTGGTTGACGCCAACGACTGTTCTTATGTGGTTATAGTATTTTAAGTTTAATTTTTTTTAAATGTATACTCCAAAAAAATAAAATGTTAAAAAAGTTATTTTTGAATGAATGTTAAAAAGTAATTTGTATTTTATTAACTGAATATATTTTTTTTAATCAGACACATAAATTATTGAGAATGTCTTTTAAACTGAAATAATAGAACTAGAATTTGTACACTGTTCTATAATTCACCTAAGGTTCTAATTTCCAATCAGAGGAGTCATAACAGAAATAATAAAAATTAATGAAACTGCTTGTATCGCATAATATAGTGGTTGGTCACATGGACACAGAAGGAAATCTGGAAATGGTAAACTGGTAAAGGAACTGATTTTGATAGTATATATATATTTTTTTTTTTATAAAAGATTTTCCATCTGTATACACAATAATAATACAATGAGAAAATTGGTAGACATTCATAAGCGGAAACGATAAGTATCGACAATTATCACGATTTTCATTCTGAAAAAAGGTGCTCTGCTGTATGGTAGGTTACAAGTGGGTCACTGTATAATGGATAGTATTAAATTTGAATTCAATGATATAATATCATTGTATAAAAAAAACGATTCTGAGCGGAGACGGTATGTCAGTCTAGGTATAAGACATAATAGTGTACTTTAGAAGTTTCAAGTACCCACGAATAATATTACACAATCACAAAAAAATAACTGAAATAGTTATTCTAGGTTTTTTTTTTTTTTTTAATAAAAAATTATTCAATTTTAACTTTGATAAATTTTGTCAAAATTCAATATTAAAATGCTTATAAAAAAAATTGTGCCTATGTATTTTTAATATTTTTCAACTGATATTGTAACAATATATCAGGAGCTTTGTATTAAATTTTTACACTTTTTGGACCAACAGATAAAACTTTATTGATATTTATAGAATAAAAAACTAAAAAAATTGGAAACTGAAAATGTCCGTAAACAGCTCAAAAAGAGTCAAAATATTTTCAAAATTGTATGGTGTATAGGAAATGCTAATATAAATATTCAGTGAAATTTTCATGAATTTACAGTTATTCGTTTTTGAATTACAACAAAATAAAGAAATCGCTACATGAGAAATCGAGTGAATATCCAATGTTGTAAAAATTTAAATTTCAAACGCTCATAAAAATTTAATTTAAATTTCTTATAGACATTTTTTTTTTGATAAAGGTAGATAATCTTATAAGTAATCTTGTATTTCATTTTAAAACCTTAGATTTAAAAAGAAAAATTTTTACGAATTCTCAACTCAAAATAATTTGTTAATTTTCGTGATTTTTCCATATTTTGTCAATTTTTGAACTTTAAAATTTAAATGCTTATAAAAAAAAACTGTGACTAAGGATTTTTAATATTTTTAAAATGCCATTGTAACAATATAGTAGAAGCCTTGTATTACATTTTCAAGCTTTTTTAACCAACAAATACAATTTTATTGATATTTTTAGAAAAAAAATGGGACATGAAAATGTGCCTAAACAGTTTAAAATAAATCAAAACATTTTGAAAATGTTATCGTGTATAGAAAATGCTAATATGAACATTCAATCAAAATTTCATGTATCTACGGTCATTTTTTTAAGAGTTGTACCAAAAACCAAAATCGATTTTTTCGAAAACAGATTTTAGTGTAAAAAATCCCGTTTTTCCTTAATTTTTATTTTGTTTTTCACGCCGCTTTTGAAAACTACTGTGAAATTTTCACTTTTGACCCCCCAAAGTACCAACTAGATTCACTTTCCTGTCAGAAAAGCTACCGTTGAAAAAAATCCAAGCACTTTTACTGTCCTAAAACGCGATGACAGACACATAAAAAAATTGAAATAAACTGAGCAAAGTTAAGCAATTTTAACTTTCAATTAAACTAGACAAGTTAATAAGAAAATTAACTTTTTAACTCAACTTTAACATTTATACTTGTTATGCCCACCCATTGAAATTGACCCGCATAGACGCCACACACACACACACACTAATCATTTACGACTAACACAAAGATCTCGGATGACGGCGACGAGATTAGAAATTGCCTAAATGATTCTTCTTAAAACAATGCTACAGCCCTTCACATGGTCTATCCATTCTTCTATTATCTATGATGTAAGTAGTCAAGAACTCAAGACCTAGCCACCTCGGGAGTGAAGTCGGGAGAATCCTGAATCCTGAATCATAGACCATAGTGGTATTATAAATATAGGTACTACACTATCAGTGGTTGTGACTTGTGGCCTTTTTAAATTTTATAATATGAACTATTCCATTTTATTTATATGTTATGACTGATGCCCCGTGAAGACGTTTAATTTGAGGTGCCACGTGCTAATTTTTTTTGGTAAATAAAAATTTACCTGTAAAAAAATAATCGGTAAATTTAAAGAGCTTACATCTCTATGTACCACTATAACACCCACCGACACGGCGATACCGTTCCATAGCGGACTTCCGCCCAGCCATTTGGCCATCGAAATAACCCAATCCAAATATTATATTATTTTCATAATATTCTGAATTTATGTTTTTTTATTTTTAAAAATAATCTTAATAACACTATAAGTACTTACACT
Organism: Macrosiphum euphorbiae; assembly: GCA_949089665.1. Classification (NCBI taxonomy): domain Eukaryota; kingdom Metazoa; phylum Arthropoda; class Insecta; order Hemiptera; family Aphididae; genus Macrosiphum; species Macrosiphum euphorbiae. The sequence goes on from CARXXK010000005.1 coordinate 18,093,906, forward strand.
TAGCACGTGCACCGGACAACCGCCTGGTCATTTGGCCATCGAAATAACCCAATCCAAATATTATATTATTTTCATAATATTCTGAATTTATGTTTTTTTATTTTTAAAAATCATCTTAATAACACTATAAGTACTTACACTTAGCACGTACACTTGTGCATATTGTATACACGAGCCGCCACTGCTTACAATTAGTGTATAACATAGGAAATATACGCTCAGCGGATCACGTTTAGCTCAGTTGGTTTAAAAATTTGAGTGAATCGACCTATTATGAAACTTGATGGTAAGAACATTATAAGTGGGTTTTCTTTTACGATGGTTCAGTTTTTGAGTTCAGAGAATTTTTAATTTACGCTGCATTATATACGCATAACTTACAAAAATCGAACTATCGTGAAAAACTCTCACACAAACACAGAATAATATACAAACCATCAAGTTATATAACAGGTCGATTCACTCTAATTTTTAAGCTAACCGATGACCAACTTACCTATAACCATGACCTAAAATGTACATCTATTTCGGGCATAATTGCAGTTTAGCTCCCCCACGCCATTTTAAAATTTTTTTTTATCGAAACTTATGTAACTCATTGAGTTAAGAACGATGGTGCAATCAGAATTTGTCGCTCTCACTTAGTTTCGAAGTTATGGCCTTCCAAAGTTTTCGACTTTACGTTTATACGCATTCTAGAACTACTAGAATGCCGCGCATGGCTAGCTGGCAGTTACCCTGTGACCAACTTGAGGTGGTGTAGCACAGCAAGTGGGGGGATATTTTCGATTAAGGAGCGGTATTATAAAATCTAATACAACCAGTCGTTCATACTCATACATATTATAACACAAGAACTGGAAAGGCCCGAAAGATAATATATATCCAAAAATAAACACAACTAAATACTACCAAAAGTATTTGATAACTGAATTTGAAGTTTGAACTATATGAAAATATCCCCCCGAACTCCGCCTGTTGTATTACATTTCGTGGTCAACCCCACACACCCTCCAACCTTGTCGGGACCAGTCCTGTACCTATTCTTAGTCCGTGCCCATTACTATGAACAATTTTCCAAACTTTGATATCTTCAAATTATTAATAAAGATATGGTCAGGGCCGGATTTTGGGTTCTGGGGGCCCAGATATTTCATAAGTTTGAAATATAACAATTTTTAGTTGATCTACATGCAGACTTGGGTAGTATTCCGAATACTTTTTAAGTATTCCGAATAATTTTTAAATACTTTTTTTTGAAAGTATTCAATACGGTATTTTGAATACTTTTTACAAGTATGAGTACAGTATTCGGAATACTTATTTTTTTTATATAGGTATACTCTAATATATTACTAATTATTACTTATTAGTTATTAACTATATTAATTTGAATATAATTTATAACTAATAGACAGCCAAATAGGTGTGTATTATTGAGATTTGAGATTATAATAATGTTCATTTATAAACAAAGAATTAAAAAAAATAATATTTTTGCTATTGAAATCTAAATCTACTAAAGAAAAGTATTCGAAAAATATTTGGAATACTTTTTGTGAAGTATTCCAAATACTTAGGAATATTATTATCATAAAGTATTCGAATACATACTCTGAATACTTTTTTTTAAGTATTTGGAAAATGTATTTGAAATACTTTTAAAAAGTATTTTACCCAAGTCTGTGACTACATGCTTTAAAACTTAAACTTTAAAATTATATTACTGATGGGTTATTCCCTCATTATGATATTAATTTCTTATCATATCAATTTTGCTTATTGAACATAATTAATACAGATTTATAAAATGTTAATACAATTAATAAGTAATTACAAGTAATCTTTAAATAATTATCTCTTTTTATTTTCATATCCCAATCTAGTGATAAGTGATTTGTTTACTTAGAATATTTTTATGCAAATTACTAGAAAAATTAAAAAAAAGGTAATTATTTTTTGGGGGCTTCTTATTAATTGAATCTTGTGGGCACCCCGGGCCCCCCTAAATCCGGCTCTGGATATGGTTATTAACAAATGGAGTAAATCCTTTGATTAACTATACAATTACTCAGGCGGCGTAATTAGGAGGGGATAGGGGGATAGATCCCCCAAAATTTTTTTTTAATGCTTACATTTTGTTCAAAGTATTAATAATGAATATTCATGTTTGCTAAAAACGTATATCCTCCCAAGCCAAATTCCTAATTACACCACTGCAATTAATGAATTACCAACTATATTATAATTATAATTATCATTATTTTTCTCTTGCCCATAATTTATATTAAACATTTATACTATACAAATTATTAATATTTAACAGTGTTGGGAAGGAACGCGTTCCTTTTATAGGAACGAAGCTCGGAACGCGTTCCATTTAAAATATAGGAACGAGGAACGGGAACGAGTTCCTATTTTGAAGGAACTTGAACGAAAATTTCCGTTCCTCAAATAATGAAAAAAAAAAATATAAATATATTTATTTTTAACACGTTGAGTGCCACAGTATGAAGCGTATATAGTGTGTTTCCGCTCCAAAACTGAGCTGCGACGCCGTCGGTCGACTACGTGTCGTGTTCCGGGTCGTTGTGGGAGTGATTTAACCGATTTCAGTGGTGGTCAATGGTGTTTTTGCGAAAAATTTTTAAGTCAGAAATAATCGGTTAACTCTCTCGGTTCGATTATTTCTGACTTAAAAATTGTAAAATTATAAAAAATACACCATTGACCACCACTCAAATTGCAAAAAAAGGAACATGAAGGAACGGGGAACGCGTTATTTTTCGGGACAGGAAAGAGGAACGGGAACGAGTTCCTTTTTAAAAGGAACTTTCCCAACACTGATATTTAATAGGTCTTCTATTATTATTTATTATTATAATTATTATTACTTTTTTTTATAACTATATATCATTATGTACCTACCTTATTCAGTGGCGTACCCAGGATTTTAGTTACATTGTTACCTGTTACACTCTGTATAGGTACCAATAATGACAATAGTTAAAGCGATTGGTATTTCCGTCTTAGGCTAACACAAAACCAAATTTAAATTTAGATATGTCTTATTTCGAATGTACCAAATTAATAATCTAGTGAAGATATAAGTATACTGAAAACAGATTTGAATTTGTTTTCAAGTCTATTTGTGATTAACTGTGCCATAATATTGATATTTTGAACATTTTCAAAAATATAAAATTTAAATATGACAATTTATTATTTTATACTATTTAAGGACGTAGACAAAACAATTAGGGAAGGTCGATCCCAAGAAGGTATTTTAACAAAATTATTATATTTTGTCTAAATTAATCGGTACCTCGTGTCCTCGTACGCTTACCTACATTTTAAATAGTAATCATAGTTCTATGGACCAGCTCAAACCCACGAAATATTGATGGATAAACTAAGATCAGGGGCGTCCCCAAGGGGGAAGGGGCGTTAGCCCCCACCATAACAATTTTTAATGTATACAACTACTCTCATTTTAACAAAATAATAATGATCAACATTTTAATTTACCGCTATGAAACAACACTTTGTTACGTAAACTTATTTGTAATGTGTTATGTAATCACATTAAAAAAAAACAATGAAGTCAGAAAAATTGATCTCAGTTCACCCAAACTATTGAAAAACACTTGATTTAAAAAATAGATTCACCCCCGCCCCCCTAGAAACTGTCTAGGGACGACCCCGACTAAGACATGTATATACATGACATTTTCACTGAATGTTTATATTAGCTTTTGAATTTTGATTTGTTTTAGCTGTATACGGACATTTTCAGTTTCCAATTTTTTTGGTTTTCTTTTCTATAGATGTCAATAAAATGTTATTCGTTCTGTCAAAAAGCTTGAAGATTTAATATAAGACAGTTTTAACAATGACAGTAAAAATATTAAAAAGGTGGACAAGGCCAAGTATGTACCTATCTGATGTTCAGTAGCTGAAAAGCATGTCGTTGTAATGGATATGTTATATTTGAATTCAATGATAAATTATTGTATACGAAAGACGATTCTGAGCGGAAACGTTGTGTCAGCATAGCATACTTGTATAAATAATCAAATTTCATGGTAAAAAAAAATTATAAAAATAGAATATTTCTATTGGCTTTAAATAGCGTAATATTTCGGTGAATTTTCAAGTCAAATTAAATTTTTTTGAGGGTTTGAAGCAGGGACTGAAAACGTGACAAAATTGACCTGTTTTGGACCGAAACCATTAAATACATTTTTTTAGAAACCGAAACCTATATTTTGATGTAGAGGTTATTTTGGTTTTTTTTCAGTTACAAAATCCAATAGATATAATATATATTTATATATATATATATATTATAGGTATAATATAATTATTACTACATTATACTTATTAGTTATCACATATAATTATAAAATCATAGATAGATCTATAAAAGTAATAAAAGATCTATAAAAGTGTTTGAACCGCACACTTTCGCGACACATATTTTCGCCGGAGATAAACCTGGTCAAAGTCCAGCTAGATCACAAGCTTCAGCAATCGTCGGCACCGCCGGGTGATCAATTATCATTTTGTATTATCATCTCCTACTATCAGTTTGTAAAATCAGTCGATATCATTATTTCTGTATTATCATTCCAATCACTATTGTTTATGTACTGATCAATATTGATTATATTATCATTGATTTTTATACATATTGTAATTCGGTTATGTGGGCGCCCGTGTAATATTTATTATTCATTTTTGTTTATTATTGTCATTAATTGTTCGCTCTATAGAGCCATATAGTGGGGTTAGGTAACCGAAAAAAGTTTCACGTCTGGCAACCAATGCGCCCTTTTGGATTCAGATATTACATGGGTAAACGAGTCTAAAAAGCCCGGGACACAAATTTTTCCTCCCCCCTAACGTTGTTGATAACGTTATCAATATGGCCGCCAAATTGTTGTGATGCGGTTCTACATTTTCCTATATAACTTGGGTTTGTATTTAGATATTTACCTATATTTTTAGTGATTATTAATCAGTAGAAAATTCGCTTTTTAATGACATATTTTACATTATCATTTAAGGTCATAATTTCAGAAATGTTTGTAACTTTTTTTTAAATTTTTGAATTTTATTTTGAATTTTTTAGATATTTTGCTAAATAACACGGAATCAGTTGTATTTAGCTAAAAATATGATAGAAACTTTTTTGTTCGTAAAAAAATTACCTTTCGAACAGTATATAAAACTTTGATTTTGTTCCAAACAGTCGCTGAAAATCTTCTAAAACAATTTTGCATAGCGAGAGACTCGTTCGGCAACAATGTAGTGTAGAGGGGTTCCGAAAAGTATTAAACCGGCTTTATAACTGTTTAAGTAATTAATGTAATTATTTTAATTTTTGGTGCAAATGTAATTATATTATAGCTTTTTTTTAGGGATAACTGAAAGATAAATTTTAAACATAAAGTACAAGAATGAGAAGCAAAATAATGTACATTATTATTCCAGTTTAATATTTAAAGTTAATAATATCCATACATTTTAAAATACACTTATTTTAGATATTTAAATAAAACAAGATCTTGCTTAATTAAAATCACCAATCACTTTCGGAGCACTGTCCTTCACATACACAAAGTTTGGTACATCGTACTCCCATTTTGACACATTTACATTTCTCACTTGTGCATCGCTTGCGGCAAGTACAAGAGGTAAGTTCTACAGAGTGTTTTGACACTTCTGGAATTGTCGTCCACACAGGTTGGTATGATCCTTCTGAAGTTTGTGACCATCCCCAGTTGGTTGGCGAAGGTACTGTGTATTGTGAATCAAGACTGTTGTTCCAAATTCTTGCTTGAAAAGCAGCTCGTTTGATATGTTGTCTCAAAGCATCTGCTGTAGGAGGAATATTTTCGATTGCTCGATTTTTTCTTGTAAACAACACTCGTCTGCACTCATTGATGTTCTGTATATCTGATGTCTTATCATAAAGTAGAACAATAAAACGCTGCAACAGATTATGACATTCATCATCAATATCAGAGGTGCCTGTACAGAGCTGATTCCATACACAATCAATTTCACGAAATGACATCCAGACCTTCCAAGATGTCTTCTTGCCAATGCCACAAAATGTGGAAACTGTATCGCAACCAGTTACAGAGTGAAAAGCTAACAAATTTCTACAAATTTCAGGTGAGAGGGTAGTACAAATCTCATGAATTGGAATGAATTTCCTATATTTCCCACAACCATACTCAATCCAAAGTTCATCAATACCTAGTATCTGTGGAAACAGTGATATTGAAATAACCACTACATCTGAATCTACAGTTCGTATTAGGATGCAAGTATGTCCACTTTCCACTGCATGCTTAACATGGAGCAAGAGGCGGCCATCTGCTTCTTCGTGTGAGGCAGGAGAAATGCTTGAAACATCCATAGTGGTTGACGTGAGAACTTGGTCATCATATGTACAGACGACTTGCTTTCCCGGGTACTGCAGGTCTTCCACCATTTTCTTGGCCAGCAACTGGAACAATTGTGTTTTATTTTCGTCGACACATAGGAATTGCTTAAATTTTTTTGGTATTGCAGTTGAGTCTGATACTTTAATACTTATGCCACTTCCTCTACTTTCTCGGGTGCCTGCCTTCAGACTGTTACTAATATATCTGTCAAAAACAATATCTATTCGTGAACTATTTTTTAGTTGATTACTGAAATATGGCTTGAAAATAAGTTCATAGTATCCGGAAAATGTTGTAGCAATACCAGGATTAAGCATGTGTATTACAGCTGCTCCATCAAACATTTTGGCTGTTACAATAGGTTGGCTGTCATAAAAGCTAATGTCACATTTTGTTTGTATGCAGTCAATAATATCAGACTTATTGGTTGGCTTTCGGAGCTTTCCATCTTCTGATATAGATGGCGGGTATATTTGGTTTTCGTGAGAAAAGAAATCATCAATATTTGCATCCCGAGCTTCAGATGCGACATACAATCTACAGAACAAATTAGAGTCTTTACGCAAGTTAGCAATCTTAGACTTTGCCTTATCCGTTTTTTTTTTTATAGTCTTGAAGATTTTGATATTGGTTCTAGGAATAATTTCATGAATTGAATTTTGTACTAGATTAAGACGAGACACGACAAATTCATTATACTGTTGTAGTCCCAAAGTAAATGCTTCTGTAACACACTTTACAGCTTCGACACTTGCAATTACTTTGGAACTTCCTATTGACACCAAATCGGTTTCTTCAAACGGATTTCCATTTTCGGTAAAGACGTTAATCATTTCTTTGACATGGGTCAAAAACCTTTTCTCAAATGCATTATTATCTTCATGGTGCTTTGCACCCACGTCTTTTTCATCTTTTAAAAATGATTTCTTTTCAAATTCCTCAATTAAAGAACTGATCCTAGGGCCTGATACCATCCATTTAAGTAGAGCATTTTCATTATCAAGAATCCCAATAGCTCCACCTTCGCCCTTTATAAACTTATTATTGTGTTCATGAAGCTGGTCGTCGGATATTGCAGAAAATGGTTTAGCAGTTTTGGTGCTCGTAAAGTTGCCACGAAGAAATTCAGCATGTATATCTGGATGTTTTTCTGGAAGGTCCTGTAGAGTGCGTACGAAAACTGGCAACCAACGAGAATAGTGGACTGCGTCCAACGCAAATGTCCGTGGACATAATTGAGCCAAAGTATCGACGTACATTTTAAAGTTAGATGTACGAATACTCAATATCAGTTGCACTAGAAGAGACTCCAGTTTGATAACTGTGTCCCAATACTGAAACTGAGGACATTCAGATGTTTTAGACAAAATCCACACTTCAATGCCTTCTCCGCTGGTGTTGACATTTTTTTCACATTCTTTGTTGAATGCTTGTACCTAAGCAAACTAAATATTTATTATTCAGGGCTTTCCAATTGTAAAACTATATACAAAATAACGATTAGACTCTCCTATCTATAAATACACACATGAATATTACAGTTATTTATACCATGGCCTCACGCATTAACCTACAGTGTTAGGAGGCCGGCGATCTCGTGTCAGTTAACTTATTAAAAGTTAATTAAATAACCTATTTAGATGTACTAAAGGAAGTGTAGTATAACTAAGTAAAATAAATAAAAACTACGTACCTTATTATACGGTTTTCGTTGTTAGGAAAAATGAAAAAAGTGTTTTATTCTATTTGATAACAATGATATGATATCGCTACCATATGTTTAATTAAACTAATTACTAAAGATTAACTTTCAATCAAATGTGACAGATAGCGCCTAGTAAATAGTAATTATTAGTGAAATGACATTGTTGCCGAACGACTTTCTGTGCATTTATGCTATGCAAAACTGTTTTGGAAGATTTTCAGCGACTGTTTGGAACAAAATCAAAGTTTTATATACTGTTCGAAAGGTAATTTTTTTACGAACAAAAAAGTTTCTATCATATTTTTAGCTAAATACAACTGATTCCGTGTTATTTAGCAAAATATCTAAAAAATTCAAAATAAAATTCAAAAATTTAAAAAAAAGTTACAAAAATTTCTGAAATTATGACCTTAAATGATAATGTAAAATATGTCATTAAAAAGCGAATTTTCTACTGATTAATAATCACTAAAAATATAGGTAAATATCTAAATACAAACCCAAGTTATATAGGAAAATGTAGAACCGCATCACAACAATTTGGCGGCCATATTGATAACGTTATCAACAACGTTAGGGGGGAGGAAAAATTTGTGTCCCGGGCTTTTTAGACTCGTTTACCCATGTAATATCTGAATCCAAAAGGGCGCATTGGTTGCCAAACGTGAAATATTTTGATATCATTTTCAGTTAGCACACCCCACTAATATTATAATTATATGCATTGAGCGCAATAACAAATTGTTTTTTCTACCAGATAAATAAAATTGTGTTATTATTTTATGTAGTTTGGTCACCTAGCTCAAATTAGATACGCGAGACATAGAATGTGGCGTCGAGTGCTATAATACTATAGGTACGCTATATTATATTATACATCAATACACCATTATAGCGGGGTGTCTATCATATGTCGCTTATCTAGGTCCGTTACAATATCTCTAAAATTAATAACTAAACAATAAGAAAAGCTTACATAAAAATTAAAGATCGTAAAATTTGTGACAAGAAAAGTTCTATACATTTTTAGCGTAAGAATAATAGATAAGCGAGGTCCGTGAAGTTAGCGGAAAAATGTGAGCACTAATTTCCGCTATACCACCACTATTTAGTGCTCAATTTGTGCTATACAACCATTGCGTTTTAAAAATTATTGCTATACCCAGTAAAAATTACAGGGGGGCTTACTTTTCTCCGCTAACTTCACGTAGCGGGTTCAACACCAGCACCAAAATCCACTATAGCACCAAAATTAAGTGCTGAATTAGTGCTATTTGATGCTACCATTTTCAAAATTAGTGCTGTTTCAATTCGAGTTATGGGATTTTCCGTATTTCGTCCCAGCGGGTGCACCTTCAGCACCAAAATCAAGTGCTGAATTAGTGCTAATCAATGGAACTGTTTTCAAAATGAGTGCTGTAGTCAGTCAAAAGTTACATGTGGGGGGGCTTACCTTTCTCCGCTAACTTCACGTAGCGGGTTCAACACCAGCACCAAAATCCGCTATAACACCCATATTAAGTGCTTAATAAGTGCTATTCGATGGTACTTTTTTAAAAATTAGTGCTATGTTTTCCACCGAGTTATGGGATTTTTTGCATTTCGTCCCAGCGCGTTCAACACCAGCACCAAAATCCTTTATAGCGTCGAAATATAGTGCTGAATTATTGCTATTCGATGGTACCGTTTTCAAAATTATTCTAAATTTTCTTCTGAGTAATGATATATTTATTATTTTATTCCTCGAATTATTTTTTGGTTTTAATTTGAATTAAATATTGTGTTTTATAAATTTGTTTTGTATTTAATTATGCCATACAAAATATTTTACTAACTTTACTTTTATTCGTGTATTATTAGTTGTACTATGCTCTAATTCACTGAGATATGTATTATATTTTGTTATTTTTGTTAAGGAATTTAATTTTTAATTTTTGGAAAGTATTTATTACGGTTTATTACAAATATGAAAATAACATAGTGTCCTGCGAGGATCCAACCAATGCGATATCTTCTGAGATAATAAATATATCATAGATCTGTTTTTTTATTTGACTCCCAGAGACAAGGATTACACATTTTTCATTTAATTAATTCGTTTTTTAAAAAAGTTAAACAAATTTATTTTTTAGTTTTGAAACAATTGAAGATTGCCATTTTATAGTTTATTTTTGTGAACATTATGAATTATAAACATTTTATTTTCATTATTCTCATGATTTTTAATACATTTTTAGTTTATAGGTAAACCGGTTTATGTCTAAGTGGCGAGTACATATGGCCATATCCTCAGGCGTAGGACGTTTGCACATCGCTATTGTTATGAATGACCTTTTTTTGTAGGCCGTTTGCGTAACACTATTGTTTTAAAAGGCATAGGGTGTTCTCCGATCGCTATTGTTACAAAAAACCTTTATATAGGCTGTTTGCGCATCGCTATTGTGAAAAAGGCATAGGGTGTTTTCCCTAGCTATTGTTACAAATAACCTTTTTATAGGCCGATTGCGCATTGCAAATTACGTATACCAGGTTTTATTTACCCTTACAAAAATAATCGTCAATATTCATAATTCATATTTAAAAAATTTACAAAATTAATATTCACATTTACCAAAAAAAAACAAATGTATTTTGCATTCTGGAAAAACAAACTTAATTGCAATATGGCCGCTTATTTTAAAATCGGCTCTCATTAAATTAGGCATGAACGACAAATTAAATGAACCACACAACTCCTTTAAAAAGTTCAACATCTTAGTATAACTTATCAGTTATACATATTATCTCACCAATATATCCGGTCATGTCACTAATAGGTAGATAGGTAATAGGTAGTAGGTACCTTTCTATTGTTAAAATTTGCGATGCGCAAACGACCTACCAAATTTCTTACCTGAGGTACTAATGATGCGCAAACGACAAACTCCGATATCCTCAAGGGACATTCTGTATCATAACATAATATTTTGATGAGTTAAAATCATAGACTTGTAAATAAATGGACAGCGGTTCAAATTCCTCCCTGCCATTGGTTCACCCAGACAACATAACTGAGAGAAAGTTATTGTTTTGGGCTATACCGTGGAGGAATATTTTCGTTCAGTATTATCTTTGCATATCGAAACTGTTATCATTATAGATTTGACTGTTATTGGGGCATATTTCAAACGATACGCAAAGGTAGGTAGGAGAAAAGAATTAACACTTATTTAATTGTGAAATTCGCCAAAGGCTAATCCTAGTTTAATAATACAAACTTTAAAGGTAATGAGAATAATACAAAGTAGGTACGAATAACTCCGGTAATAGTTCTCAGGTGGTGCAATTGCACCAAATGGCCCCCTCCGGGCATGCCTGAGACATGCAGTTAATAAAATCCCAGATGAGGATAATAGCACCCATTAGTCATTACCCACCCTACCCACACAGTGCGGCAGTGCGTACACCCATGTACTTTTTAATACTTATACTAAATGTATTTTACCAGTTGTAGGTCAGAGAATTTCGATTTGATAATATTGCTTATTAGTAGTGCTGGGGTAATGTTAACGCAGCAAGGTCAAGAGAAAATCCCGTTTTCTCAAATTGGGGAATCTCTACAAAATTTAATTTTGGTTGTATAAAATTGTAAAAAATAAAGTAAATAATACTAGATAATTTTGATATTTAGTTTCAAACTTGGCAGTGCTGGGGTAACGGTACTGACTGATCTCTGTTTGTAAAATTATATTTAAAAAATGCTTTTGATCCCGCTAAGATGAAAAACGGAGATGGCAATAACTTTGGTTTGGAGGTAGCACCAATTTTTGTTTTGGTATATCCTGTTAGCAGCTATAGTACAACTAATATGACTCGAATAAAGTTAGCTATATTTTGTATGTCATAATAAAAAACAATACAAATTTAATAAAAAACAATTATTGAGAGTAATAGTAATAAAACACAATATTAAGTTAAAATTAAAACTAAAAAATAATTTAAGGAATAAAATAATAAACACATCATTACTCAGAAGAAAATTTAGAATAATTTTGAAAACGGAAAAATCGAATAGCAATAATTCAGCACTAAATTTCGACGCTATAGCGGATTTTGGTGCTGAAGGCACCCACTGGGACGAAATACGGAAAATCCCATAACTCGAATTGAAACATAGCACTAATTTTGAAAATGGTAGCATCGAATAGCACTAATTCAGCACTAAATTTTGGTGCTATAGCCGATTTTGGCGTTGGTGATGAACCCGCTACGTGAAGTTAGTGGAGAAAGGTAAGCCCCCCTGTAATTTTTTACTGGGTATAGCATTAATTTTTAAAACGCAGCGGTTGTATAGCACTAATTGAGCACTAAATAGTGGTGGTATAGCGGAAATTAGTGCTCACATTTTTCCGCTAACTTCACGGACCTCGCTTATCTATAATTCTTACGCTAAAAATGTATTGAACTTTTCTTGTCACAAATTTTACGATCTTTAATTTTTATGTAAGCTATTTTTATCGTTGAGTTATTAATTTTAGAGATATTGTAAAAAACAATGAAAAATGTCACATAAAATCCAAGATAGCGGACGGTTGCGGACTTGGAGGGATGGCGCATTTTTTTTGGTCAATCAGGTTTACAAGATGAAACTTTTTGCCAAGTTTCAAAACTTTAGTATTTAATGCAAGGCAACGCATTTTTTATAGCCCTATTGACTGGACTAAAGGTCTCAGTCCCTGGTTTGAAGTTTAATTTTTTACAACAACGGATATTCACTCGATTTCATGTAGCAAATTTTCTTTTTTTGTTGTAATTCAAAAACGAATTATTGTAGATACTTGAAATTTTCACTTAAGTTTATTTTATCGTTTTCGCACTAATTTTATGAGCTATTTTTTTTAGGTTGACAAGTCTTCGTAATTTCTTGGATATCAGTAAATATAAGATCAAGTGCTCTATTATTTTTGTTTCTTATCTTGTTTAACTGCTTTAAATTTAAAAAAATTAAGTAGGAATTGACAATAACATTGGCTGAGGGATGAATTACGTTACGTGATTCATTAGACCAATCAAAATTATTTAAATTAAAATCACCAACAATAAGTATTTCATGGTCTTGGTTATTTGAAATGATATTTTCAACTAAATCACAATGTTCACAATAAACTTCCCTACCAACAGAAGGTGGAATGTATACACAAATCACCAAAACTTCCATACATTTTAAAATAATTTTTATAAATACTTGTTCAATTCCAGAGATAATAGTTACATCAATTAGCTCACATTTTATTCCAGTACGTACACCAATTAAAATACCACCACCTCTAGTTTCAAATTCATTTGATCTATCAGTCGGAAAATATGTAAATTATTTAGACCCAATTCAGTCATTTACTTTAGTATTCAGCCATGTCTCAGTTAGGAGTAATAAATCTTAATTAATTACAATTATAATATTACGAAAATAATTCAATTTGGTCAGTAGACCTCTTACATATTGGTAATAACATTTTGTTACAAGAATCGTTGAATAGGTTAATACATTGGACTAATTCAGTTGGCCTTTAACCTCGCTGATGACTAGCTGCCACATTGGGAGCGCGTGCTCTCGTTCCGGGCGGCCAATTCGTACATTGAGTTGACACTTTTTTTTGAAACCGCGTTTTTTGCCGGTTTTAGTCTGACGGCTTCGAGAGCAAACATTTTGCCCCCTCCGATGCCACTCGTCCGGCTTTTAGGGCTCTGGACGTGGACCCGCCAACCCGAATCTCCAACCCCCAACAGGGGCGGAGATGCGGGTCCCGGGAGTCGGCTTTTCCGGTCGATTTTTGGACTCGACTGGACGTGGCTTTGGCTCTCGGCGTTGACACCGGGTGCCTCTGGCGGGTGTGCGGACTGGTCAATGGCTTGGTTGGACGACGCGGATGGGAACTCGAGCCATGCCTCCGGCCGCTTGTCTTGCGCGCTCCTCTTACTCTTTGAGCGACAGGCTGTTCTCAATGGATTTGTACAGCAACCTGAAGCCTTCTCCGGCGTTGTACAGGAGGGTGGCCCTGTCCTCCAGCAGCAGGTAGAAGTCGGGTCCTTCCAGGAGCTCTGGAATGTCGTCGGCACCCGGCGGGTGTCCCAGGTGGGCGCCGAGTTCGTTCCAGAGGCCGTTCCAGCGAGGGAATCTAACCTAACCTTTATGGATATGTGTTCAAATATATATTTTTTCTGCTAAAAGTAAATGTTTTTGGACAGATATTGCATTTAGAGACTTTTATTGGTATGTGTCTTTGAATGCAATTTTAAATATGATGCAAAAGGAAATGTTTTATTACAGATGTTACACTAATATGGCTTTTCTTCAGTATGCAACATTTTATGCCTTTTTAAAAGTTTTGCGAAATAAAACTCTTTATCGCAGATATCACATTTAAATTGGTATTCTTTAGTATGATTAGTTATAATATGACTTTTAAGACCATATTTTTCACTAAATGTTTTAGAACAAATGTCACACTTAAACGGTTTTTCTCCAGTATGTGTTCTCTTGTGCCTAATTACACTTGCTGCTTCAGCAAACCTTCTATCACAGATATCACATTTGTACGGTTTTTCTCCAGTATGTTTCCTTGTATGTATTTTTAAATTAGGGCTCATAGCAAATGCTTTTTCACAGAAATTACATTTGAATGGTCTCTCTCCAGTATGTGTCCTTGTATGTATTTTTAAATTATATCTCTTAGCAAATGCTTTTTCACAGAAATTACATTTGAATGGTTTTTCACCGGTATGTACCCTTGAATGGGATATTAAACTGTTTGAAGTAGTGAATGTTTTATAACAGATATCACATTTGTGAGGTTTTATATTTGCATGTTTCCGTGAATGATTTTTCAGAGATGCAAAATTTGTAAACCTTCTATCACAGATATCACATTTGTACGGTTTTTCTCCAGTATGTTTCCTTGTATGTATTTTTAAATAAGGGCTCATAGCAAATGCTTTTTCACAGAAATTACATTTGAATGGTCTCTCTCCAGTATGTGTCCTTGTATGTATTTTTAAATTATATCTCTTAGCAAATGCTTTTTCACAGAAATTACATTTGAATGGTTTTTCCCCGGTATGTACCCTTGAATGGGATATTAAACTGTTTGAAGTAGTGAATGTTTTATAACAGATATCACATTTGTGAGGTTTTATATTTGCATGTTTCCGTGAATGATTTTTCAGAGATGCAAAATTTGTAAACCGTTCATCACAGATTTCACATTTGTACCGTTTTTCTCCAGTGTGTGTCCTGTTATGCACTTTTAAATTAGATTCTTGAGCAAATGCTCTTTCACAGAAATTACATTTGTACCGTTTTTCTCCAGTGTGTGTCCTGTTATGCACTTTTAAATTAGATTCTTGAGCAAATGCTTTTTCACAGAATTTACATTTGAATGGTTTTTCCCCGGTATGTAATCTTGTATGGGATATTAAACCGCTTGAAGTAGTTAATGCTTTTTCACAGATATCACATTTATACTTTTTTTTTCCAGTATCTGTTCTCTTATGGATATCAAAATTTGGTTTGTCACTAAATGTTTTGTTACATATGAAAGGGTTTTCTCCAATATGAAGCAGTAAGTGTTTCTTCAAATATGATTTCCTATAATATGATATATTACAAATGTTACAAATGAATATCTCTTTGTTTTTAATGGTATGAGTCTTCATATGAATTGTCAAAAGTCTTTTTGAATTGAACGATAAATTGCAGATGTTGCATTTTTGATGAGTATCCTGTAACTTAGGTCTATTGTCAGAACTGATATGAGTAATGAGCTTTGATGAATGGCTATTGTTCAATACTGTTCCTTCGAATTCACCAATCCCGATATGTTTTTCCACTTTAACTTCTGTATCAACTGTCTTAACTTTGTCTTTATTGCTTGAACTCATACTATATTTTTCCACTCTAATTTCTGTACTAATGGTCTTCATTTTTTCTTTAGCTTCTTTGTAAGTATGCACCGCCATATGTTCATTAAATTTGTATACAAATCTAAATTCTTTATCACAGACATTACAGATGAGAGGCTTTTCCTTGGACCTCATATCCGAATTCATAAGAGAAATGAGATCCGATCTTGTTTCAGAGACTGTTCCTTCGAATTCAAAGATACCAATAACATATTTTTCTGTTTTAAATTCAGCATCAATTGTCTTTATATTTTCTACAGCTTGACATATAGTTCTAAAAAATTAAAATTATTACATTTATTATAATTAAATAAAGGAAAATAATTATAACTACATATCATATAGAATAAAATAAAATAAAATCGAGTAAGGGGGGTCTTGCTCTGCTGTACAGAAGGTTGCAAGTGTTTCACTGTAATGGATAGTGTTAAATTTGAATTCAATGTTATATAGTCATTGTATACTAAAATGGATTCTGAGCGAAGACGGTCTGTCAGTTTATAATATAATTAAGTAGGTCCCTATATTTAATGATATTATTGTGATTAAAGTAATTTATTTACGCATCATAATTTTAAATTTATGTCCAAAAACTTTTTTTTACAACTCTTTTATGTAATATATTATGAAGGTATAGTGAGTATAGTGTTGTCTATTAACATAATGTACTTCAATTCAATTAGAAAAAAAAAATTCTCATAAAACGTATATACGGTCTATCAGGAAATAGATCTGGAAATAACAGAAAAGGTTGATTTATATTACAAAGAGAGAAACACTGGTGCTATTCCTTGTTTTATTCATGAGTCATGGAAAGTTTTATGTCGCTCTCATGTACTTAAGCTCAGAATAAATTTTGACAGTGCATTAAAAGTAGCATGCTAGTAGATATTTTTCCTGTTTTTGGGTAAGCGCACAGTGAAAATATCTAGTTGCATAATATATTTTGTTAGGAATTTATTTAATTTAATTTTAACTTTTATAAAATATACAGGATAAACAATTTGAACATATATACACATTGATTACACAATAAAATGAATGATATAATATTAAAATTAATAGCTAGTCAGTAATTTATAGGTATAGAGGACACGAAGGGTGAATGTTGATCACATTGGTATTTGACATCACATGTCAAATAGGATCATTTTTAAGATAATTGGTGGATACCAAAGGAACATAAAAAGGAGCAACAGAGGGAATGACGTAGAGGAATTATAAAAAAATTAAGGAAAGCAAATCAGGAGAGTCAATATTACCTTGTATTACACTGTTCAGAAACTTAATGACCGACATACGTCTACACTCAGCCAGCGAAACTAAACCAAGTTGAGAAGCAACTGGTCCATGCTAAGGGGTTAGTTATAGGATATTCAATCTAAAACTAGCATACCTCATACATTTACGCTAAATCTTTTTAAGTCCAAGAGTAGGTGATGTCGTGAGGATCAAAAATAACGGCACCATACTCAACAATAGGGCGAACAAGTGCACAGTGAAGTACCTTAAAGGATAAGCCTTACCGAAAGTCCCTACATAATCTTAATACGCTCTATATAATATCTAAATATGCTCAATGTGGGACCTCGGGTCAAGATAACTACTAAAAATAAACCATAGATCAGTTATACGACATGAACATTGGATAGCAGTAGGTCCGACATGATATACCTATATGATAGGGTACTGAATCTTGGCAAAAGTCATGGTTTTACATTTAGATACTAAGGAATAAGCCTAGTAAATTAAACCACTTAGTGAACCGATCAAAATCACTCTGTAACAAAATACAGGCATCCAAGGAGGATATACGAGAGTAGAGCTTAATATCATCTGTAAAACATAAAATACGGCTATTGGAAAGAACACATGATACACTATTAATGAATAGACAGAAAAGGAACGGAGATAGGTGACCTCCTTGAGGAACGCCGGATGTAGGAAGATAGATATAGATATTACTATAAACAATTTAATCCATTGATAACGGTTAGAGGTAAGATGAAAATCAGGGCAGGAGAGGTTCACCAATTCCAGATACATTGAGGACCTGGACTAGGGCATTGTGATTAACTCAATCAAATGCTTTATTGAAATCAGTGTAAATGGCATCTACCCGTGATTTCAAATTAAAAGATTGGGTTACATAGTTGTTAAAGACTAAAGACCATTACAGCTAATGGTGGAACGACCAGGGCGAAAGACATTCCTTTCTTCCGTAAGAATTCTATTGACTGATGGTTGAATACATTGCAAGACCAGCAATTCAAAACTTTTGGAAATATGTAACTGGATTGAATTTTAATGATAGTTGGAAACATTGGGTAGTTAACTAGACTTGTGTATAGAGGCAAATGAGTTGAAATTTAACATAGAAGGGGAAGATTCCTTGTCCAAGCCAACGCTTAAAAAGAGTCCAGATGGAAAAATCTATAACATTTTTTAATTCACTGGATAAACCATCAGGTCCAACTTTTTTAAAATAATTATTCGATATTAGATAGAAAAATTGATAAAATATTTACTTCTGTCATACTATTTATTAGGTAAGACTTAGTACCAGGGATCGAAATCGAAAAACCGCTGTTTTTTCATATTTCAACACCGTAACCGAAAGCTTTAGAAAACCGGTTAATAAACCATAACTGAAACCTAAAATCTTAAAAAACCATTCTTGAAACCGATTGAAATTTTAAACTAATATCGGTTTCTTCGAATTTTATAAAGTTAATTACATACCTAAATTATTTATAATTTTAGTTAAAACGAGTATTTTTATGCGAAGAAAATATTTCGTTTGAATACCGATGATATAACTGATTATTACGAAATATTAATAGGTAATACGAATATTATTCTATTTACATTTTGTAATACCATTACTATACTCACTGCTTCAAAATTATAATACAATATCACAATAATTGTATATAAAGGGGCAAAAAAATAACAATTATTGTGACACGGTTACTTAGTGTGGTCGAGGAAAAGCCCAAGGTGACACGAAAAACAGAACACACGAGTATACTGTATTAAGTACTTTTATTTTTCGTCAAAACTATTTATTAAAATGCGGTGATAATTCGCGGTAACGCGTACGGAACAAGACAGACGGCCGGCGGCGAGGAGCGTCTAAACACAGGAATGCACCTTATGCGTATCGCGCATGCGCGTAATTTATTCTCCACTATCATGTATTCATGTTTGACTGTTATCAATATATTATCAAATCAATATAATACGATTATATAATTATAGGAATCAAATTATTCAGAATTTAAACATGCTTTACATTTTTCTCGTGCTTATAAATAATATAATACAATAATAATAATTAAATGGTATAATAATTTACAGTTTGTCATTTAATTGATATGTTCACTGCTAAAATTCTCAAAAACATCAATTTGCATCAATTGTAAGTATTACGTGTTAAATTAATAATATATAATATGTAACGAGACAGAATTATGTCGATTACAAAACAACGCGCGCGCTCTAGTAGTGCGTACATGCGCGACGTGCGTAATGCACGTGGTAGCATGCACGACCGATCATAATTTTGAAACGTTGTAGAACTATACCAAAGTTCACAGGAGCTTCGTAACTATGCAAAGAAAGTGCCTACACTACCAGTGGAACTTATTAAGTCTGTAATGACAATGTTCAGAATAAGACGTTGTAACCAAGAAGTAATGATAAATTACCTAGAGTGCGTGCGGGTGCACTCACTCTTAGATAATGATAATCGGTGTAAATATGTATAAATCCGAGAGTTCCAAATGTAATAAAAATCATGTTAACCGATTCATCATCATTCCTGTTGTAAAAGACTTGCAGCCGCCCACATTCAAAGAGATACATAAACTAACGAAAATCATCATAATGTACACACATGGAAACCAGGTACTACCTACTATCATAAGGCGCGCGACCACAGATATACTGGTCGAAAACACCAGTTCAATTAATTCAAATCCGATCGTATCGAAACTCGTCTCGTGTCGCGGAGTTTAATTAGACGAAAAGTCAATTATTCCACTACCCGTTCGTTGTCCGTTTTACCCTCCTCTCGTTTACTGTGTGCAGTAATACGTACTCCGTATTGACAAGCTGCACACACCTAAACCAGAGGAGTGGCCCGTAGCTGTAGTAGATTTGTGGTATCTAGTAATACGTGTACCGTATTGACAGGCTAGATACCACATCTCTCGGGAGTCGCTACCCCAAACGCCGCCGTGATAAATACCGCCGCCACTACTAATACCGCCGCCGTTATAAGAACCGCCGCCGTTGTAAGAACCGCCGCCGTTGTAAGAACCGCCGCCGTTATAAGAACCGCCGCCGTTACTGATACCGCCGCCGTTGTTGTAGTCGCCGGTATCAAAGTCGCCGTTGTTAGAACCGCCGCCGTTATAAAAACCGCCGCCGTTGTTCGAGTCGCCGGTATCAAAGTCACCGTTATAAAGACCGCCGCCGTTATCTGAAGAAATCAACTACGCCCTACCCCGTGTCAGTGCCAGAGGAGTGTGCCTACGTTGATAAAAGCCGATTACGTGGAGAACCACTATTTACTACGTGAGTCTTTATATTCTCCTCCGAATAAATAAACTTAAAACTGTAGCTCGAAGAGCATTAATGTACACAAAAGAATATACTGTAACATTTATGATTTAATAAAACGTTAAATCTGATCTAAATATCATTAAACCTGTCTGTAGCTCGAAGAGCATTACTGTTCAAAAGAAAATATTGTATAACCATTGATTCATTTTATTAAAATTCATTTACGTGAGAATAAAAACACATAATTATATACAAATAAAATCAATTGTGTTTTGCATTCTTACAAATAATAATAATAATAATTAAAGTTAAATGTTTGTACAATAATAATTCACAGTTTGTTATTTAATTTTAGTTCTTTAAACATATTAAATCGTTAAATGTATTAAGTATAATAATAATAATAATAATAATAATTTACTTTTTAACATAGGAATGTTCAGTTTCAACTCTAGTTGGTTTTGATAAATCATTGAGTTTTTCCTGTTTTTTTTTTTTGTAGAGAAGAATGTGTCTTGTGTCATAAGTTTTTTATGTGGTAGTTCATTTATTGTCTTAGTAAAATCTTTAAGCGTCTCGTCATTATTTGATTTGCATCAATGAATGCTTCAATAGAATTTAATTTTTTTAATGCTTCTTGAAGATGTTCATTATTTTTAATATTGTTTATCTTATTAGCTAGGCTAATAGCCTTTTCTTTAAATTGTTCTTGCATATTTATTGTTTTGTTATTTTCCAATGTCTTAATATGAATTTGTATTTCATTGTCTGTGTGATTGTTTACAGTTGCATCAAAATTGGTATCCACTGTATCTACTGCTGACAAAGTAGTTGTCTTCAGAATGTTTTGTCTTCAAAGCAACAAAATGTATGTGCTTACATATCATAGACTTGATTTGGTAATCGGGACAAGAACATTGAAATGTGTGAATACACAACTTACAAATAGAACATATCATTGGACAACATACATCATCATTATTCTTTTTTATTTTATAAAACTGGCTTGGTGTATATTCACTTTCAACACTCCAGTTATTTATACTATCCTGATTAATTGTAAGGTCAAGTAATGTACTTTTATTGTGTCTTTTTTTATCTCTTGTATTCTTGTAGTTGTTTTTCCATTAGTTAATTTAATTATTCTTTCAACTTTTTTTATCGCGGGTATATCTTCTAATAGTTGTTATACTTTTATCTAACCGCCCAACTTTGCAACCACTTAAATAGTGATATTTTATTGTTTTGTGCATAGATTCTAGATGCATATTACAATTTACTCCTAGACCTTTCCGATGACAATACGCCCACAAACTAACTCTATTTCCATACATGCGATCAAAATATATACCAAAATCTTTAGTGTCTGGATCATTCATTAGCTCCTGGTTAAATTCTTTTAAAGCATTATTAAATTAATTTTCATCACACATTGACTGAAGAACTTTTAGTGATTTATATATAGTCCCTTGTTTTTCCTTGCGTGTCGGTCCAGTTATTTTGCTAATGTTTTGTCTCCAAGCTCTATCTACATGCCAAGAACATAATAAACGATGGGGAACTGAGCCCATTGTATTTTCCCAAGCCGAATAAAACGTCTCAACTATATCAGTCATAAAAGTATTTGGACTTATTATATCTACTTTTTCTTTTATAGTTAAAAACATAACTGTGTAAATTTTTGTATCCTTTAAATTTGTGAACATAAAACAACATGGAAATCCAGAACCAAAATCATCAACCACTAATAATGTAACCAATTCAAAATCATAAGCATTAAGACCATGTGTACCATCAATACATACTATTTTTTCATGTCCAAATTGTTTTAACATATGCATTTGACTAGGGTCCATTAATATAATGCAAAAGTCTTTTAAGTCTAATATGTTGTTTCCATCTACTTCACCTATTATAATAAGTTAAAAAACTACTTTAATATTGTTTTCTTAAGGGGTATGCATACCGACCGTTTCTAAGGAGTTCGGTATAGGCAATTTTCTAATTGTGTGCATGCGGGTCGTGTAAATGTGTGCGTAGTAAGTGATTATTAGTGTGAGTGACTGTGTATAAAATAAATAGTGGATCACACCCGCACGTGCACGCACATGCCATTAACGGAACATTTTACACTCTAATTACAAATGTGAATTTTAGTGAACCACTGAAACTTAGTTTCGTATTTCCAATAATATAGCTTACTGAGTGACATTACAGTATGAACACCTATTATACAAATTGAAGAGAAGGAGTTTATCTAGGCTTGTATAGGAGTCGATTTTCGATATTTTATTTTCAATGTCCAATATTTAACTCTAAAACTTATGATATTTTACTTTTTGAATTTGAATTATTGAGTTTAGTAATTACAAATATTAAAATTTGACTTCTATACAGGCACAGATTAACTTCTCTTCTACAATATTGATAATAGGTGTTTTTACTCTCAAACCACTTAATAAACCATATTATTGGAAATACAAAAGTACATTTTTATAGATTTTTTCAATACTATTCATACCCCTTAAGTAAAATAAATTATTTTTATTTTTATATTATTTACCTTGTTTTTTGTAATATATAACTGGATTATTTTTCCCTTCTTGTTTCATCTGTTCTACCCAAATATCGACACTTGTGGCATCATTTTTGTGTAATTGACTATCCTGCATGGTGATATTGTACTTTTGTTTAACATTGTGCAAATCGGCTCGTGTAATGAGATCTTCCCTTTTTAAATTACTCCCTATATTGTCTCTAAAATCATCCAATATTCTTTCCATCGTCACACCTTGTGATAATTTAGCTGCTATTTCATGCTTTTTAGTAATTGGTAAACTAATATGTTGAAGTTCATTTTCTTGATGGCCATAGTGATATTTATAAAATGTTATAACACAACTACTTTTATTTAAATAATATTATGTGACTTGTACAGTTAATATTAATTTTTTTACTCCCTTGTGATTTTATTGATCTTTTAGAATTATCAATTTCTTTATGAACTCCTGTTCGACCACACTCATAATAACTTCTATGGCCATCTTTTGACTTTTTTTCCCCGTCTGAAGAACATATTCACATTTGTTGTTTAATTCATATTCTTTTAACCAGCTATTAAATTCTAGATTTTAATGGATTGTATGTTATTAAAATGATTAAAAGCATATTTTTACTAAATAAATCACTATACATACCAGATACATTTGAAAAGTTAATAATTTCTTTTTCAATACACGTTCCATGATTATCATTTAAATGATTAATTAACAATACTTTTTTTAGAAAATGTTAGATTAGGACAAGAAATGCATTTGAACGATTTTTGTTTTACTTCATTTGTTATACCATGTTTATTATTCAAATGTCTTGTTAGTGTAAACTTGGTAGAAAATTGACTTTTGCAAATATCACAATTAAAATCCATTTTTAATTGTTTTTAAAATAATTAAAAGCAAATATGACACCATAAAAATGTTCAAGTACATCACACCGTATATGGGTCGTTTACAGTAATAACTATACTATATGCTGAGATGGCTTTTAATAATGTTTATTTATATCTACATTTTACCCAATTACCTATTTAAACACTTCATAAACCAGACTTTATCAAAATTTATTAGCAAAAGGCTATTTATTAAATGTCTTATTGAGTATTAACAATACAATTCACAGATTGTATTATATTATTTATATAACACGTAATACTTACAATAATATTTCTACAATAAAATATGTTTGTAAGACGAAGACGACTAATAATTAACTTTTCAAAATTGCAGTAAATCATTTTTAATAATATACAATTTATGGTAGTATACAAAATCAAAAGATATTATGAATGTGGTCGAAGCACAAGAAAAATGTAAAGCATGTTTAAATTTTGAATAATTTGATTCCTATAATTATATAATCGTATTATATTGATTTGATAATATATTGATAACAGTCAAACATGAATACATGATAGTGGAGAATAAATTACGCGCATGCCCAATACGCATAAGGTGCATTCCTGTGTTTAGACGCTCCTGTCGGGTGTCGTTGCAGACGTCCGAGTCCCCTCCACCTGTATTGCGTCGTGCGGGTGACACGAAAGACGTAGCGACCGGTATTTCGACGACCGCGACAATTGTTATTTCTTCGCCCCTAAATATGTGGCTATGCACGTCTGTATTCTTGTTATTTGATGTATTTGTGTATATTATTATTTATTAATGTTATTACAATTGTTTCGTATTTGACTGATCCGCGTCCGTCCCGCAGTCATCAATTGCTTATGCCATTATCATCATTTTCCTCAAAATCCTCTGAATTAGAAATGTGTGTACCAAATCTTATAACGTATATTTGAATCTTAACGGTAAACCATTTTAAATAACAATATTTTCAATAGTCCAATACTCTTTTTTTAGTATCTATTTAAATTAATATTTTGTTCAAATATCATAACCATTAATCACATATCAAGAGTTGTATTATACTGTAATATAATGTGATGTTATTGTAAATCACAATTTAATATTAATATAATCGAATAATGATCATAATATGTTGTATGGCGTATGCAAAAGTAGGTATAACATATTAAAGTTAACAATACAAAATTAGTTCTGCTGAACATAAATTTGCTATATTGTATGTACCTAGTACCTACACTAGTTACAAATCGGACATATTTTAGGGCTTTCATCCCAAAATAGTAAATAGATAGTGTTATGGCTTAATCAAATTTATATTTGATTCCCCAGCCACCAATAATTTTGTAAATCAATAAATTGTATATAGGTCTGTTTGCGACCAAAAGTCGCTGGCAAAAATGAGATAGCAGCTTATCAGTAGTAGTATCTAGTCATCATCACATTTCGTTCCTAACTTTGTACATTTATATAATCAACGGACATGAGGCAGCAGTTTTATGTCTCTTCGCTCTTTTTTCTTCTTGGTGCTCGAGCAAGACGGTCATGAGCACACACGTTGTCCGGCATCTGTCATTTTCGTTTTATTTTTTTTGTGTTCAATTGTTCATCTTCAAAGAGAACACTTTCAGCACGCTCTGTGTTTGGCACCGCATGCAGTATTCAAAGTAAATATCGTTCTGTAGTATTGTAAAGGTTAGATTTATCATTATTCTTTCCTAGTCTAGGATGACACAAAGTATACCTTGACGTTTCGTTTGTTTTACCGGCTTTGCTGCACGGTGATGGTTGGGTCAACGCTCAGCGTTCCCATTACTGGTAGCAGAGTCAGCGTGGTCTATGAGAGGTGACTTCTGTGAGTAGGTTAGCGGTGGTACTGTGTGTGTGCGGGATCACACTTGTTATTTTTTATTGTCTTTAAATGGTTACCTACGGATCCCGGCACCACGCACCCCATAACCTCTCAATAGGTAGGTGGTGCACCACAAACATTTGTTTTTATTATAAATTGTTTTTATAAATTGTTTTTTACTGTAAATTGTTATATTGTCAAATATTATCTGTGCCACCAGGCCAGACATAATATTCTCATTTGTTTTTATTGTAATTTATAACCTGTGCTATCAAGCCAGAGTTTCATTGTTTTAATTATTATCTGTGCCGTCAGGCCAGAATCACTCATTGTTTTAATTATTAGCTGTGCCGTCAGGCCAGAATCACTCATTGTAAGTTATTATCTGTGCCACCAGGCCAGACACATTGTCTTTAAAATCGTTACATTGTTAAATATTGTCTGTGCTGTCAAGCCAGAAACATCATGTATTAAATTTATTTATATTTGTGCCATCAGGCAAAATTTGTTTTTTTTGTATTTAAATAAAAGAAATGTTATCTAGTTTATATAACAACAACACCAGCGTCAAATTCATTTTAACAAATACAGTCCACTAAACCGCTTACCAAAGCCAGCCTAATAAGCCCTTTGGCCCTTAACAGATAGTAAAAATCGGGTCTGCAGTTATTCAGTAAAGAAAAAAAATTATCAAAAACCGTTTTTGATACCGATAAATTTGAAAACATTTTTTGAAACCGAAACCAAATTATTTGAAAAACCGATCTTAGAACCTAAACCGAAACCATAAAATATTTAAAACCGTTTTCAAAAACCAAACCGTAACCGTTAAAATTTAAAACGGTTTCGATCCCTGCTTAATACGTAATAAAAACTTGAAAAACATCGTTCAGGTGTAGCAGTTGATACAGGCTGTAATGTATTAGTAACATAACACAGGTAAAGTACAAAATATTTTCAAGAGTTTATGAATATTTGGATAAAACTCTTTATCACAAACATCTAAAGCATGTAACTAACCCAGAATTGAATACGATTTTTTCAGTCTTCAACTACACTTCAGTCACTAAAAATAAACCCATGCCCTATGGTAAATCTACAGTCTTTATGGTAATTTTGTTTTATTTACCGAAAATTTATCGGGTTTATTATAAACACTCATGAATGAAAAACTTAAAAAATACAGTACACCATACTACCATGGAGTTATATGTTTTTGTAGTCCAATAGTTACATATATGCCGCGAACGACTAGTGGTGTACATCAGAGCGGCAAAATTACCACGGCTAGAATATTCAGAAAATAGACATACTTAAAAGTAATATCATATTGAGAAATACAGAAAATAAGAAAACTTAACTTGACAAAAAAAAAGATCAAGGGGATCCATCCCCCCCCCCCCCTATACGCCACTGTTAGAGCCGATAAAAATGAAAAATGTACTGGCTTTTCTAGAGCGGGTGGTGTACTTCTAGCTGTTGATAATAATTTATTAACTACTGAGTAACCACTCATTTAGAACTTTTGGGAGTGATGATAACAAATATAATTTCCAATTACAAACTAATTTTAATATATATCTACATTTACAAAAGCGATACGATTACCCTTACTCCATTCTGCGACAAACTCTCTTCTATTTGAAATACTTATTCTGAACATGATATAATCATACGTGGCGATTTATCCCACACGTTGAATAGGATATAGATTCATATCCTTTAAACAATATCTTACCAACACATCACAATTCCAATAGACAAGTTACTACACTTGATCAACAGGAACTCGGAAATGTTGAATGAAGAAATTTGTTTTAGGCAAGCAGTAGGGAGCTTACTGTTTTTATCACAGGTATCAAGACCAGATATTGCATATGCAGAAAACTTAGCTAGTTTTTTTTTTTTTTTTGCAAATCGGAGAAAAGCTCATTGGAACTTCATAAAACATATTATACGATATATTAAACGGACATTTACTATGGTCTATATTTTAATAATGAAAGACAATTATCATTAGAAATATTTAGTACTATACATTGATAATAAAAGTGCTGTAAGTTTAGTGAAAAATCCAGTATTTCATAAGAGGACAAAACACATAGACATACAATACCATTTAATTCGAGAAAAGTATGAAGTAGATTGTTTCAACTTCAGTACATTGGGACAGAGGACCAGATTGCGGACATCCTGATCAAGTCTTTGGTAAAGGAGCATTTCGAGAAACTACGGGCAGCCATAGGAGTGACAACAATAAAAGAAATTATTATTTGAGGAAGAGTGTTGAAATATACAATTAATAATAGTATTCGATCATTGTAAGCATGCGTGTGCATTTGAGTGCATTTATAATTAACCTTTTAGTTATAACTTATAACATTACTGATAATGACATCACTATCATTGTTATACTGATATAGAGTGACCTCGATAATAGGGCCTTTCTTCAATGTATGTAAAAACTACTCCCTCACAAATTATCATAATATAAGTACAGTCAGTGACACAGCCCAGTTGTACGTTACATTTATATTTAATTATTTCGTATGGCATGTTACAATTAAATTAAAAATAAGAATACTACATTTATATTTAAGTTATATTACAGTATTTACATAATCATAACATTGTGCTATTTATTTACTTAAATACCTAAATCATACGTTTGCTCAAAATTTATTAATCAAAATTTTTTTTTTTCTTTAGGTCATAAATGCATATTTTACTATTTTTAAGTGTATTTTAGTCCAAACTCAACTTATCACTGAATTGTACCTAAAAAAAATGATAGCTATATAGCCTATAGTAAAGTTCCTGTTATTGTATTCTAATCAAAAAATTGTTAAATATTTCAATATTTCAGTTTTAGGTAATGTATAAATAGTATAATACAATTTCATATCACACTAATCACTATAATTTAAATACAATTCTTACCCTGTGTTGTTTGATGTTTCATCAGTATTTTCTTCTTTAATAAACATATTACACCTAAAAAAAATTGCAAACAAATTTATTATTTTTAGGCAGGTAACTACTGTTTAAAATAAATACAATTTACATAATACATAAATTATAAGAACGTGGAACCTATTATCGAAGGGCAAGAGTATTTATAGCCAAAATTGAGCTCAGAAAATATTTTTATTGTACAATAAAAATAGCACGCCACTAGACATTTTTCCTCTGCAAGGAAAATAGATGGAAGGAATCGTAGATGATTTTGGGTATGGTGTGCAGTGAAAATAACTAGTTGCATGATACATTTTGTTGAAAATTAAATTAAATTAATTTTTTTTGTTTTTATTGTCGATGTGTGTTTCTATGGCAACAAACAAAACCTAACAAAAATCAGGTTGGGTAAAAAAGTTATACCCATCCAAAATATATATCCATGTTAATAAATTAAATGTTGAAGCATCCAACCAAAAAGCTAATATTAATTTTTACAAGAAATATTAAAAAGTCAATAAGTTAAAATATTAACGTCATACACTATGCTAACAATAAATTCAATCTATAAGAAAATGAACAATTGATCTAAAGACAGTTTTTTTCTGGGAAAAGATTGAAAAAATAACTATAATTTAATATTAAATAATGCAAATGTTAACTTATATTAACTTTGCTCTTAAAAATAGGGAACTGTGCAGAATGCCCGACTTCCTACTTTGTCCACAACAAATATTATATAAACCCTATCTGAAACATTTGATTTACACAACAAAATGTAAGGTTATTGACATTACGCATTGTGTAAGAACAGTTAGTTATTACTAGGGCTAAAATTGGGATACATTAGAATATTTACTGGAATACTTGACTCAATATTTTCCAAGATACAAATAAATTTTAGAATATTTTGAGATTTTGACGTTTCAGTGCATATTTTAATTTTTGTCATTTTTTTTTTACCAATACACATGACAAATCTTTAGGCCTCTACAAACATGCTTAATGGAGTTTAATAATTTTACATGACTGGGCAGAAGAAAAGCTAATAAGTTATAATTAATTGTACTAATAGCTATGTAGCATATATTGACATACTTATGTTATTGTCTTCTAATTAAAAAGATGTTAAATATTTCAGTTTATAGGTTAGGTATCATACAATTTCATATCACACTATAATTTAAATACAATTCTTACCCTGTGTTGTTTGATTTTTCATCAGTATTTTCTTCTTTAATAAACATATTACACCTAAAAAAAATTGCAAACAAGTTTATTATTTTTAGGCAGGTAACTACTGTTTAAAATAAATACAATTTACATCAGTGTTTCTCAACCCGGGGGTCGCTAACTTATTATTTAGGGTCGCAATCGGATGATTTAAATCATAGGAGTATGTAAAAAATATATATGTAGGGGTCGTTAAAAAATTGAAATTTAAAAATGGGGGTCGCCACAGTAAAAAGGTTGAGAAACATTGATTTATATAATACATAGGTTATAAGAACACTCTGTCTCATGAAAGAACACAAACAACAAAAATCAGTCAGGGACATGCAGTCTTCCATACTTCACATTGCCTTGTCCACCTCACTCACTACCAATTACACGTGAGCTAGTTGATAGCAACGCAAGACAGGTAATCACTGAGTAAACACGTCATGCCTGTCTATTTGTAGATTGCACATAGAAGGGGGACAATGATAGTTTTACAGCGGTGTGGAGCTTAGTTGACATGCGTGAAACGGTATATTTCTTCTTGGGCCCAAGAATAGGTAGTTTAAGAAAATGTCTTAACATTTCACAACATGCTTTTCCACACTTTGCAGGTATGATTATTATTTCTTAGCTTGCAAATTAATGACTTTGACTATAGCTCTCTATATTCAAAACATGGTTGCGGACACAAGTGGGTCAAGACTCAAGATAGACTAGTAGAGCTGGAGCTACATAATGTTCATAGAGAATTTAATACATAATTTGAAAATTTGATTTGCATCAATGAAGAAAGGAACTTAGATTTGGTATGGTAGACAAATTTATAAATTAGTAAATATTTAAAAATATGATTTTATGACCAAAATGATATTGGCCTTAATGATATTGACTCCAAGGATACATAAAAATTGATATTATTGCAAATTTTTAAGTTATAAGTGTATATTATGTATAACCTTTTACTCAGCTCATATATCATATAAATAAAGAATTTAAATACAATTCTTACCAGTATGAAGTTTCCATATTGTCGTTTTATATTCTCCTTAATGTTTTTCAATTACTGTGAACATGAACCATAACAAATATAAACAATAATGTCATTAATAATAATAGATTTATTGA
Source organism: Macrosiphum euphorbiae (assembly GCA_949089665.1). Taxonomy (NCBI): domain Eukaryota; kingdom Metazoa; phylum Arthropoda; class Insecta; order Hemiptera; family Aphididae; genus Macrosiphum; species Macrosiphum euphorbiae. Next base: position 18,125,151 of record CARXXK010000005.1, read on the forward strand.
CACCAAATTAAAATTGTAGTACAACATATTACTACAATATTTTAATATAAAAAGAGAGAAAATATATATATATTATAAATTAAGTGAGCGAATAGATCTATTAACAAAGATTATTAAAACGAAACATTATTTAGGTATATATTTTTTTATACATTTTATAACTGTTTAAATTATGAATATTAAGATTATATATAGTACAAAATTGAATGACTTATAACTAGGGCTTTGTTGCTTGAATACTGTATTCATTTTAGAGATGATAACATTAGTGTTAACCTTAAGAGTTAAGAGAATGTTGCATCCACATGTATGTATTCGTCTTACAAATGTACATCATAGCAAAAACTGTTTTGAGCAGGAAAGAACCGATAACTCTACAGTCATAACTAAAAAACAACATTTTCACCACATTAAAAGGAGAACTTCCGTTATGGGAACTTCAAAAAAAGTTAATTAAGTTTGAGAAACACAAATAAGAATGGATTTTTAAACAATAAGAACTTTTTTTGTATAACTGATATCAAAAAAATTAAAACGATATTGCACAGCCTAAGTTCTCCTTTATAAGTGGTGTAAATTTTGTTTCTTAGTTATGACTGTAACCTTCTCGGTTCTTATTCGCGTCAAAACATTTTTGTTATGCCATACGTGTGTAAGCTGGAGACAACTTATGCGGGTGCGATGTCCTCTTAAAGCGAGTATAGTAGATATAACATGGGACATCACTAAATTTTTTCATATTATAAATTGCTAGGAAAATGCTCCTAGGGTATAATGATTTTAAATTTAAAATCTCTAACTTTTTATATAAACTAAATGTAGTAAATAAATTTAGGTTAATGTTTGTTGAAAATAAACTTAAGTAGTGTGACTCTCGCAAGATAGAATTAATTGTATTAATGCAATGCAAGTTAATTTTTTTAATTTGAAGTTTAGAATAGAGTTGAAGATATATATATACAAATAGAAAAATTTTCTAAGTGAATTATTAATATGGTCATAGGCGCACAGGGTGTGCCAGGTGTGTCATGGCATACCCCATGGCCTATGGAAGTGTGGCTATTTGCATGGCTAAAATAGTGATGTATAATCTATTTAGTTATGGCTATTTGTTCGACTTTTATTTAAATTCTTAACTCAAAATAACTTGCTAATTTTAGTGATTTTTCCATATTTTGTCAATTTTTGAACATTAAATGCTTATAAAAAAAAATTGTGACTAAGGATTTTTAATATTTTTCATCTGCCTTTGAAACAATATAGTAGCCTTCTATTAAATTTTCAAGCTTTCGCAACCAAAAAATAAAATTTTATTGATATTTTTAGAAAAACAACTAAAAAAAAATGGAAAATGAACCGATTTTGCGTAAAAATTCCTGTTTTTCCTTAAATTTTATGTTGTTTTTCCCGGCGATTGTGAAAACTACTGAGACATTTTTACTTTTGACCCCCCAAAGTACCAACTAGATTCACTTTCCTATCAGAAAAGCTACTGTTGAAGAAAATCCAAGCACTTTTACTGTCCTAAAACGTGATGACAGCCACAAAAAAAAAAAAAATAAAAAAAAAACACACATCATTGTAAAATCAATACATTCATCGTTTCACTCAGAATCCAAAATCTAATTTAGGACGAGTAGTTTATGAGTTATAAGTATTTAAAGTTTAGATGAGCAGAGTAGTGGATAAATTTTTTGAGGGGTAACCCCGTACCATTCCTCTCCGCCCATCAAAACTTTAAATACTTAAAACTCATAAATTACTCATCCTAAATTCGATTTTTATGTACCAAAATACTTAGAAAAATAGTCTGCTTTGGAATATGAAATTAAAACTCTATGTTGTCATTCAAAAAAGTAAAAAACCTTCAAAAATTACAAGTATTAAAAATATTTAAAAATATAATTTTTAAAAAAAAAGTTGTTTTTTAACAACTTGAAACTTAACAAAAAATTATTTTCAAAAACATTAATACTTTTTGAAATAATGAGTGTTCAATGATAAAATAATCACCCTGTATTGTGTAACCCAGTGGTTCTTAACCTGTGGGCCGGGGCCCTTGGGGGTCCGCGATACTCATGTCGGGGGTCCGCTGCAGCCTCAACACATAACATACATCAATAAGTGACTGAGTGCATTATTACAATATTATTGGATTATTATTATTTTTTTCATATATAATATGTAGATTCTACACCAAATAATGTTATTATTAATATTTATTAAGTAGGTAATCAGTTTTTATTGTTCATACGAAATGTACATGCGTACAGCACTTAGTCTCGGCAGTCTTATATTTACCAACACTATAATTGCAGTCGATCGATCGATTGATAGTATCGTACTCAATTATAGTTTTATATTACATTTTTATAAAAAATTAATTGTAATAAAAATATTTGGAAATGTGTATGTTTTGTTGTCACTAATGTAATTTTTAATATAAAATAATTATTATAATTTTGGTTATGATAACATGAGATGTTTTGTAAAAAAATTGGTAAGGGGGTCTGCGATTTCTAAAAATCTTTCATCAGGGGTCCGCGATCTACAAAAGGTTAAGAACCGCTGGTGTAACCAATTAATAAATTATACTCTAATAAATAATAATGAATTTGATTATTATAATATTTAGTATAGTTGTGAACCATTTACGTTAACAAATACATACAAATAATTTAATTATTTTATTGGATTTCATCATTGATTAAAGTATAATAATATACAAATATTATAAGTACTCACGACCTACTGTAACTAATTTTATTACAAACATTTATTTAAAAATTATAAGACGTTTATTGAATTATTATGTTATTTGTTAACTTTAAAAAACGGTAGGTAGGTACCTATAATTATTAATTTTATATTATCAAAAAAAAGTAACTTATTTTTAACCAAGTTAAGTTACTTTTATTTTATAATTAACTTGTAACTTTTACAAGTTAAAAAAAAGAAAATTAATTTAACTTAGGTAACTTACATTTTTCTATATTAACTTGACGAGTTAAAAAAAATAGTTAACCCCAGCCTTGCAATTTACAGCTTTCAGTTTGTAAATGATTTGAGCTGTTAATTAATTTAAAGCTGATATTATTAAAAGTATCAGTATTAAGTAATAAACTAATTATCATGATAAAAACAACAGGATATGATGGTACTATTTTGACAGCCGTATGCCCGTATCCTTCAGTAGGCACGTGACATAATGTGTATATAGTAATAATAATTTAATGACAATAAGATAATATGGTTAAGGAAGTTAAGTATTGCTCAGACTTGACCCAAATGTGGACTTGTGCGATCATAACATGTAGTTTAAATTGTGCTATGGACTATACCTACCATATTAGCATGATAAAATAAATTACTTCATCATGGACTACCTATAGAATAACAGAAAAAATAAGAAAAAATTGAAAATAGGCTAAATTAAATCATTTGTGGATGAATATTAGAGATTAGTATATGTTATGTTAGTTATTAAGGAGGACATACGAAATAAAATTGTGTACTTCATTATTAATAATAATTATTATATTATAATGTTATATTTACCTGTATATGTATATTATTTTTGATAGTGTTTCAAACTGTAAGTAATTTACGGTATGTAATGAAATTTATATTTAATTGACCTGTACTGTAGAATTTTTAATCAAGTTGATGAAAAAAAAAAACCAAAGCTAGGTATAGTAAATACGTAATATATTATACTATAATATAGCCACATACGTCGTGAACACGGACTAAGATATATCTCGTGAATGAGACATGAGTCAATGAGAACTGAGAAGTCAAAAATGTGAAAAATGTGCCAAATCATGGGTTAGGTTAGGTATGGCCACGATTAAAGATATACAGGTTGCACATCGCCCACGATGTAGAGAAGATAAGGTGACACCACTTGTACATATTCCGGTCGCAAATTTTCTCGGCAGTGTGGTAGGTAGCGCCACCATTCGCCCGAAGGCCGGTTTTTATATTGTGAATACATTGTTTTTAACGTAAAATTTCAAAAATTATATACATTTTTGTCGTTTTTGACACTATTACTTCAAATTTATAATATTAACCACGTAAGAATTATTTTTAGGTAATCATTCTATTCAATTAGGTAACATTTAAAATAGTTTAAATTAAGAAAGTTTTATTATATAAGTATTTTATTTCAACAACTTTATGTACACGGTTATATAAGTTTCGACTGCTTCGCTAAATTTTTTTGTCTTTTATTTTTTTCTCGATTAGCATTCTCTGCATCACATACAAAATACATTCTTGATTGTAAATAAAATGTTATAATATTTTTGGTCAATGCATTTGCATGTTCATCACAACCGAGTAAGTTAATATAAAATTTTTCTGTTCTTAGCTCATCTAATATTAAAAATAATAAATTTTTTTGGATTTTAGTTCTTGCAATAATTGAGCAAATGGCATCTTCAAGCTAAAACAAATAATAAAGGAAATTATTATTAGTTAGTATACAAATATATTATACATATGCAAATTGTTTGCATATTTATATTTATAATATATATTTATATATTATATTATTATATTACTTGGTAAATAATTTCATAAAGTTTTTTAGATGGTACAAGTAAATAACCACGAGTTTTCAATTCTAGGAGTTTTTCTCTATCTTGTACTTCATGATTATCTGGGGCACACAACATGGTGTAACATTCCTGACAACATTTGGCAGGTTTTACTCTTCTCATCTTCCTTGCAACATAACCACTTAATACAGTTAAAGCATCTTCATTTATTTGGAGAGCAGTATAGTCATGATCAGCTATTGAGATCAAATTATCGACTGGTATTTCATGAACATTGTCGAGTATGTCATCAATTTTATTTTCAAAATCAATCTTTTTATTATAATTTTCATCACCTATTACGTCCTTCATAGTTGTAATTGTCTCTAATAGTTCTCCACCAGAGACATTACTTCCACGAGGTGGTCTTACTAGAGCATATGTTGAAAGTAATCGAAAAACTTGTATGAACAATATTGAGTCAGGATGACAACTCGATCCACACGCATCTCGTACACTTCCAAAAAAGTGCTGCAAAAATTAATTTATATTAATTGTATGAATTCAACCAACTAGGTAAATAATATTTTTTTAATCATGTCATGATTTAAATTATTTTATCAAAATAATGATGTATTCACTTCTAGGGTGTCTTGATTTATTCGTCTTGTTAGTAAATATTTGAATTGAAAATTGTCACTTAAATATTTCACCAATTCAAGTGCTGTTTTAATTGTGACACGGAGGCCTAATGCAGTCGATGAAGTTAATTTCCTTTGAGATGTTGTATTCATATTATCCAGTTCATCAAGATAAATCAAGAAATCGGAGAGAACCTAAATTATTAATAAGGTACATAATATTATACATAGCCACATGCCCACATAGGTATATAATATATTAATTAAAATGTCTTATTGTACTTAATATTCATCAAAATAAGTAGGTATGTGTCATAAATCATTAAACTATTTACTTTGTTATGAATTGACTCAGGATCAGGCCTTAAAGCATCTTTTGGAATTTGTGAATTCATTGCATCTACAACTTGGTCTATCCTTTTTACAAATGCAATACTTGCTTCACAGTTATTCAATTCTGGAACTTTATCTTTATAATATTCCATTGCTGCAGCCACTGATCTACTAAAAAACTTCAACAACAAATAAAATATAAAATAATAAAAAAGATTATAATACATTATTTAACAGAATTTGAAATTAATACAGAAATAAAATAGTTTTTTATCCTAAAACATATCATTCAAAAATACAATATTACTTAATTTTAATAAGTACCTGAAATGCCATTTTGACATTCATGGTTTGAAAATGCTTTGGGCGAATGTGATCTGCTGTTAGTTTATGACATATTTTTATTTGCAATGAGGAAGTTTTCTATGTAGGTCACTTTTAATTTTTAGTTTAGAAGCAATAACTTTGACTCTTGGTTTTTTTTTATATTTTCGTTGGTTTTTTCTTCTTAATTCGCTACAATTAATACACCTTATCTTTCTTTTAGAATTTTTTGCTAATGACAGATCTTGTTTTACATAACCAATACATTCAGAAGATAGAAAGCCGTTCTCAGTATATCCAGTGCAAGGAATTAATTCATCAATTGTTCGTACAAGTTTTTGGAGATCTAAATTACATTTTATTTCTGGAAATTCAACTAGCTTTTTTGAAATATGTACTATAGGTATACAATTGTCAGTAAATACTATAGTTTTATCACATTCTAATTTCAAATTTAAATGAGCAAGTATAGTTTTTCCTGGAGAAGTGTGAATCCCCCACATGGTTCCAGGAAGAGGAATAGTTGAGGCCTCTTGGTGCAGAATTCTAATGTTATATTCAGTTTCACTTTTCTCTTCATAATCTAACACAATATTCTCATCAATCTTTTCTTTTTTTATAGGATTTATCAAACGTAATTTTGGTGCTGGACGTTTTTTTATTGTTGTAGTTAAATATTTCGGAAGACCTGGAAAAATTGTAGGAACTGCATCTGTTTTTAACATTGGAGTAGTCCTTTCTAGTTTTTCTACAACTCCTTCAGTAATATTGAACTCATCATATTTAATAATACTAGTGGCCTCAAAGTGTAATTCACAAACATAATCTTTTTCACTTAATAATTTATCATCACGGGGAATATGTTTGTTCCAAACTTCCAGAGATTGATTATCCTAAAGTAAAATTAAATATTTTTATAACTTCAATGTAATTTTTTTTTGATGATTTTCATTTCTATATATTAATCATTTATCTTTTTTACTATTTTAACTATGGTGCTTTGTAAATATTATGTATAAAATCAACTTAGTTATTTTTATTCCATAGTGCACAGTGTACACTTTTTTTTTTAGGTCAGAATTTATCTATTTTATAATATAGAGAATTCAGGATATTTATATTATAATATAATTATATAATTATATTTACTACATATTTTAATAGAACAAAATTAGGTTTGCAATTAAGCTATATTTTGATCTGAAATTATAATTTATTAAAATTGTATAAATAGTTTACTTTATTAAACACATACAAATATGTATCATTAATAATGCCCTTTTAGAGGTACTTAGGTGGTAAAGAAAATTATACAAATGTTTCCCTCAAATAAATCTCTATAGTAGGTATTTAAAAATTATGACTCACCTTTGGTGCACGAAATAAAATAGGTGGTTTTTTATTTTCTACTTTTAACTTTTTGTTGTAACTGGCATAGCCAGTTTTGCATCCTGGCACAAAACATTTGTTTGGCATTTTTTAACAAAATAAGAAAGTATATACGAAATATTATTAAACAATCCACAGGGCACAGACCATTAAGGGAGTCTTAACTTTTAAGACTTGTGTAAATACAAACAATTATGTAAATTAAAATTAAAAATAGAATATTATCAATTACTTATACTACTTATATTAGGTTTATATTATTATTTTAACTGATAATATATTCTATTCTCTATTGTAAATATTATATTTTCTCTACATCATTGCTTAATATTTAATTTTTTTTTTGTTATTATATATCAATATCATATGGGTACCTATAATTATGATTTTTATTTAGGTGTACTTGGGTCAGTAGCTGGTAGACGGTAGTAGTACCTATATATTTTGAGTTTTTATTAACAGTTTAAACTCGTCCTTATCCATACTTATTGTACGTAGATATTACTAATTCCATTTTTGTACATATATGTGTCAATGAATAAATAAACATATAAATATCATAAAATAAATATGCATTTTATTTAAATCAATAAATTTATACGATATGGCTACATACCATATAATATTATTACAATTTTTACATAATAATTGGTACATGATTCCAAAACATTAGTTTATTTTAATAATCTATACAATATAACATAAAATATATTATGTTGGCAAGCTGACTATCGACATTTGAACAACAATAATTAATACATTTAAATAAAATTTAAATCTATCTCCATTACGACTCGTATAAAAGTTAAAAAGTCGGCCTTCGAACGAAGGGTGGCGTACTCTGGTGTTAAATTCTGAACTACCAAACTGCCGTGATTTTTTGCGCCAATATTGTACCATTGAAAGATACGGGAGCGGTGTCACCTTATCTTCTCTACATCGTGACATCGCCCTATAGTAAACCGCTTCCAGACTGATTTACAAAGTGACTATAAAAATCAGCTGTTAATAATTAACTAGTGGCGCTTAATCTCAACACTCAACCATATGTGTCGACATTTAGAACTAATTTTACACCTATATATCTATAATTGGTTAATTGTAATACTGCCGCTTGGAGCGCCACTGGTTAATTATTGGTAGTCATATTGTATTTCACCTTATCAGTAGTCGATGTGCAACCTGTATATCTTTAATCGTGGGTATGGCTACCGCGTCCCGGCCACAGATATATAAAGAAATCTTTATTATCTATGGTCCCGGCGGCATCATGTATGATAGGAAACTAGGAACATTTAAACATTTTCTTAAACTCGTATACAACATCATTCATTCTAATTTCTAATACTTTAATTTCTCTCGGGTGTCCCGAAATTTCATGGAGGAAAAAAAAAAGAAAAGATAACCCAACCTAGCCAACCGCCAAATGAGTTCAAATTTTCAATTCAGAATTTAGTATACCTAAATGCGCCGTTTTGAAATACTTATTCATATATGTATTTAAAAATTCCCGCGTTTTTACATTTTATTGTTGTGTGTCGTAACGGTTTTTGCGAGACGTTTTTTCAAGTTTCCCACCACCACGATGTACGAGTTATTTTCTTTGTCCATGTACGAGGCACTATGAGCTACGAATTACGAAGTACGAACGACCCACGGGGAACGATGAACGAGTACGCAGTAAGGACAACTCGCTTTTCAGCCTTTGGACCTATCTCAACTCTTTGAGATTTTCACTTTTTTGTGAACTGTACCCTGTTTACCGTTGTTCGCCGTTTACGCCTATTAATGTCGTTGTTTATAACTTCGACCATAGTTCATACCGCCGACTCAGTTCGTGGTATCGCACGTCTTTCTAAAACTTTGACCATAGGTCACACCACTTAAATTTAAAATTTTGACTATAACTTTGTTTGCGTGTTTGGTTGTTACTTGTTCAGTACATTTTGTTATTTGTGTTTGATCTAACCTAACCCAACCTAACCTTTACTTTGGGTGGTTCATCCAATTATCTTTGCAATAAATAATTACTATAAATATAACTACTCCCTTTTTTTGTGTGCTCATTCTAGTTTTATATTAATAATGATAAACAACGAGGTAATAATTGCTCTCCCAGATCATTTGGTGGACCACGACTACTTCCTGCCAGTTGTATATGAAGTTGATCGTATAGTGCACAAAGAAGAAGTAGTCGAAGAAGTTGAGGTATTGAAAGAAGAAGAAGAGGAACAAATTGTTGGAGTGCCGGAAACATATACTTTGATTCCTGGAGTTCATAACAGATCGAGGATATATATTGACAACTTGGGATTTAAGTATTACAAACGAGAAGTCCGAGGACACCGCGTGTATGTATAATAGTTTATCCAAAATAATTACTTACCTATTTGAGTACAGAGTAATGATAATAATATTATGTATTTATATTTTATAGGTATTTAGTATGTGAACGGCAGAAGAAACGGAACCAGTACTGTCCATCCACTGCGACTGTTAGTACAAATTTGAATGACAATAGAATTCATCTACGGTTCTACCACGATCACCAGCCCGGAGTGATTGACCTGAATTATGCCATTTTTGAGGGAAACCATTGGTGAAAGAGGAATCGAGGGGAATTGATCCAGCAGTTACAACTTCATTTATGAGAACTTTGTTCAATAATGAAATTATCAAGTGAGTCGTTTTCAAACTTATCTGTGTATTCTAATTATTATTTGTTACTTTTTGGTATTAGTTATGCCTATAAGTAATGAACAATCCAAAATATTATATTTTAAGTCAATTATTAACTAATTTTTTTGGTTTTGATAGCCATCCAGAAGCAGCTCCCAACTACACATTTATTCAGGCCCAAGAACGAGTGTAAAAGATGAGACGTCGAAGATTTCCAGGACGACCTCTTGACATTGGGCAACTTGCTGTTGCACTGAATGAAGCACACAATGCCATGTAAGCTTCTACAGTTCAAAATCCCCCATCTAGGTAAATATAGTTGTTTGTTCTAAGTTTATAAGTTATAACTAATAAGCTATTATATAATTAGTCAAATATGGTAATAATATAAGTAAATCTTATATTAATTTATTCAATTTTAAATAATAAGTACCGATAAAAAATGTACATATTAGGTACTTACATAAGTGTATATTAATTTATCTACTCTGGGTAGATGGGTAGATATTTATGATTGTATTAGAATATTTTATGGACACATTTATTTGTGTTTTTATTTTTCTTGTATGAATTGTATTTAATCTCTATTTTTCATCAAATAGTAAAATATTGCTAAAAAAGGATATTGTCCCTTTATAAAATAATTGAATATTAATAACAATCTATTATAAATGAATATACATTTGACATAATTCTCACATGTTAGTAACTTAAATTTTTGGTTGTTACAAGTCTGTCCAGGTCTAATCAGTTTTTTTGGAGAAGTATACAGAACCAACAATTACTAGGAGTCTTTCCACGCTATACTCTTAACTCTAATGCACAGACACCCAAATATATGGAATTTTCTTTGTGAGTTTTTGTAGTACATGGTGTGTTGTGTTTTAAATGTTGTATCCCTGTGTTATATGTTTGTGTTTATAAGTAAAATTATAATATTTATTTTTATATGTTTCATGTTTAACCTAATAAGATTGCTTACAGGATATGTTGGTTCATGTTGAACCTTGTCCAATATGTTTGTGTTTATATATAATATATCTCATTTATGTCATGTGTAAACCACCTAACAAGAAGGGGTTGATGGTTAGAGAAGTAAGCAAATATGTTGTTTTAAAATTTGAATTTTAGTTAAAATATTTTATTTTTGTTTCTGGTTATGGTATCATTTTTACTGTATGTATGTAACTGTCTTGCTCTAGCATATAATATCAAATATTACAATCATTTATATTTTATTTCCTACTGATCAATTACTTTGCCTACAGAGAAACTGACCGTCCTTGAAAACCAGTATTTTGTTGAATTTGACCAAGCCAGAAGAAACCTCATGGTGGTTATTTTTATTTTATTTTTTACAAACATACATTTTTTTTTTTTTGGGCTGGTTACAGATATTTTATTTTTCTAAAGCTTTGGTTATCTTGATAGAAACAAATAAAATGTATTTACTTAGTAATAGGTACATATTTATAATTCATAAATTGTCTTCCAAATAGTGGAAAATGTCTAGTAGCCTGCTGCGTTTACATCATATAATTTTATGTTACAACATAAGATTTTTTTTTAACCTTAATTACATTTCAGATTAGAGATGGAGCATCAAGAAGGGAACGATAGAACACTACCACTGTCTTAGCAGGCCATGCGCAACAACTCAACCAAGATTATCTCACAGGATTTTTGAGAACAGCTGGACCCCACAATGATGGATACGTACAAGGCAAAATCAGACCATATCCATGGTTAAAAATATTTTTTAATTTTATTTAAATTTCGTAAATTAATTAATGTGATTCTTTTGTTTTTTAATAGTATCAGTAAGTTGTCCTTGTTATGTTTGTCGTGCGGTACCATAATGAGCAATATTGTTAATATACCTTGAATATATTTTAATTAACTTAAAATAGCATATCGCTTGTTTTAAATTTGTCTTATCCATTATCCCTAATGAATTGTCCTGCAGTAATTGTATATATTTTATTATTTTAAATAAATAAATTATTAAATGTAATGAATACCATGTTATTTGTAAGTTTATTTTACTCAGTTGCCTCTTTTATATAACTTGTAAAGTATTGTATAATTTAAAAGAAAAATCAGCATTTACAGTGATTCATTCAAAGAAGTGTATTTGAAAAAGAGCAGTACTTTCAATCCATTGTTGTTCATACACCTTAAGCATTGTTTGGCTATTTTTATAGTCTAATATACAGTGGGGGTGTTTCAGGGTTATTATACATCTGATTGTGTGATAGTGTGATACTATTGTAATAAACTATTATTGTACTTTAAAAATATTTTAGTGTAATTGTTACAAACTGATTAAAAAAATCAAAACTAAAGTTGAAAGTAAAAAAGTGGGAGCGCAAGCTATAAGACGCTTATTATCGCTGTGAAATACCTTTAGCCTCTGTACTATAACCACCCAAGGCATGCTCAGTCAGTTGCGCTTCGTCAATGAATTTTGTAATATAATTAAAATTAAAGTTATATAATTAATAGGTATTAATTAAATTAAATAGAACATTATGAGAAATGAGCATTCCCGTACATCGGAGTCAGCATTCACCACTGGTTATAAAATATCAAATACAAATTTTAATATTTATAATTTTTGTTATAATTAGTTTATGGAATAAAATTAATTGATTTTTCTAGTTAGTATAGTATAATTTATAAACTGTTTTTATTGTGTTATTATGTTTTTATTAAGTTATTAACAATTATAAATAATAATTATACGAAAAGAAGTTAACTGCTGTTAAAAACTTTTGGTTAACTTTTGGCACATTACAAGCAATTGCAAAGAAATTATTATTACTATTCGGCATTTATCTGTAGTAATGACTTTAATGAACACCGTATGTCCGTGTAGATAATTACTACGCTTTATATGGATTACGATCCGAATAAATCCGGCTTAAACGGTCTTTTTTTTAAATTCCCGACAATTCTTGTTTTGTATTTTCCATTATATTATACTGTTCTATGATTATACTTATCTATGCTCTAACCAGGGTATGGACACTCAGCTGTGTATTGGCCATGAACTAAGATAATATGGACTGGTAACGGTTGGGCTGGCGGATGGTAGCGGTGCGGTCAAGTTTTAATACGTGGTTTTCTAAGAGGGGGAATTTATCGGATTGGGGCGGTCCTTGTGTTGTTTTTTGTAACTATCGTAGTATCGTAGGTATAATATGTATATCGTGGACCGTTGTTACTTGTTTTACAAAATATTTTTAAAATTTAAAGTAATTATACTTTATAGTAAATATATATTTCATATATTTCATATTCTTTATATTATGTTTCTCGTTTATTATACCTACTGGGCACTGCCTACTACAGTACTACCTAATAATTTTTATATATTAATTTTTTGCTTGTTGTCTGTTGATAGTGTAGTGTGTATTTTTTTAAACTTTCATCTATTCTATGATATAAATGTACCTACTAATATAGTATGTATATTACAGAGTCAGAGTGTATTAAATACCTATTCAATTTTTACAGCTGTGCAACTAATTCAATTCAGTTTTACCTACCAAATATTGAACATGAATATTTAACATATTGATTACAAAATAGTATTGAACTTTTATTATTAGATTGCTATTAAATTATATTTTTGGTTGGTTATCAGTTTTAACATATTTATTGTTAACTACCAAAATGTATACTACATTTATTTTACCTCAGCATTAACAATTCCATGTGCAACCGTATCAAAAATTTGAGGAACTGCACCTTTCGCTAAACTAGGTTTCACTTTTTGAGGAAAGTCTAAACCCTAAATTATGTTAGTATTTTTTTTTTAGTTGGTAATTATTTATTTATTTCTTATGTATGTCCTTCAAAGTTTAAAAAACAGTTAAGAGGATGACTTTCACCTCAACTATTACTAAAATTATAGATGATAATATGTTTAAGGGTATGACAAATTGATTTTATATTTTCAAAATTTTATGTTTTCAAAATAAACAAAAAAATTGTGTAAATTTAAATAATGTTTAATTTGTTTTGAGACAATATTTAGACAAACCGACTATGTTATACCTTCAAAAATATTATTCTCTATCGTTTTTGTAATAGGTGATTTTACTCTAACATTGCTTAAAAACATAAAAAAAAATGATTCTGCAAAATTGGGTTTTGTTTATATTGCACGTGGGCCAGAGAGAGAAAACAAAATTGCGCTGACATCCTCTTAAATTTTACCAACTATGTTTTTAAAATATTGTTTATTTTAAAATTTAATTAATATTTACTCTAATTATAATATGTACAATACCTCAACACCAGCATAAGTTTTTACTATATCTTTAGGGAGAAAATGTTTTTCACAAATAAACTTAATTTTGGTATCGCATCCATTAATTGATTTAATAATTTCTGTCCAAGAAGAAAACGATGCCTTAGGAATACTAAAAAAGCTGCATTCCCCATCAAAACTTTTGCAACTAATTATACAACACTTTCTGGACATTTTTAAAAATGAATACCTTATACTACTAACTACTAAGAGGCAAGTGTATACTAATAAGTAATAAGAACAAAATATAAGTCTTTCAAAATGTGTTTTATTATAATTTCATGACAAGTTTAATACAGTTTTTAACAAGTTATTTGCAATATTCTACATGTTCAGTCATGTTATTTGAAACTTATTTTTGTTTTTGTCCAACAGATGTCGCTTCAGCTTCACAATTTCTCACACCACAAAAAGTCCGTATTAAAACCTGACCGCATATTTTACCGTCGTTGCCAGTCCATATTATCTTAGTTCATGGTATTGGCAATATCGGGTGACTGTGGCCTTGAGCACAGTCTCTAAGGGGGCGTGGCATATGTCATCATTTAAATCACGGACTAAGATATACAGGACTGGACACGACAAGGTTGGAGGGTGTGGGGGGGGGGTTGACTACGAAATGTTTTACAACAGGCAGTGTTCGGGGGGATATTTTCCTTTTAGCATTACTAGCGCCGTCTTAGTGGATACTTTTGGAACTAGATGACAATAATGTGATCTAGTTCCATAAGTATCCACTAAGACGGCGCTAGTAATGCTAAAAGGAAAATATCCCCCCGAACTCCGCCTGTTGTAAAACATTTCGTAACCACAATATTCATCTCGTGTCCAGTCCTGTATATCTTAGTCCGTGATTTAAATAAATCATATCAATATTATCAGTCCACAGAATAATAAATAATAATACAATATATTATTTCATTAACAATAAACCAATGTAAAATTACATTATAGTTTTTTATTTATATTAAAACAAAATCCTTATTCATTTTACCAAAATTTAATATTGATATACTTAAAATATGAAAATTCAAATAAAATCGTTTATAAAAATTCCGTAACAAAGAGGGATACACGTTGCTAACGTTCTATCAGATTACGGATACGGTACAACTTTTATAGTCCGATACATCATACCGTAGGGATACGTAAACCCTCACAGCTGATGCCTGAATACTCTATTCTGTATTGTTCTGTGCTCTAACCTAACTAAAATCACAGATCTTAGTCCGTGGTCCATACCCTGCTAAAATCTGTTCTATTCTAAAATGGTTGTTGAATCTGTTGCCAACATCGAAAATAAAAAAAAATATGTGAAAATAATTATGGTTTCTTTTGATGGTAGCACTACTTGTTTGAAATTTAAAAATAAATGACAAATTACCTATATTTAATATTTATGTTATGGTTATCAGATTGTTGTTCATTTATTTATAGAAAATAATAATAATTAATAACTAATAAGTTACTAATAAGCAAATCGTATTTGTTTATATAAGTTATACTTATATATATATATATAGTTGATTTATCCGAGTTGTTAATAGAACAACTACATTGTTTTACTGTAAACCTTAGATCATATTATACAATGTATGTAAGCTGTACGCCTGTACACACAGATAATATTATACAATGTATGTAAGTTGTACGCCTGTACACACAGATAATATTATTATATAATATGATAATATGAAAAATTCATAAACCATAATCATACATCATCATTCATAATTAAAGTGGCAGTAGTCGTGCAGTGTGTTACTGAGTTATTAAGACATTAAGTTCTTTTATATTCTATTATTGGTCAAATACAGTATATTATTATGTATACCTAATTTATATTTTAATCAATGCTACCGTGTCTCATATAGAACTATAGAAGTAATAAGTATTATCCTGTATCATCTATAATATAGTCGTATGTGCTGATCACTGATGCAGTAGCCACTAGGTACACAATTTGTTTGTAAGTTTTTGTAAATATGTAATGTAATGTAATAGTAATGATTTTTCATTGTAATCCTAGTTGTAAAGTGTAGTTCATTATTCATACAAAAATATTAAGACTTAATATATTCTATAATATTTATTATTTATTTGAAAATTATAAATAAAGACATTTATACATTTTGAATAGAGGTTTGAGTACTTAAGGCGTGGTTATTAATATTTAATATTACACTAGGTACAATGAATAGGAATGTTGTTATTGTTTATAAACAAGGCTGATCAGTAAAATATTTTTTTTTAAATTGTTAAGTTAAGTTTATATAGAAAAATATAAGTTAAGTTTAATATTAAAAGTTAGATACTTTTCTTTTTGTTTCAACTTGTATAAGTTACAATTTAACTAGAAAATAAAAGTATGTATTTATTTACCTAATAGTCCATAACTACTAAATTATAATTACCAAATTAATTGTTAGAATATTTTAACTACCCACAAATATTATAATATAAAATAACTTAACATGACAAGTTAGTGTCCAGCCTTGCTTATATTAAGGTGCATATTACATAATTAACCTATCTAAATAAATTATTTGAACAAAAATATAAAAATTAAGTTTCTAGGTAGTAAAATAAACACTAACAGTAGTAATCACATTTAAAATTGATTCTGTGTCGTTGTCAAACAAAATATATAGATAACCTTAAGACTAGGGTTAATTTAACAAAATATAATTTAAAAATATAAAATAATTAAAATTAAAAATTTACATCTAAATTATAACATAAATATTATAATATCCTACTAGGTATTCTAGTACTGGCGTACTGCCAAACTTCATTAAATTTATTCATCATCTGTAAGTTAAAATGAATTTGTATTGATCATTATAAAATATAATACTATACGTTATGTAAAAACATGTACCAGGGGGAATACCAATCTCCTGTGCTATATAACTGTCCACTCTATGCCCAGCTCGTCTTAAAAATATAATTATTCAGGTAGGGTCCCTGTCATTCACTAGCTTTTGTATTAAATCCCTTATAACTTCAGTGTTATGATTCCTAACATGTTTGGATCGTCGTATCTATTAGAGAAAACATATTAAATAATTATTGAATTCTATGTACACTTTTTACAACTTATTATAACTTTTAATATTCTGATAGGTACTCACATTCAAATTATTTATCAATTGTTGAAATTCAATATTATATTGATTTTCTAGGAATTGTAACTGATCTGAAAATATATAACAATTTAATAACAATTAGTTATAGTTATCAAATTAAAACATAGCTTTATTTTATTTTATGGTTAATTAAAAAAACTATCCACCATCAGTAACAATGCAGTAACATTTAATCAGTAAAGTACATAACAAATAATAATTTATAACTTAATTATGTGATAATTACTTAGGTATACTAAATACAAAAATTGAATACCCAAACATGATACAATTTTAAAAGCTATGCATAAAAATAAATAAATAATTTAATTATCTCATTTATATTTAGTACTATTAATTATTTACCATTCTTAGTATACAAATTGCATTCAAATTTGATGTTATTAAATGAAAAATTTGAGATTTTTTGACTCTAGTGTACCGTATGACTGCCTATAAATATTACTTATTATTAATAATACATTTTTTCAGATTCAACAAAAAGGAAGCTACTATTTACCTGACAAAAATGAAAATAGCATCCTTGCGTTTTACTCTCCGGAAATACTATTTTTGCAGCATTAATTAGACCATACTTATAATCTGTTATTATGATTAAATCTGCATAATTTAATGGTAACACACTTCTGACGTATCTCAGAAGTTGTATATAGATATCCTGTGTTTTGCCTGTGAGGATAGCATGAACTAGTGGGAAACTATAAAACAAAAATAGTATGTATATTATTAAACTGGATTATTGTATAATAATTGAATAAATATTAACAAACTTACAACGTTTTTGAACAGGATATGGAATGAGAATATCTGATAAGCATCATTATCCAAAAATTTTGGTACAGTTTTGAATGTCCAGTCACAACCAGCTACACGGACCTTAAAATGGTAGACAGAATTGTAAAGCAAGTAATTTATATTGCATTTGCCATTTACATAAATTTCTTAAATTTTGTTTGATTTTCTGTATATGAGCTATGTTGCAAAACAGGACACCTTTAATAACTCCATTCACAATCAATGGGCTTTGATAAAATCTATGCATAGGTTATTATTAAATAGATTTAATTTATTCAATTTAAATTTTGTAATCAAATTGTATTTTACTGTAATTTTTGTAATGTTAGTGTAAACATTTGATTTTCATCATTGCTTAGTAAATTGTGGAACTCTAAAATATTTTGAGGTGTGGCTGGGTACATTCCTTGTCGCAATCGCCTCATTCTTTCTGCACACTGAATGAAGG
The DNA here is from genome assembly GCA_949089665.1 of Macrosiphum euphorbiae. Lineage (NCBI taxonomy): Eukaryota > Metazoa > Arthropoda > Insecta > Hemiptera > Aphididae > Macrosiphum > Macrosiphum euphorbiae. Next base: position 18,143,771 of record CARXXK010000005.1, read on the forward strand.
TATAATTATTTGCAGCTTCTGGAAAACTATTGAGTAAAAAAATATTCAAACATTATATAAGAAAGGTAGGTGTTACCTAAATTGTTAATCATAAGACCTAATATAAAATTACTAATATTTGTTTTATTTTTTAGACAAAGATAAATATGAATACCAACTTCGCAATCGATTCCATGTATATACCACGAGGCACATATGAATTTACAGTTTTTTTTAAAGCCTTTTCTGTTACGTGTTGTCGAAGGAATGGAACATCCAAGTTATATGGTTTTACTGGATGGCTATGTTGGTTTGACAACTTAAGACTTTTGTTTTCTCAATCTGATGATATGACTGCAGTTCCCCGACATTCCCCCCTTTTTTTTTTCCAAGCATGCCAAATAGCTAAACGGTTACAATCATAAGTCATAGGGTACTGTGTAACTTTAAGTTAATTGTTTTATTTAAATGTATTTTAATCTTACATTTTATTTTCAGTACTTTTGTTTTTATAGTACATATTACCCAAGTTATCACAAAGTATTTTTGTGTTCCTTTGTGTACCAGGAACTGTGGTGTAACTATGTGGCTGGACATTGGGCATAGGAAGAACAGAGAGTACTTGTTCTTGAGGTTCTACTATCCTATATACAGATAAACAATTGAGTACCTACATACATTACAAGTATACAGATTATTGGGTTTGATTCAATACATGCAATTAACTATATAATCAACTTACCAGCTTCATCTTGAATTCTACAGTTATCGTGATCATGATTTACAATATCTAAATAAACATATAACTTTTAGTATGTCTAGGACTCAAAATGAATGAATTGGATATTGAATATTGATTTGGAATTTGGAATGAAGTACCTACATATCAAAGGTGGTCAAGTAATGAAAATAATTAACTCAAGTTCAGTTAAGAGAACACAAAATCTTTAAGTTAGAAGTTAACAGTTAACAAATCATAAATTAACTCTTTATTATAAAATATTTTTTATTACAATTTGATATTGAATAATTAAACAAATATCAATTTTTTTTCAAATACAAAATTATTTTATATTATATAATATAATTAAATTTTTGTATTGGGTTGTTTTGATTCGACCTTTTTAACTAGTTAATGCCCACTTTTCAACTAAATACTTGAACTACTTTTGGGATTTCAGCAATCAAAGGAAGTTGTTATATACATACCACATTCCACAGTAAAAGCTTGTTCTAGAGACATGGTTGAAAATTAAAGTCAATAAACGTTGTAAAATCTAGAAAAGCACAGAAAATGAAATTTATTCAACTAGTATAATCCAGAAAAGTAAAGAAAATGTTCTTAATTTAACCTCTTAATAATTTAATAAAATTACCTGTATTATATTATATGATATATATATATATATATGTCTAATGTCTAAATAACAAAATGTATACCGATTTTTGTATGTAATGGTTGGCAACGCTTTTTGATTTTCGAACTGTTATCAGTCGTCAGCTCCTTATCATTTTTCGGACAACTGCAGCAGCAGCTGATCTCCCGGTTGTATTTTATCACGATAATAAAAATTGATGAAATACCATAGCGGCATAGCCCACAACCGGCTATGCGTTGAAAAAAGTGGCGTCTTCCGGAGTGCTTGTCAGTGTAATTAGTAGTTGGCAATCTAGTTTATTATCTATATCTGTGTGCAAGTGTGCTCCTCTATTCTTATTTCTCATCTATCATTGATAATAATATTATAGATGTGTACGACGGTTAAATTTCAAATAATACAAGGCTGGTGTGTGTTGGTATAAATCTATATAGGTGCCACATTTTGAATCCGAATTTGACATTTCGGCATTCGTTCGCTGTCCACGTTTTGTGCGTCGTCGTGTGTCACTACTATTTATTGAACATATTAATATCGCTTTTGTTACAAATACATTTTATGATTATGAGTGATAATCATAATAAGTGGGATGTCATGGACGATGATATTGTAAGACTATCGCCGAAAAGAAAAAATCCCAGTGGAAAAGTGAGTACCTACTTCCTAGCCAACTGTGTTTTATACATTTTTACACAAAAGTGACGAAACGTCTTGGCAAATCGTTTGCAGTGTTGGGAATAGATAACTAAAATATTATCCAGATACAGATAACAGATTTTTGATGGGAATTTATCTATATAAAGATAGTAGATAAGCATTGTTTTGGATTTTTTAAACTTGACATACCATGTAGATAATACGGGTAGACACTCGGTGTCGACTGTCGAAGAGTGAGTCGTATTTTGACGGCATTTAATCCGGGAATTGTCCAGGAGCACTAAGAAAGCCGATTTTTTAAATAATTCTATGCAGCGGCATACGCATTAAATCTTAAGGAACGAATGTAGCTTACGTTTTATTTTTTAATTTTTTAAATTTTTTTTGGAATGTTGATATTCTTATGCTCAACGTGTTAGTGTAATCAGAATTTACTTATCTTACTTACTTTTTATGTTATTGTTAATAAACCACGTAAAAATTAATTGTTAGTTTTACGTGGCTTATCAACAATAACATAAAAAGTAAGCAAGATAGATAAATTCTGATTTCAACAACATGTTGAGCATAAAAATATTAACATTTCCAAAACATGTAATCTTAGTATTTTTAACTCAAAAACACGATTTTTCCAAAAATTGAGCATTTTGAAGTATTTTGACCATAACTTACAAATTAAGTTTCAGGTTTTTTTTTCAAGTTTCATAGAATTGAGAAAAGAAAAAGTTGGTGTTTTATTTTAGGTATTCATTTTCCTTTTATAATCTAATAACTTACCTAACAAATCGTATATTATAATTTATAGTTTATAGCCATATAGGTACTATACTATGGACATGGTCATAGCACATTGACTAACAATTATTATAATTAGGTGATATGATTAATTAAAAAACCTTTATTACAGTTTATAAATATGACATTTCTGAGTAGGTATCATCATTAATAATGTATCATTGTATCATTAATATTCTATCGTTAAATCCTTTGCCAATAGGTATTGATATTTATACATTATTGTGGGCATGTAAGACATTATTTACATAATTTTATATTTAATAGTATATTATGATAAACAATTTGATAGGTAGGTTACATTATAAAAGGAAAATTAATATCTAAAAAAACACACCAAATTTTTATTTGTAAGGTATGGTCAACATTTTATTTCTATACCTATTAATTAATAATTAACTCATATGAGTTTATATGGGAATCCAAGTTCAGTTTAAATACTCTGAACAAATGGACATAGATGGACTTATTATGTACTTAGATAATACTTGTTGGTAAAATAAAACAACATTAAATATACCTATCTCGAACTACCTAATTGTTTTTAAAGAAAAAAAGGTGCTCTGCTGTACAGTAGGTTACAAATGAGACACTGCTTAATGGATGGTATTTAATTTGAACTCAATGATATGATATAGGCTTTATTAATAGGAATACACAAAATTTTAAACAGCCTTCAAGCTTAAAAACTTTATATTGCTCGCTCGTGCGATCTTCACTAGAGTTTGGATCCATAATTTGGTCTCAAAACCTGTCTACATACTTGAATGATCTTGAGATTGTCCAATATAAATTTTTAAAAAGAATAGCTTACGTCTCCAATATGCCTATCTCTAGTAATATATTTAAACCCGTTCAGTTATCAATAGGTCTGGATTCGATCGATCTAAGAAGACAACTCTCTGATATATTATTTATGTATGATTTATTAAATGGTTTTATTGATTGTCCACATCTACTGGCTTTACTAAGTATCAAGGTTCCCACTTTCTTCTCCAGGACCAATGATTTATTTGTCATCCCCTACTATCGCAAAAGTTATGGTGCCGATTCGTTTTTCCCTCGCGCTCTGTCACTAGCTAATAAAATATCCCCATCAATAAATTTTTTTGATTCTAGTCGTAATAAATTTAAGTGCAATGTATTATTAATATTAAGATGTATTAATGATGTTTAATAGTTATTAATTTTTTCCATTTAAGTAATTAGTTGTATTTCTGTATTTGTACTTTGTATAGTTCTTTATTATTTTTTCCTTTTTGTTTATTGTAATCAAAATATGTAAGTTTTCGTTCATGTAATTTGTCAATTGTATTATACCTTATATTCAAAGGGCTCAAGCCCGTTAAATCAATTAAATAAAAAATAAAATAAATAAAATAATATCATTGTATAAGAAAAACATTTCTGAGCGGAGACGGTATGTCAGTCTAGGTATAAGACATATTATATACTTATCTGTGGTATTAAAAAAAATTGACCTATAATAAATTCCAAATTAATCATATCACAATATCCATTAGGTACATATAACACGTTATACATCAACAACAAACCCTGATACTATCATAGATATATTATTACTACTAGAGTGTACTTTAGAGTTTCCAGTACCCACGAATAATATTATACAATCACAACAAAATAACTAAAATAGTTATTCTAGGTTTTTATTATGTAATTTCGTCCAAATTTGAACTTAAAATGACTATAAAATGTGCTTATGTATTTTTTCGATTTTTTGGTAATAGAATTAATTACTTAAGTGGAATCTTTTTATACATTTTCAATCCTTAGATATAAAAGTTGAACATTTTATAAATTTTTAACTACAAAATAATAATTATTATTAATATATTTATTCAATTTTAAATTTGATAAATTTTGTCAAAATTGGGTCTTTAAATGCTTATAAAAAAAAATTGTGCCTATGTATTTTTAATATTTTTCAACTGATATTGTAACAATATATCGGGAGCCTTGTATTAAATTTTTACACTTTTTGGCCTAACAGATAAAACTTAATTGATATTTATCATAGGCGTGCGCAGACCTTGCTGGCAGGGGGGGCAGAATGTAATAATGTACGTATAGGTATATTATATAATATATAGGTAAGTAAATATTATTTTGGTTATTAGTTCAATTAATGTAAGTGATGGAAGTATTTTCATTTTATGTATCATTAAAACTACAAATAACTACAAATTTAATATAGTAATTGAAACTCCAAAGTTTTTTTATATTATATTAATATACATGAACAAAGAAAATTATTACATTCATACAGTGGTGGATCCAGGGGGATGGCAAAGGGGGCATTTGCCCCCCCCCCCAATAACCGTAGTTTTCCTTTGTTTTACACTGTGTTTAGTCAATTTTGGAACTTTCATATACTTTTGAGCCCCCCATGCCCCTCCCAAAATTAAGCCCTGGATCCGCCACTGCATTCATATATATTTTTATGCCCGATGTGTTGGTGAAATCTGAATTTACTAATTCTACTTACTTTTTATTTACAATTACAAAAAAAGTAAGTAAGATAGGTAAATTATTATTTGCACCAACACGTTGAACATATAAATATCAACATTTAAAAAAAAATGTAAATCCTTAGTATTGCATTTACATGATTTTTCCAAAAATAGTACCACTATTATATCATGCATTAATGTATCAATAATATTCTATTCTTTGGTAATATTGAAATTTATACATTATTGTAGGCATGTAACCTATTATTTAAACTGTTTTATAAATTATACTTTATAGGTATTTAATAGTATTAGGTATATAATAAACAATTTGATTTGTAGGTTACAGTATAAATAGAAAATTAATTTCAATATAAAACACCACATTAAAAAAAAAGATAGGTATATTCTGATTTAATCAACACGTTGAGCATAAAACTACTAAAATACTAAAAATTCCGAAAATTGCTTCGGAAGTAAAGAGCTATAATATTTGTTCGTATACTGCATACTAATTATTATAATTATTAATTACTAATTATTTAAAGAACCGACCTTCTTAGCGCTTCCGGTGAACGTTTTTCGCATTAAATGCCGTCAAATTACTACTCACTTTCATGTCTCATCACATCTCAATCTACATCATGCTATAATAAGATTATAAGCACTCGTTATCACCGCGGTATCGCTTGTGGTTCGCTTAAAGTTGGACAACATAAAATCATCGTGCACTGTACATCGAGCACTCAATGTTTACATAATATTCATTATATAAAACTGTATTATAATATTTTTTTAAAAACTTTGTTATTTTGTAAGAAAACTTGAGCCCGCAGGAGGGGCAGCTGCCCACCCTGCCCCTCCCGTGCGCACGCCTATGATATTTATAGAAAAAAAACTAAAAAAAATGAAAACTGATAATGTCCGTAAACAGCTCAAAAAGGGTCAAAATTGTATGGTGTATAGGAAATGCTAGTATAAACATCCAGTGAAATTTTCATGTATCTATAGTTATTCGTTTTTGAATTACAGCAAAATAAAGAAATCGTTACATAAGAAATCGAGTGAATATCCAATGTTGTAAAAATTTGAATTTCAAACTCTCATAAAAATTTAATTTGACTTTCTTATAAACATTTTTTTTTTGATAAAGGTAGATAATCTTGTAAGGAGTCTTGTATTACATTTTAAAACCTTAGATTTTAAAAGAAAAATTTTTACGAATTCTTAACTCAAAATTTCGTAATTTATCCATATTTTGTCAATTTTTGAACTTTTAATGCTTATAAAAAAAATTGTGACTAAGGATTTTTAATATTTTTCTTCTGCCGTTGAAACAATATACTAGGAGCCTTTCATTAAATTTTCAATCTTTTATAACCAACAAATAAAATTTTATTGATATTTTTAGAAAAAAAAAAAAAAAATGATAAATAAATAGAAACTTATAAAATGTCCATAAAGAGCACAAAATAAATCAAAATATTTGGAAAATGTTATGGTGTATAGAAAATGCTAATATAAACATTCAGTCAAAATTTAATGTACCTACGGTCATTTGTTTAAGAGTTGCATCCAAAACCAAAATCAGTTTTCTCGAAAAATTCCCGTATTTCCTTAATTTTTCTTTTGTTTTTCCCGCGCTTTTGAAAACTACCTTGAAATTTTTACTTTCCGTTCAGAAAAGATACTGTTGAAGAAAATCCAAGCTCTTTTACTGTCCTAAAACGTGATAACAGACGGAAAAAAAAATTAAAAACACATATCATTGTAAAATCAATACATTCATCGTTCCATTCAGAATCTAAAATTTAGGTTAAGCTTAGGTTTAATTTACATGAAGATGACGCTACCCGTGCGTTTGTTGTTTCCGTCTTAAAAACGTACGACAGTAAATTTCACTAGCTTCAATGGTGTGCTGTCAGTTCATAGTTTTGATATTAGAGTGAATTGTATCGTTACATTTTTAGATAAGAACATTATCTAAGCATCGGATTTTATTTGATATTTTAATTTTCAAGGAAAATATGTGAGCATTTAAAATTTGTGATATTTCACATACCCATATCTTTCTTGAAAATTAAAATATCGAAAATCAAGCACAGATAATCACAGATAAAATCCTTACCTAAAAGTTTGATCACAGGTAAATTCACTCTAATGTCACAACTAACAGCACACTATGAAACTAGTGAACGAAAATTTGCCATGGCGTATTGTGTAAGACGAAGAGGTAACAAGTGCCCGAGTAGCGTCCTATTAACACTCATTAAGAACACGTAAGTAGATTAGTTAAAATTGTTAAAATAAAATATCTTAAAATATTATTCAGTATTTAAAATATATCATAAATTATAATCAAAAAATTGGTTAGGTTACAAGAACACAAGATAATGACAGTTACTGGCCGTGTTGACGTGTTGTATTGTGTTATTATATGTCATGTACATGTACATTCTAAAATATAATATACTTTGAAGTAGGTATATAAATATTTATACTAATTATGTATACAGTTTGTATAGTAGTTATAAAATTGACATTAATAATGGTGCCTAATATATTATATTTTATAATACTTATATAATATTATATATTATGTAGGTATAGCTGCGGTAGCCGTCGTCTGCGGGCAGTGTACCTACGAAACACACTCGTATATTATGTTTTCATGGGTAATTTCACGGGAAATACAAAATATATTATGTACCTATAGTATTAAATATACTTATTCAATATAGACACACTTTGTGTAGTATGTTTGGGAAAAAGATAGATAAGAATTTTAAATATTATTATTATTATAAGTCGTTTTTTACAAATTTTATTGATAAGTTATAGACACAACATTTAAAGATTATAAAATAAAAATATTTCAAATGATCGATAAGTCAAATAATACAAATAATTATCAAATAATAGTTAATGAATGTAGGTACCTACATATTCTTATAAAAGAACCATTAATATACATAAGTATGTTGTTTCAAATCGTGATATAAGACAAAATAATATTATTGTTAATGTTTGAAAATTATTTATTATAGGTATATTATTTTTTTTAATGGTAAGTGTATACTTATGTCTAGTACTTATGTACTTAATTTAGTGTATATTTGTAATTAAATATTAATAATGTGGTAATTGCACTAATTAGCTTTTAAAAAATATTTGATCAATCAATTTCATGTGAGTAATATTGTAGTCCCGGATTTTGTTCCGGGCATTTTTATTCCTCAATTCACTGTCTGTATACAATTTATTTACAATCAAACCTTATTTTTGAACGAAAAAATAACGTAAGGTGCTAAAAATAATGTCGGGAAACGCAAATCTAATTAAAATAAAACTATTTAATATAACGAGTAACCTAATTTTATGACTTTTTAAAAGTAATTTACCCAACACTGCTCATGATTTAACATATACGATAAATACATGCATAACTAAATGTATACCTATGAATGTTTTCAGCTTGTAAGCAGTGGTCAAAGAGAGATTATTGTCAACATGTACAAGGACATTAGAAGTAAACATCCAGAAATGAAATACAAACCAATGATACTCGAAATAAATCAAACCACGGGTATTGGTCGTCAAACCATCTGCTCTACCATATCCGAGTATAGACGTACAGGAACCATCTCTTCTCCAATCAAAAAACGAAATAGGTCATCACTCTTGAGCCAAACTGACGATTTGGATCGTAATACATTACGGAAAAAGGTTTATTCGCTTTGGTTACGCCGTGTACTTCCGACGAACGACAGAATACTGGCTGAAGTTAACAAAGATCCTGCGCTTCCAAAATTTAAACGTACTGATTTTGATAACATAATTAAAAATTTAGATTTTGTTTTCACTAAATTTAAACAGCACAGTGTATTGACTGAGAGTGAAGATTTGATTGTTTGTCGACGCAACTATTTAAACGATATTCGTAAATATCGTGAAGAGGACCGTACCATATATTATCTGGATGAGACGTTGTTGAATGCTGGCGATTTTATGGACCAAGTATTGAAGAACAAATCAGTAGTCCACAAACACAAGGCTTTTAACAAAGGCATTAAAACTGAAGTGGAAAATCTGACGGGGAATGGGAATCATTTGATTTTGTTTCATATTGGATCAAACAAAGGATTTTTGAAAGGGGGTCTATTATGTTTTGAATCAAAAATGAGTAGCGGTGACTACCATGATGAAATTAATGGTGATCATTTTAAAGAATGGTTCGAATCTATTCTCCCACGTCTTGAGCCAAACTCCATTGTAGTTATGGATAACGCTCCGTATCATTCAATCAAAGCCGAACAAATTCCGACGCCGAGTTCGAAAAAAGCTGAAATATTGGAATGGCTTAATTCAAAAGGTGTCACATTCGATAAGCCAATGTTGAAGCTTCAACTGCTTGTCAAGGTACGTGAGTTAAGACCGCGATTCTCATCGTACGTCATTGACAACTTGGCTACAAACTCAGGTCACACAGTACTCCGATTACCATCATATCACAACGAATTCAACCCAATGAAATTGGCATGGGAAATGGTGAAAGGGTATGTAAAACGAAACAACGAGACGTTTAAAATCGATAGTTCTCTACTACTCGTTAACACGGCAATCGAACGAGTGACGACGGAAAATTGGAAAAATTTCATTAATAACGTCATCGAAGAAGAAAATAAAATTTGGATGGTCGACGACATCATAGACGAAATTCTTGATTAAATAGAACCTTGTGTACCTACAATTAAGTGTGTCGCATCCAAGGCTGGGCATTAAAGATTTAAAAAGTTAAAGTTAAGTTAAAAAGTTAATTTAATTTTCACTTTTTAACTTAACTAGTTACTTTTGGCTTTTCATTAACTTAACTGTTAACTTGCTAAATTTCTTTTTTTATTAACGTGAAATTAACAAATTAATTTTACAATGATGTGTGTTTTTTTTTTTTTTAGTCAGTTTTTAGGACAGTAAAACTGCTTGGATTTTCTTCAAAAGTATCTTTTCTGATGGGGACTGGGAAAGTGAATCTAGTTGATACTTTGGGGGGTCAAAAGTAAAAATTTCCCAATAGTTTTCAAAAGCGCCTTGAAAAACAAAAGAAAAATTAATTGAAAACAGGAATTTTTAAGCAAAATCTGTTTTTGAAAAAATCGATTTTGGTTTTTGGTGCAACTCTTAAACAAATGACCGTAGGTACATTAAATTTTGACTGAATGTTTATATTAGCATTTTCTATACACCATAACATTTTCCAAATATTTTGACTTATTTTGTGCTCTTTATGGACACTTTATAAGTTTCCATTTTTTTGAGAGAAAAAAGAAAAATTAAGGAAATACGGGAATTTTTCGAGAAAACTGATTTTGGTTTTTGGTGCAACTCTTAAACAAATGACCGTAGGTACATTAAATTTTGACTGAATGTTTATATTAGCATTTTCTATACACCATAACATTTTCCAAATATTTTGACTTATTTTGTGCTCTTTATGGACACTTTATAAGTTTCCATTTTTTTGAGAGAAAAAAGAAAAATTAAGGAAATACAGGAATTTTTCGAGAAAACTGATTTTGGTTTTTGGTGCAACTCTTAAACAAATGACCGTAGGTACATTAAATTTTGACTGAATGTTTATATTAATCACAATTTTATTTATACGCATTTAAAGTTCAAATATTGACAAAATACGTAAAAATTACGACAATTTGCAAATTATTTTGAGTTAGAAATTCATAAAAAATGTCCTTTTTAAATCTAAGTTTTTAAAATGTAATACAAGATTCTTCATAAGTTTGTCTACCTTTATCAAACAAAAAAATTACTAGAAGAAAGTCAAATTAAATTTTTATGAGCGTTTGAAATTTGTATTTTTACAACATTTGATATTCACTCGATTTCTCATATGTAACGACTAACTTTTAACTTTTTGTTATTGGTGCATATTAACTTAACTGATTTAAAAAAAAAATCATTAACTTGCCCAGGCTTGGTGGCATCTATATGTTTGATGACTGACTCCATCTGTAACTATTTAATATTTAATTTTTATGTATTGATTTTTTTTGTGCAAATGTTTCTTTTGTAATACATATGATGTAATACTGTAAATAATTAAATACATACAAGTATACAACTGTATAATTACTTATTATAGTTTAAGGTTAGTTCACAATGAATTGGCCTCTATAATAACTTAGAGCGTTCTGAACATAAGAAAATATCAACTAGTTTAAAAATATTATTTAAATCAATTAACATTATCTTTCAATGATAATATATTTAAACTTTGGAACGTTCTTGGTGATATGTATTAAAAAAATGTTTCAACGTCAGTTCCTTATTCTAAACGAATTGTGTTAAATATAAAATAATAAAGACTTGATATTAAATATTATAACTATACATTTATGATCCATTTTTAAATGTTTTTTTTTTATGATATACTCTTTCTATTATATTTGGACTAAAAAATGTTGATTATAATAATTATAGTAGGTACACTTTAAAAATATTATTTTGTTATAAACTATTTATAGTGATATGATATTATAAGTAATCATAAAATGTCTCAAGTCCCTTTGGTATACGACTAATGTTTTCTAAATGACAACGAAAACGAAATACCTATCTAAAATCGTTTGAGAAGAAAATCGATGTTTTTCTTTTTAAAATCAAATTTTGTTAAATATTTCAATTTTAAATGTCTGTAAATAAATGTTTGCATATTATTAATCATTTTCGATATTTATAAATAATTGCTGTATGAACAACTTATTATGAGGAACCATTCTTTAGCTATTTGACCAAGAAAAAATTGCTTATCAACATTTGTTCTAAATAAAAAAAGTTTAAAAATTTCAAAAGCCTATAAAATATAGCTTAATTCGAAAATAAAATAGATAATTTATTATAATTTTAGCATGAGTGAAATGTTTCAAGTTTCTATGTTTAATATTTTATGAATTACCTATAACAAAATAATAAAAACTGATTGATGAGCATTGATTATTAAAGACGTATAATAATAATAATAATAATAATTAAAATACGCGAATAACTATCTCAAATAATATTTTGTTTTGCTTTAATCTAAACTATTTATTTTTTTAAATTCTAGAAAATAAGCATATTAGGATTTAGAAATTTTGTATTACATTTTCAAATCTTAATTAATAAAACTAAACATTTTTAACCACAAAATAATTCGAGGGATTTGAAATCAAAACGCTTATCAAAAAATGTTTGTATTATACTATTATGTACCTATTTTCATTAATTTTAAAATTGCTGTAAGATACATTTATGAAAAATATTGTATTTCATTTGCAAGGTTTTTGATTTAGTTCATTCTGTTTATAGATATAGGTATCTCGGAAATTATCTAATTTTAACCTCCCACAATACTAACTATATAATATATATAGATACAATTGGCTACCAGAAACTATCCCTTCAAGTGTGATTTGTCTTTGCTGCTTCAAAAAGAAATGACAGACTCAAGAGAAAAAACACAAATCATTGTAAAACCAATGCTCTACTCAGAATAGGTAATTCTACAAAAATAATTTCATATATAACTTTCGAGTTAATGCTGAATGTTTTAATATTCAAACGATATTACCCCGGACATTCAGGTGAAGGTTAGTATTTGGTAAGGAATTGATTATTTTACTCGTAATCTAAGACGAGCAGAGCTGGTTCACCAGATATATAGTCACTTTAACTGTTAAGTACCTAGGTAATCTGTTAATCTTAAATCATAGACGATTTGTGGTACAAATATATTAATTATTTAATCATTGTTAATTTTCTAGAAACAAGAAGGTCAGCTGATAATAAATCATCAACTCGGTGTTGTTTATAATTGTTAACACATTATTAAGATGAGTACATATTTCCGGTTTTATCGATGAAATTACATTGTTGTAAAATGCGTAATGGTTTTCACTTGAAACAATAATTATTATAATATTGAATACGACAATTATAATAATTGTTTTTATTTTGAGTTAACGAAAAATAGTGTTAGGTATTCGAAATAAATCGTAGGTTTATTGCAATTAAACATATCAAGTATTTTATCTAACTTTTTTTTATAATTGGTGCAGTTTAAAATAGGAATAAATTAATTTATTTAACGAGCGATAATTATATTGTGATTTTTATTTATTATTTGCATATTTGACCTATCTATTAAAAAAAAAAATTGATAGAGGTGGTAAAAAGTGGGGATATTTAGTGAACGACTATTATGTTACTATATACCTACGATTATGTTTATTCTATTTAAAAAATAAAATATAAATATTACAATATTTAAACTATGCGTCTCTAATAATATTGCGAATAATACTCACAAGACAGTCACCAACTTCAGAAGCGGACAGTTAACGAACATATGGGCATTGATGACTTCCCTAAGTCAACGAATAAAGGAACAATTACTTACATCGCATCCGAAACTACAACTATTATAATATGTCTCGCCGTCTCGGTGTGTGAACAAGCGGAAATTGGTTTTGGTCGATCCATTCAGAATCACGACATAAGTTACGAGTCGGGAATGACAAGATCTGATATCGTTCGATTTGACACAAATAATGCATCTTGGTGATGGCGCTGTATGGTATTATAATATGTAGGTGTATGTATAATAATAATATGATGGACATGAATGAGAATATGAGATTGGTGTGACTCTACGGGCAATGAATAAGACGTGTCAATATAGCCGATTGTGATAAAGTAATAAATAACAATATAAATAACGCGCTACATTGTTATGATTAACAGTAATTAGTGGAAATTTAAATAATAGTTTTCTCTCTCGTTATCCGCGTGTCGCACACACTATTCACCGATCCGCCAGTGCAAATATTACATAATAATTATTACAAAACCATTCCGTTTGTCGTCGTATTTGATTCGAACGGTGTCTGCCCGCTGTCCAAGTACCATTATTATACGATTCTTGTTTCACTACGTCGACTGTTTCTTCAGAATGGTAAGCAATCATGAAAATTAATAAAATATATTTCACTCTTGTATTCCACCGATAGATACTAGTGTACTACCTATAAAATACATATATAGGTAATATTTAAAGTTTATTTTTAATTATATCTAAATAATTTGCAGTGTAAATAGACAAAATATTAGATATTAAAGTAATCACAAATTAAATGAAGTGAATATTATGATAGAAACTATTAGAGCTGTAAGATTGAAAATTTTCAACAACTGAAAGTTTTCAAGTTCTTTCCAATTTTTCAATTTTTAATAAAATTATAAAATTTTGTAATTGGACTTGTGTATAGTAACAATAACGATAGTGATAAAAAGTCAACTAATTCTTTCATTTTTCCACTCATTGAAGAAACATCATCAATAAATGTTGATGAAATAAAATGTATTTTAAGTACCTACACCAACTATAGGAAGAAGAGAACTATATACATTTTCAGATGATTTAAGCAAATACCAAAATGTATTTTAATATAATATAAGTAATGTATCATACAGTTCATGTACTGATGTACCTAATAAAGATTCAATTAATTCTAAATTCTAGGATTTTTTTTAATTTTTAAGTAATAAGTATATTAAGCAATTAACATTTTTATTTTATACCTAAGTAATAAGTCGGTAAGTGAATAAATTATTAAACAAATAATTAACAAATGGCCTATAATTAAAAAAAAATAAATAATTCAAATTCCATCACAAAAAAAAATAATTTTCAAAATTTTCAGTTTTTGAAAATGTTACGAAATGTTACGAAAATGTACAGCTCTAGAAAATATACAGCTAGAGATAAAGCACACCAATAATGAATATGAATATGAATTAAATGTAAATAGGTACATTGCAGTGTGAGTGTGTATTGCATTGTATGAACTAAATATTAAAATAATTTATAAGAACCAATAAACCTGTACAATCGTATAAATTATACATTGTATTATGTATGCAACGAACTATGAAAGGACCGAAATAATAATAATACAAACGAAAAATCATACTTCATATTGCATATTATTATGTTCTTCATAATATTCACGTCAAGAAAATATATGTATATCAATAACTTGTCTTAGATAAAATATTAATAAACGAAAATAACTTGAGTAATGAAAAAGTTAATCATATTGGACGGAATACGTCTTCGTGTATAGTTTAAATTATGTATATAATTTTCATTTTTTAACATAAGATGATACTCATATTTTTCAGTCAATTTCTTAGTACCTAAGTACTTTTTGTGTATATAATTTGAAAATCTTATAGGCCTAACTTTTACATTTTTGTTAAACATTAAATCTATAATATTTATGTGCGTTTTTTTTTTTACTATTATTGTGGACTAGTGGAGACATTTTCATATTTCGAATCAGAATGTTTTTCAGCACACATTTATGTTAAATATTTAATTCTCAATTTATTGTTATTACATATTTATAAGTATTTAAAATTTAGATGAGCATTGGAACATAAATAATTAACCGGACAGTGAAATCATTCAATTCCCATAAAAATCTTGAAATATATTATGTACTTAATAAAATAGTTTTAAAATAATATGCATTTTCGTGCTATATCTATCACGGTGAACTAAAGTTTCTATTATACTCATTTAATTTTAATTGTTATTACTATAATATTATTTTGTATACTTAAAACATAATTTCTTGTACAGATAAAGTCAATTAAATGTTTGAATTAATATTGTACCGAGACGTTTATGTACCAACCTAATCTATATCCTGGTCCATTTGTAATATATCTAATATTTTAATAACAATGGACAGTTAGAAAAAAACTTTTTTTAACTTTTTATCCAAACAATATATGTGAAAAGGAGATTCAACATGAAAAAAAATAATCTACTAACTAATAATTTAACATTTTTTTTTTTTTTTTTGATAGTGTTTGGAATGTATGGCAAAAATGCTTAAAAACGTAGTAAAGCTTAATGTTTTTATAATAATTTAATAGGGTCTATAAAAGTTTAATAAACCTTATGTTTATGTATACTACTATACTATGTACGGCTGATTGTACCTATATTATAAAAGTACCTACTGGTATCATTTAGTACAGCCTCTGAGCTAATGTTTATAACCGTAAGAAGTGTATATTAAATTAAAAAGTAGCTATTTTCAGTAGGTACATACCTACACGAAAATCGATTATGATAAAAAAAATATTATTTTCGTACATATTTTTTAAATGTGATTAAATACAGTAGGTAAATTATGTGAGGTAGTTACCTACCTGAAAGATATTTTTGAGCAGTTTAACTGTAGAAAAACATTTTAAGAAACGGCATTAGATCTCATACCATTTAAAAATAACATTAATCACAATTTTTTTTATACGATTCCCAACTAACCCGATATTTTTATTTACCTAAATTTTACTATTGATTTATTCGTTTGGTGTAGTGGTTTACCCAGATAGATACTTGATTCCAACGAACAGCTCTAATGAACAAAAATAATTTAGTTGGCAATATTACTAGAGTATCAAATTGGGTCCGAGTACAGGGGCATATACAAGGGGAGGCGAGGGGGGTCAGACCCCCCCCCATTGGCTTTTTATTACCTTAGTAAAAAGTTTTGAGAGGGTGGAGGATTTTCCAATTTCCCCCTCCCATTTAGATATTATGTTGTTTTTTTTTTTTTGATCCCCCCCTTTCAGAAATCATGTCTACGGCACTGTCCTAGTAAATAGTTATAGGCACACATCATTAACATGATAAAACATAATTATATGATCGACGAGAATTAATTTAAATCTGTTTTGCTTTACGATTTATAGATTTCAATCTGGTTCCAGACGGCCGTCTACCTGATGTATACGGCCGTGTTCATCGTGTCGCTGGTCGGCAACGGACTTGTGTGCTATGTCGTCATGTCCTCGACGCAAATGCAATCGGTCACCAACATGTTCATCGTGAACATGGCCGTCGGTGACCTGTTCATGACTCTGTTCTGTGTTCCCTTCCCGTTCGCCGCCTCGTTCCTATTGCAGTATTGGCCGCTGGAAAACTACTTGTGCCAAACCTTCACATTCGGCAAAATCGTCGCCGTTTTGGTAAGTCACATTTGGTGGGTGGTAACCGTCAAAATTAATACCTACCAATTGACAGTGTCAATGTAACTATAAGTAGGCGATTCCATTGAGCAGTAGACAAATTAGTGTCATTTTGTAAAAAAATGTATTTTCATATTTTTTTTGACTTTCATGAGGTTTTTTCTACAAAAAGTAATTATTTCAACTATCGATTAATTTGAACCAACACAAAGCTTCTTCTAGCTCCAAATCAACACACAGCTGTGTGTATAATCGCAACTACAGATTTTTAAGTTCTACTGTTTATCCTTGCCATTCAAGTATAGGTATATAGGTCTGCGTAACACGGCGCATTGTATAAGCAAAATAGGCACATTAATGCGTTCGGGAACATTATTGTGGAATGTTGTGAATGATATCTGTAGTAAAACACCAACGCTTGAAACGTTATTTAAATAGTATGTACATAGGTATATAATATATTATTTTATCTTCGACTATTAATTGTACCCGATAGTCAGCGTTTTTGTCTTGTAGGTATTATGTTTATAATTTAATTTTTGTATGGAAGACTTAACAGGTAACAGCGTAGGTATGACGTGTTAAATGATGTTTTCAAAACTGAGTAAACAGATAAAAGTATATATAATTGGATTGTTTACCAAAATATTGAAAATATTTTAACACAGAAATGCGATAATAGTCCGATATAAAATATTATAATGCATATTGGTGTATTAAAACGTTGTAAATTATTGCCATAATAACTATATACTTGTTGATTTTTTCGAATATTAACAATACGAATAATTTTATTGTCGTGTTTCGTACAGGTGAGTGCATATACTTTGGTGGCCATCAGTCTCAACAGGTATAGAGCGATTATATGGCCACTGAAACAAAGAACTAGAAAGAGCACAGCTAAATACATAATAGCAACTATTTGGACAACGTCTGTCGTTGTAGCCATTCCTTTTTTGCGAGCTACTTCGTTAGATCAGGTAACATTTATTTTTAAGCAGTTAATATTTTATTTATTCATTATATTTTTTTTATTTTTAGAGTACAAAAACGCATGTAATCATTGTATAATACAAACTTTAATTTATTCAAATTAATTACGAAAATAGTATTTAATATTTAAATTTGCACCTCGAATACCTGAAATTTGTCTTCTAACATGAGGGCTTTATTGATTTTGAGTAATAATGCTGTTGATTGGTTTCTGACATATATTGTATAAAATATAGCTAAAATTTGAAACAAAATCAACGAATATATTAAATTAATTAAATTATATTATGAGTAGATACGAAAATTCACCTTATGAAAAAAATACTAAACAAGTTTTAAGTTTAAAGTAACAATAATATAAAGTTTTATAATAAATTAAAACTAATGAATATTTTAATATTTTATAATTTATAGAAAAACTTAAGTTACAACACTTATAAGTTATAACCATATAAATATGTATACATTAAATATTGTGCAAGCATATTACTCTCATTCTAAGCCGTTGTTGTACTTCTCGAAATTTTACTATTTAAATTTCTTACTACTATGAAATGTACAGTCCAATCAAAAATTAATCACATAACGGTCATACAAGATGATGATACTTAGACAACAAATTCCTATTGCGAACTCTGAAATTTAATCAGACATCATCGATATTAAATTAAAAAATATTCTTTTTCTTCTATTATCTGTGTACAAGTATAACTTTGAAATATTTATTTTAAATTAAATTAATTTTTTTATATTAATTTTTTCACACAAGTTTTTACATAAGCTTTAACTAGAATACATGCGTCTGTATAATATTATATTTGACTCGTACCAATTTTATGTACTTATAATACCTATATATTATACATTATACAATATTGTTAAAATTTATTTACTATATTCGGTTTTTATTACTCGTTAGAAATACGACATTTACTTTTGCTCTGACAAGTGGTCAAGTGAATACACCCGACGGTTCTCTAATGCTTCATTATTTGTACTGCAATGCTGTATTCCATTTTCCGTCCTGTTGTTTACTAATGTTCGTATTGGAATTGTCGTGTGGAGTAAAATACCTCCCGGCGAGGCACAAAATCCCAGAGATATTAAGATGGCCAAGTCAATAAGAAAAGTAACACTTTACAAATACTAAGAACGTCAAAATATGTCAAAATTTTTTTTTCGATTTTCATAGATGATAAAAATGATGGCAACTGTGGTCATAGCATTCGTCGTTTGTTGGCTGCCATATGATATCCTTTTGGTAAGTTCTCCATATTTTCTTAATTTTATAGGTAAACATTATACCTTACAGACACTCGCTCCGCTTTAACTATTTATATTAGCTTAAAAATTAAAACGATAAATTATGAAACTTCACTTACCAACCAACACGTGTTTATGTAAAAGTTGATTCAAGTACTGTTTTATTCATGTATGAATCCTCTGAGGAATATTGTATGCTACATGTTTGAAGACATTTTTAAACCAATTCAATAAATAATAAAAAATTATCGTTGTAAAGTGTAATTTAAATTGAAAAAAATGTTTTAAAAATTTAAAGTCAATATAACTATCAATTAATATAAAAAAAAAAACAATTTTCTCCAACATATCGTGCAAATTATATTATGTAATATTATAACAAGACGGTCCACTAAGTCATTTTGAATAAATTAAAAAATTGTCCTTATCACCCTTGACATAGGCATGTGAGGTATAATAAATTAAAACGATCAGGACAATTTTTTGTACGTGTTTGTAGTACAGTTATTAGCATTTTTTTAATATTTAAAATGTTTATATTATAGATATAACCTACACGAATTTAAATTAAAACTAATTAAATTTTAATTTATAACTGCTTTGCACTCTTGTATATACGCATAATATAATACCTAGTACTATAATTTGATTTATCGATCGATTTTCTCAACTGAACTGTGCGCGATTTGCATTTGGTAATAATATACCTAATTAATATACACAATACCATACTTTTGAGAGACTCGTCCGTCTCCGAATATGATACAGCGATGGATGACGATGGTACCTACTATAACCATCATCAATTATAGTAAATCGTTTAAAAAATGTAGGTCGATATTATTATCGTAAACGTTTTTGATATAAAGTATCTACCCATACACTGATACACAATATGGGCTCATACTAGTTGCCTAATCTAACCGAGGTCACACATAGGTCGATCGATGATTGATTGAATAATCCATAGTGTACGATTTGCCTCCCAAATTTTTTTCGTAAATAAAAAGGTTATATAGTACTATAGTTGCTTCCCAGTGGTATAGGTAGTAAATTCACGGTAAAAGTGATTTAGACATATTTTGTAAGCACCCAAAATAGATTGTTTGTTAATGTTGGGCCTCGGTTACGGTTGGTTGAGAATCACGTGTATGTGGGGCGAGGATTCGCCACTATAAATACCCCGGGTGGTCACCCATCCGGGAACTAGCGACGCCGGCCGGTGATTGACCTCGGAACACGTTACGATGGCCAAGGCCGGCCACCGAGCCACTTCAGGCCCCTCCCACTATTATTGTTATATATATTATCCCTACATTATTATCATAATATATGATTATTGTGGTACCCGTGTTCCGCACAATGTCGCAGGTGTTGAGGGCGTTCGGGATTTCGCTGCGTGAGTGGAGCAACCAGCCGTACGTGTGGTTCGCGTTCCACTGGCTGGCCATATCGCACACGTGTTACAACCCGCTCATCTACTTCTGCATGAACACCCGGTACCGGGCCGGTTTCGTGTCGGCATTGCGCAGCGTGCCGGGGGGACTCGGGCACGTGCCGGCCCGCCGGGACGGCGACGGCCTGCCCGGACCCGGTTGGCCGCGCACTCGGTCCGAGGTTCTCGTTCGACAGTTCCGGCTGCGCGCCTCGTCTGAAGTTCTCGTTCGACAGTTCGGGCTGCGCGCCCCGTCCGAGGTTCTCGTCTGACAGTTCCGGACGCTCGCCGGCGCCGATTTCCGCGTCGGATGTGATACCATATAGTACCTGTACCTACCTATCAATATTATGACGTCACACGCTTTCCGGATATACCCGAAAAACTTCGTTTGGCTTAAGCGATATTCTTATTATATACATAAGTAGGGTTTGGATTTCAAGGCAATATTATAAGTAAACTGTATAATAAGCACTGAAAATGTGGAAAAAATCATTTGTGGAAATTTAAATGTGGAAAAACAACCAAACGACAATCGACAAATGTCAACTGACAAATAATCTTGAATCTACGCGTTAAGAACATATTTTTTTTAAATCTATAGACAGGTAGCAGGGATTAATGTACTTTCATAAATGTTAAATTAACTTGAATCAAAATATACTCGACAAATATCGCCGATAACTCATGGGAAACAATGTTAAACATAACACCGACCATGCGTCGTCTTCACGAGGTCTTATCGATATGTACCGTCAATACGTATATATAGTATATACAACTATCAAATCCATTGAAAATTAAACACAATTAAATTTAAAAGAGAAAATAGCAAAAAGACGCAACAAATATTACTTCATTATCTTAGAAATTAAATAAAACACATTTTGATATAAAAATATTTTTCTATTATAAAAAAAAAAGTAAATTGCCTTCAAATCCGAACCATTTATAATACATATTATGTATAGCGATGAGTGTCATGTGTGTATAATAATCCATATCCGCTGCAACGCGGAACAAAATGAACAAAATCCATTTGTGCTGTACAATTATTTTTATTTTTTGATATTATTGTTACCTATGTATTGTTATGTATAATATTATAATGAATATAACAGGAGCTGGGAATAATAAAGTGTATATTATACTTCAAAAGTGTTAAAGACTTATAGGTACCCGAGCTCCGACACTTGTAGCTTTGCGGGATTGTAAATTTTATTGACATAATAATTATTATTGGTTAAATAACTATAAGTTGTGCTTTACAATTAAATTACTATATAGACATCATCTTCGACACTATATTATTTGTTAACATGCACCCGGTTACCCTGACGAGAGTGCCCATCGTTTCCCATTTTCGTGGTTCTATTTTGAGCGATCTGCAGTGTTGACATTATAACATATTATGATTCCCTTCGTGATATTGTTCTTTATTTTAGTTGTAATACAAATCTTAATAATATTAATTTTAACGGATTATAACGTAATATAATGAATGTTTTGTTCTGCAGCAAGCTTTTAATTAGCAGCCGACAATGTTATACCTATTATATGTGTCAATATAATAAAAAAGATTTCAGTGTTTGGCAGTGTGATTTGGATTTCAGCCGTCCGATATATTATTTTATTATTATATTGTTATAATAAATTGTATTGTATATTATTATTTATTATAATGTATAATACCTATTAGTACGCTCTCGGCTACTCGAGTGTGTGACTGTCTTCCGTCGAAGTCCATCGAAGTCTCTGTCTTAAATTCTAAGGACATAAGTGGACCTAATCGAGTGAGTGCAAAGTAAATCCTTGTATTATATTATGTGCAGCATATTAATATTTGACATCTATCTGATATAGTCGGGTCTAGTATGACCGTTCGCTAAGTTGGTAAAGAGGATTATAATATTATAATGTCATGTGTTACCTATAAATATAATATTTATATAGACTACCGCATGATTACCACACTAGCAATAGTAGTATAACACTGCTGATTGAATACTGAATAGGTATAGTGTCCATCATAGTGTTCTATATAAATCGTGTTTTGTGAATACAATAAAGTACGATAAAAAAATATTTGTGCACTCTTGCGCTGTTTGATTTATTTGTGTCACGAGCTAAATCTATAATCGTCTTACCATCGGTAATATCTAAGTCGACGACCAATATCTTTTTAACTTTAGCTTTTTACTTTACGTGATTTAAGATGGCATAGTCGTATATAGTTTCACGTCCGTGTCTTTTACACCTTATCGACCACAGGTAATAATTTTCCAGCAAACATCAGTCCCAAGACTTCATCGACCACAAATAGTGATTCCTAGAGCAGTTCATTGTCAAGGTAAGGCGTTAACGTTTACAAGAAATGTTTAACACACAATTTGGTAGGAAACTCTTTAATTAGATTAAAAAAATAACTCACTTGAGCTGTGTTACAACAATCGTCGTTTGTCCACGTACAACATTTCCACAAACACTCTTACCGAACTCCGCGTCAGAAAAGAGACTCGTATCTATGTAGATAATATAATGGTTTGATTTTTTTTTTAATGGTATCTCTCAATCTAAAGTAGTATGTATAATGTATATGTATAATGTATAGTGTAGGAAATGCATCCATTCGATCGAGGAAAATTTGGTATTAAAAAAAGTTTTTTAAAGATTATTCACACATTTCACTATAGGTACCTACACACACTTACTTGATCACAGTTTTAAAAAACCAATACAATATGTCCTATGTAATATGTTCTACAGCATATCAAAAACGAGGAGACTCCAAGTCCTTTTTATAATTTTCGTATGCTTGTATTATTACATAATGTGATACAATTTTAAATTACATAATGTTCAATCAATCATTAGTACCTAACACTTGAGTGTTTTTAAATAATAAATAAAATGTGGAACTTATTTGTTTCAGATATAAAAATTTAAAAGGGATAAGTCGTTATATGAATGAAATTTGAGCATGAACATAAAAACTGAATACATATTGTCTAAATCGAATCTCGGTGAATGCTATTAGAGGGTATAGTAAAACTCCACATCGCTAACACAGTCAGATTTGAACAAAGGTACCTAATGTTGTTTTCATAAGTACAGTATAGGTCCTTTCTAGGTTATATTTTATTGCCTATTATAATGTAAATAGTAAAATATATAAATAAATATTATTGAGCAATTTTTTAGCACCAATATTTACATCCATCTAATTTTCAAAAACACACGAGAAATATTATCATTAAAAACCCCATTCCTGTTTTTCTGATAACAATATAAATAACAATTATATACTTAGTATTTTGGTTAACCTCAGATTAGAACTTAGAATTTTGTAAATCTCGATTATTATACTCGAGGGCCGTGACAACACTCATAATATATTGTGTAGATATCATAATTTTGTTATATTTTGTTTTTCAATGACATGTCTCTAAAAGTAATTTGATGTGTCATGCCGTCATGGCGTGTCACATGATCGCTGCATGCTTACTCCTGTTCTAAATATATTAGGTACCTAATCACAAGTTATGCTCGACAGAGCTGTTCTATTTATTTGAAGTGATAGCGTGTCACTCGGTAAACTCTTCGCCAACTGTACAGAGGAGCATTAAACCTGCTTATCCGTGTTTTTTTTTTTAAATTTAATTTTAATATGAGTAGAAGGCGAAAAAAATTAAGCGGTGGAATTTCGGAAAGGAGAAAAAATACATTTTTTTGTGATGGGTAGAACACACTTCTGTGTGTATAGTAGCCGAGAGTGGCATTTTAAAATCCACCCCCATTCGTCATATTCCAGAACAAGGAATACACATATGCTTAGTGCTTACACGTATGTAATTGTATGCGCATAAACATTATTTTTACGGTGAGTTTATGCTGTCATACTGAAGACAGTTTTTTTTAAACAGTAGACTTTTATAATATTAATATTGTATTTTAACTGTATTTAATAACATAATATTAACGTTATTATTTTACATTCAAACGGAATCGTTCACACAAATATATTACACTTAATTATTTTAATAGTACATATTTCCATCAAATTACACAGCATAAAATCATGAGACATCACACGTGTAGGACACGTGTGATGCAACTGACGTGGGTACAATAAGCTGGATTACTTAAACCTGGATATAATATAATATAGATAGGTATAGACACGCTTGGTGTCTACGTTTATTTTTGTTTTTTGAAAAATCACCGGGAGAAAATGGGTTTGGATGATGAGTCTCGAAGTGTAGGTTTTTGTAAGTAAAAATAATTTTCAATTACGTCATTCGTGGAGTGGTCGAAGTGGTTTTTCATCCCTTCACATAATACTATCGTACATTTTTTCAATAAAATCACATCCCTCCCGAAAAAATAGTAATTTTAAACTATTACAATAATATCTGCGCATTGTTCATGTTTTCACAAAAACCAAGACTTTCTCATCTCTATAATCGTTGCTTTAAACAAAAAAAAATTAACAAAAAATTGTTTTTATTATTATACAAGTTTTTAAAGAGGACGAAACATGACGCGTAGATTTGAACTGTTAAATCACTCTACTCCAACTTGTTTCGAACCAATTTGACCATTTCACAATAACGATAAAGTACATATTATAGACAAAGCTTATACTCGATACTCTTTGATTTATACGATAAAAGATAACATTATAGGAAAATGAATTTTGGACGAGAAGACGCGTCTCGCATTAACAGTAAAAATAGTGATCATAATTGATAGGAAGTAACAACTTTTGAATCCAAAAACTGCACACTTTAGAAGAAATACAGTACGACACCACACATTTTTAGTAGGTTAAAACAGCACATTTTTTTTTAAAAAAGACTGTTGTATTTAAAAACCACACACTTTCTAATTAATTTCTAATTTGGCAAAACGCTATATTTTTACAACATAAAATGCTTTATTTATAACTTATGTTTATAAAAATAAAAATAAATGAATAAAAATGTATAGAATAAATAACCTACTGTTTGATGGACGTCGTTATCGTGCCCGACTTAAAAAAAATTGATACGATCTCTTTAAAAATTAATGAAAGACATTTGTTTTAAGCACTTTACATTATGTACTCATTTTATACCGATACACACGCGAATACAACTAAATAATCTGCTACTAATTGCGACTAAAATTTCATAAATTTCATACGTCATGATTATAATCGTAGGCGGTACCCATAATGTTATCAACATAACTAAATGTGACAAAATGTCAAAATTACAAAATGCGGTCTATACATTAAAAAAAGTGTGATTGATATTACTTTTTTATCAAACTAAAAATGTGCGGAATTTTTCCATAGGTATACCATAGGCGGCATTTGGATGCGATGGGTGTACGATTTCCCTCTCATATTGGTATTATTCAAAGCGGTCTAACCTTCCAAGGCTGTAAAATTTAAAACTAATGGATTATGAGTATACCTACCTATAGCCATAATATTGCAATGCAATTTGGTTTTGCGGCGCCGTGCCAGTGTTTTCAATTCGTATTTCTATTTTTGAAATATTTATTTTGTATTTTAAATGTTTGCATAGGAAAATAATTTTAAAAAAAATTATCAACGAAATATTTTGATTGTCTTTGCATTAGTTAATGCTCGACAAATATTTTCAATAATTTCCCATGAATACCGTTGAATTTATTTTTTTGTAATTTAAATTAATCAAATTTATGATTGGTATAACGTTAAATATATTAAAATTTAATTTTGGATGGACTCTTCGTTCAAGATAAAACTAAAATCTTCTAATTTCTGTGGTTTCGTCATCATATTATAAACGGTGAATTAATGAGCATTTATTCTACACTTTTACAGGCACATCAAGTCATTTATTATAGTCGCTCTAGAAAAACGGTGGTTTAAATATGTATACAACGATATTAACAATTTGTCGCTTTTTGGGGTAACTGTGGTACAATTCTGCACCCTCTTCCCCCCCCGGTATAATATTATGTTTGCCAAGCGCCGCCTATTTATGACTGACATAAATATTATAAAGTGTGCGGTTTTCGTGTCCGGCCGACCGCCGCCGCGGAGCCTAAGTCAAAAGCGTGCGGTTATCCGTCTCGACCGCACCGTGAAAACTGCCCTTTCCCGGATGTCCGGCCACCGCCGGCGACCGCGACGTCGCGCGAGCGGTTCCGGCGGCGCTCAGAGCGTTTCCTCGTGCCAGTTCCGGCGGCTCCGGCCGTAAGCCGCGGGCCGCCCGTTGAACGACTTGAGCCGCGACTTGACCGACACGAACGACGACGACGTGTTGATCCGGTGCAGGCCGTCCGCCTGGCTTTGGTCGTTGTGGCTGTTGTAGTGGTGCGACTGGTGCTGTTGGGCCCGCAGGTAACCGCCCAAGCACCGGCTGAACCCGGGAACGTTGCGCAGAACTGCCGCGAAACCGGCCCGGTACCGGGTGTTCATCCAGCAGTAGATCAGCGGGTTGTAACACGTGTGCGACATGGCCAGCCAGTGGAACAGGAACCAGACGTACGGCAGGCTGCTCCACGAGCTCAGCGACGGTTCGTGGTCCCACAGGATCTGTGACACACACAAACATATTATATATTATGAATTATTTATGATATAAGCATTATTGTTCTGTGATATAATAGCGTTATCGTTTATCGTTGTGGGTCGGGTGACACGCATTGGTGACGATAACGATTGGCCGCATCATCGTTATAAGTCATACTAATATTTATTGTTACTTTAACACTTTATTAATTAAGAGTTGAATTTAAATAATGAAATTACTACTACAGCGTTACTGCTAAAGTAATTTCGTTACAGCAATTTGTAACTTTTGTTAAGTTACTATACCCAACACTGGTAATAGGTACCTATGGTATGTCATGTTAGTATTAGACCGAATAGGCGACCACTGTATTATTAAGGATAACATCCTTGTGAATGAATCGTTTGTATACCCAAGTCATTGCCTGCGTATGATAATAAAATACTATGGTTCGAGTACGTATTATTTAATTTTATAATACTTCTTCAGTAAAAAAACCATCTCTTTTTATACTTAATAATTTACTGAAATACTATAAGTAGGTTTGGCAATTTCTTTGACAATTTTTTATGCGTATCAGCCGAAACTCCCATTTATAATCGTACTTTAGTTATGTCAGATAGCTGTCACATAGTATTTTGATGTATTTATTTTTGGAAATATAAAAACGTTTTTCGTAAAATATAATATAAACGTAATTCCTATGGAGTAACGAGTCATTTTCCAAGTTACCTATTGAATTAAGTTATGAATGACAAAAACTAGGGGCTAGGATATTCGAGAAAAATTAAAAACCATTAAAATTTATTTACGATTCTGAAACATTTTATAGTAAATAATAATCAACAATATTTTTAAACATCCCAAGAATTAATTCGTGTGTCTTATACATTTTGTTCATGTATAACATTAAGTCATTAACAATGTACCTACTAACCTACTGCCTAGGTACTTATTATCTATTATGGAATATCGATACTGATTTTGTAATTATTTAAAAAAAAAAGTAACTGGAGGTTACGGTTGGTTGGAACACTTGTACCTATATGTAGCGTGGATTTGTCACTAAAAACCCTGGTGGAATATTGCCTAAATACGACCTCTTAAAAATGGCACTCTCTCGACAGCCTTAAGATTTAGTTTATTTTATTATCATTTCCGTCTAGAAATCGCGGATGTGTAGGATTTCAGAAAGATATAGCGATATTCGACGCCGCGGGTGTACCTACCTAAGTAAATTACTTCGCTAAACGTACGAGGGGACAAAAAAAAAAAAGGAAGGAGCAGTCTTCTGCCGGAGTCAAGGGTTCGGGTGCGAACACGTCTATAATATACTGCAGCTGCTATGTATATAGTTTAGTGTTCTAATATTTCAGCGTCGTTACCAGTTATATATTATTATATCTTAGACGCAAAACGTTTTCGCACTCCACTCCGCCGACTCTGGTTTCACTCGCTCAGCTACGTCTATGTAAAGCACACGAGATTGCCCCTATTCCATCAAGTCCGGCGATAAAGTGGTGAAAATATCGCGTGGGCGTGTGCGGGTTAAGTGTCCGCGACGAGGAAATAATGCGGTTGCCGCGGTCGCTTTGGTAACCGAAGTGATTATGTTTACGCGTGTGTGTGCGACCGGACGACCGAGAGAGAGGGCAACGGTAGGGGAGGGTCATCATTATAATATACGTCGTAGAGGAGATATTAGATTCACGGGGTTTTGAGCATAATAATAGGTATACGGAGGGAGAGACGCCACGTAGCTTATAATATAGGTATATGTACACAATGGCCGAATTGATAATGCCATAATATAGGAATTAATAAGAATATAATAGGCGCGGGCGGAGCAATAATCAAACACAACAAAAGATTTGTACCTATATACTTATAGCGTATTATGTGATTACAATTAATAAGCGCCGCGAGATGTAAAAAGAGTAAAAAAGGTCATCATCGCGAAACGAACAATAAGGAAAGAAACGCATTTAAGAGTAGGCCTCGCCACGGCTACAATTACTTAAGGGGCAAAATTTAGACGATTTATATTCTCGTCTTAGGGTTCTATGTGTTGGTCGTAAATGACTATTCTGCCGTGTTACGCAGGATAACTCGGATTTTTCGTGAAAAACGAGATTTTTGTTTTTACAGATAATATTTATGGTTACATATATAGGTACCTATTTTTTATGTAAAAATATCGTATTTCCCATTAAAAGCCATCTTAAAATTCAATTTAAAATAAGATAATATGCGGTACCCAAGTCCAATATAATATTTGATGTCTTGTAAGCAAACACTCTGTGGTCTGTATATCACATGAAAAATAATGGAGTTACAGTGTTTTG
Organism: Macrosiphum euphorbiae; assembly: GCA_949089665.1. Lineage (NCBI taxonomy): Eukaryota > Metazoa > Arthropoda > Insecta > Hemiptera > Aphididae > Macrosiphum > Macrosiphum euphorbiae. Next base: position 18,173,738 of record CARXXK010000005.1, read on the forward strand.
GCTTATGTTCATAAACATTGGAGAAAAAGGGTAGGTATTAACGTGACGTAAACTTTGGCCACATTTTATAAATTAAATGACGATGATTTGGTATAATATTTTTCGATTTAATAAACTGATATTGTTAAGATTATATGGTTTGATGGCCATCATTGTTTATCCTTATCGTTATTATAATGATGTGCTGGTTCATATTATAATCAATCAAATTAGTGAATTTATAATTATTTTATTGATAAAACTGGAGTTACAGGTTTTTGTACATACAAACAATGTTGTATGATTATAGGCTAAAACAAAGTATGTCCAAAAGCGTCTAAGAAATAATCCGGTAAGTCCATATTATTATGAAGTTATCAATTCCTCGCTTAGTAAATACTCCGATGTTAATTTTAAGATCAGTCCATTTTCTAATTAAAAAATTCAAAAAGTTGAAATAAAAAGTGTTCAACCGATTTTAGATGTAAAATTGTATAATATATCACCTCAAGTTTTGATACATTTTTTTGTAGGCTTGATAAACTATTAAAAAATATATTTCGCTGTTTTTATACAATCGTATTGACTGGAGTCATTCTGTTTTGTCTTAGCACGACGTCTATGAAGTTGGCCCACCCACTTTGGCGTGGCGACTCAAAATCTTCAGCAACAGTAAGTTTGAGAGTTAATTGCCAAAATTCATGGACGTCTTAGCTAGTATGAGTGAAATTCAATGCGGGTACCACTCTTGTACACTTATGCACATGTCAATAACTCGATAAAAATTTCAAATTCACTATACAAATTTTACGACAACTTACTTATTGTTTTGACGCAATTAAAGATAGTTATAACGTTGTCCGATTTTGATCCTGAAAAATATTTGTATTCACCAGGAAAATGTATGCATATCGCAACAAACCCTTTCCGTTTTTCATATTAATTGTAATTTTAATTACGATTTGAAAAAATTCATATTTTCAAGTTTTTGACAATAGTTCACAATAATATAAGAATATTGATTTTTACAAAGTGTCCCGTACAAGATATCTATGGACAATTTTGTGTCGACTTAAATTTTTTTTCAGAACCAAAATCGGTCAACGTAAACTAACTTTAATTTTGTCTAAGCTTGAGGTGTTTTGAGAAACAATTGCAGGTGGCAGTAGCGAGGTATCTTGTCCGATTTTGATTCTGAAAAATAGTTGTATTCAGCAGGAAAATGTATGCATATCGCAACAAACCCTTTCCGTTTTTAATCTTAATTATGATTTGAAAAAATTCATATTTTCAAGTTTTTGACAATAGTTCACAATAATATAAGAATATTGATTTTTACAAAGTGTCCCGTACAAGATATCTATGGACAATTTTGTGTCGACTTCAATTTTTTTTCAGAACCAAAATCGGTCAACGTAAACTAACTTTAATTTTGTCTAAGCTTGAGGTGTTTTGAGATACAATTGGTGGCAGTAGCAAGGTACCTTAACAGGTCGTATATGTATAAAAAACGCTGTTAGTCGAGAGTCAGTGAGTTTATTTAATAGATGCTGTTTTTAAACATGAGATTATATTATTATGATGGTTTGATAATACGTGGCTGAGTGGCTCATACATCGATTACACATTTATTGCCTCAAACAAAATATGCTTTTTTTTAATAAAATCTCTAAATTAATATTATAATTAATTTACAATTATAGGCGTTCAATCAAATAAATCATTTAAAAGTAATGCAAACCGGTAATCTGTTGACAGGAAATGTGTAAAATTTAAATCGTTTTTCCAGTAGACTAGTCTACAGCTGTGCTCGAAAAATCAAATAAATCAAATTATAAATGCATTATACATAATATTGTAATACTATGTTTTGGCGTCTGAAACAACCTAGGCCAAATTTTAGAGACGCAATAATTATCAATCTTAATGAAAACATTGTTGTTGTCTTTAAATTTTAATATTGAATAATATTATTATTGACAATTTTTTTTTGTGAAAATGTTGTGACAATACAGTTTACTATAGTTCTACAGTTTCACGTCTCGAAACACCACGGTGTATACCTAAGTAGTGAACTGTATTGGCACAATAAGTGTTCATCATTGAAAAATGTCAATGGTGGTGCTGGGGGGGGAGGGGGGATTAACACACAAACCCTCTCCCCTGGCTACAACAATGATGTTAGCCGCCAGGTCTATGAAACTCAAACTATATGATGAACATATTATGAGCACATAATTTAACGTTATTCATAATGTGTGGAACTTTTTTTCTCAAACCGTTTATTATAATTTTATTATTGTACTCTAAGTTTTAATAGTTTTACGCGTGAACGAAATTATTGTATCAAATATGTGTTATAAGATGAAGCACTAAAGAGAGGGGCTACGAGAAAACGAACAGATTTTTTTAAACAAAGGCCTTTAATAAGCAACAACATAAATCCCTTGCAAAAAAATTTACATTTATGCAAATTATTCAACACCTAATAAGTAGATGTTAGACCAAATGAAATTATTGTGGTAGGATTTATCGTAAAAATTTGTCACAATAAGTATACCTATCTAAAGAAACGAATTGAATCAAAAGTTTCAACACTAAATAAAGAATGATTAACTCTGCAGTGTATCGTAATCTCGCTGTGAACGTTTTATATAATTCTTCCAAAACTATTCAAAAACTTTAAGTTGTTTTATATATAGTTGTAAAACATCTTAATTTATTGTCTATTGTCACGGAAATACCATGTAAAATTGAGAAACTCATATTGTTCCAAGTATTTAGAATTTACTTTCTTCTATTTCTTTAGTTTGTTACGATAGGGGTATTACATTCCTAAAACGTCTTACGGAATGATATCCTAGATAATTATAAATTGCTTATAATATTGTTGGATTTGATTTGGTCTACGTCATAATACGAAAAAAAAAAAAAATTAACAGTAAAATATAAACTTGGTACAATCAATGTTCATTGTTATATTTTTATTTATGAGTCTATAAATTTTAACGTTTGATTTTCGATTAAAAAACACAATTTTTTATATTATATTCCTCTAGTTTATTTATTAAACATTAAAACAATTATCAACGATCTGTTATAGTGTAGTGTACAAATGTGTTTTGAATTTTGAAGTAAAACTTCTTTCTTGAGGTGTGAGTGGAAAAAAATCGTAACGAAAAATGAAACGACACGTTTGTTTATTTATTTATTCTACAAGTAATGCACAGCGTTCTCCCTAATTTACTTATAATTTCACGGACCCCAATACTTATGAAAGAAGTTTTACTTCCCCAGATAGTGTAATGGTGGGTTCACGCACTCTCATAATTAAATATTATTTCGATTTATAGTAATTTAAAACATCTGATAATATATTTCCTTGGAAGCACCAACCAACATAGACAAAATTATTTTGTTTCAAACAAGCCGCACTCAGTTTATACATCATATTATACCTACTTTTCTGAGCTAGCTATACGCTGCATATATTATTATGTCATACACAACATATTAGATCTGTTCAATAATATGACTTATCGCCGCGCAAGATTTGTTATGCCCAAACCGGAGACTTGCGATTGGACGCTTAGTAGTGTCGACGACAAGAAGATGGCCGTAGGAGCGATGCACTCTGTCGAGTCCAGCCGTTGCGATGCAACTTGTATTTTCATGTCAGATCTGCCTTGGCCGTGGATCGTCCAGCGAGCAGTGTCCTTCACGGCAACCGCATCGTCGTTTGTGGGTCATCTGACTGCCGTCCTGTGCTCCTTGTCCGGGGTCGAGGACGACGAATCGACAAACGTTCGTATACTGGTCGGGAACGACCACTTCGACTCCATGACGGTCCACGGTGGGCGGTTGTTGGACGACTTGGAGCGTGCCGCGAATGTCGTGACAGGTGGTTACGAGGTGTACCCGTTGATCGGCGAAACAGCTGTTCACGTCGTCGGCCGACCGACGGCGGTCGCGAAGTTTGCCTGTCTGCTGGACGAGTCGCTGTGCGATGAGACAGGGGCGGTCGTGGCCGACGGTCGGCTCGTCGTGAACCGACAGCCGATCGAACAACGAATCGGCACTGCGACTTTCGGAACTGCCGCAAGATGGCCTTTTCGAGTGCCCGTTCGAAATGTCCGGCGTGTAGTCACATCGTCCCCCAGGATTGTCACACAGCCATCACGACCAGAATACGTGGTAACCGATCGGCCGATCGTGGAACACTCTTCGCGGTCACTGGTAACTGAACCATCGACCAGGTGTGTATCGGCTCGGAGTAGACCCCAGGCCATGTACAAGGCCGCATGTACATGGGGATGACGGCCGCCTCGAAACGTTGCTAACATTGTATGTAAGGCTGTCCACATCATTGACTATGTGTTATTCTCTTGTTTTTATTATTTTTTATCGATATGTTAAATACACCAAGAAAACCCATAAGCAATATCACCTTCTTAAGCCGTGAAAATTAAAGATTTTTGTATTGGTAAATCGGCACTTATAATTAACAATGATATAAAGTGTCGTCAGTTTTTACGCGTCAAGTGAACAGTTTAATTTTTTATATTTTTTGCCATAAATTAATCTCATTTACCATTTATCATCACGGTGCTGTTAGGTATTTACAATTCACTGGTTATACATATACCTATTCACGTAAAATATTGTGTGAACTGTGTTGTTTTGTTGATATCTTATGATTTACTAGCTGATCCCGTGCACTTCGTTTCCCGTTAAATGTACCAACTCTATATGACTCAAACATTGTTCAATGCGTTATTTAATATTCGGTGTATGATGTTCTAGATTTATCTTAACTTTTCTGTTGCCCGGAATAAAAATTCTGAATTGCAGCAGTACATTATCAGATAGGTAATTTACCTGCGGTAGATCGCGGACCCCGTGCTGTTTGTACGTAAGTGTATGATTTAACTCAAAAAGTATACCAAAGTTATACCAAGTTTGACGTTTTTACTTAATTCCACCTACCTATAAATCCTAACCTAACCTAACCGTACTAAAATCCGATGAATAAAAAAAACCAAATTTAACCCTTTTTAAATTAGCGTATCTTCTTCCCATAGGTCTAATCTAAACACCGTCATTCATTTATATATAAAATATATTTACAAAAAATAATAATACAAATCAACAAACATGCCCGATTAACCAATAGCAACCAATATAATATAATACACCATAGAGTAAATAAAGACAACGGTATCGAGTTAAAATCCCAGACATCAATAAATAGTTTTTGCAGTTTTTCTAATTATTCGGTGGACTTTTTAAAAATTTTCTTTCGTAAAAACCTTCACCTGGCAATTACGAACATCTTAAACAAAATTTTAGCAAAATCGGCCCAGCCGTTCTCAACTGATGCAATTTCGAATTTTTTGTCTCCATTTATATATATATATGTTACGGTAAATGATGTTACATCGGAAATTAACGTTATTCGCCGGTTGTTTACGTTATTTACCTACGAATGTGGGAATTATCGTTATTTTCTAGTGAATAACGTTAATAACCGTATGATTTGGGAAATGTTGATTTTATTTTAAAATAATGTCCAACGAGCAATGATTAAGTGATCGCTAAACTAATTGTGGTACTAATTGGGTAAATCAATAACACTTCATCGGCCACAGATAAGGTGGACACTGGGCCTATTCAGTATACAATTACTATACATATTATAACATCGGTATAGCCGTGGAGATTACATTTGAAAATATCATACGTAACGAAAATGTATATAGATTATTACTTTAGTATGTGTACAACTGTCGTCGTATTTACCACTTATTTAAAATGGCTATCGATATTCAAACTGTTCGCACAACTTTCAACGAAAAAATGAAAATTATTCTTACGAGCAAACGAGATGATAATAACTCATTTTTGTCTACTAAAGACTACAATGATGTTATTGAACAAGTTAAAAAATCAAAAATGTGTTTAAAAACTGTCGGTGAAGCTAAAACAATGAAGGACTATCGTGTAGTACGTAAGTACGATACATTAAAAATAAATGGAAAAGAACGTCTTATTAGACCAGTAGACGAAAAAAATGTTGTATTGTATTACGTTAAAATTGACGAACTGTTTGATATTCTTCACGAAACACATTCTGCCATCGGCCACGGAGGACGAAATCGTATGATGGCAGAACTGAAAAATAAATATTGCAATATAACAAACGAAACAGTTATGGTTTATTTAAAATTATGTGTTCAATGTCAGAAAAAAGCAGTGCACCCAAGAAGAGAATTAGTATCCAAACCAATTTTAGAGTCAACTTTCAACTCACGGGCACAAGTTGACCTTATAGACATGTAATCTCAACATTATAATGACTATCGTTTCATAATGAATTACCAGGATCATTTGACTAAGTACGTAATATTGAAACCCTTAAAATCAAAACGCGTTGAAGAAATCGCTTATAATCTTATCGATATTTATACGTTATTTGGGGCACCTGAAATATTGCAATCCGATAACGGGAGAGAATTCGTTAATTCGGTGATTAATGAACTTCATATAATGTGGAATGAAGTCAAAATCGTTCACGGAAAGCCAAGACATAGTCAAAGTCAAGGGTCAGTTGAACGAGCCAATAGAGACGTCCAAGAAATGCTAGCTGCTTGGATGGGTGATAATAATAGTTCCGATTGGCCATCCGCATTAAGATTTATTCACTTAAAAAAAAATAGAGCTTTTCATTCAGGTACTATTAAGTATTAACATTTTACTTATTTTTATTAATATTGATAGACAGTTGACACTGAGGGAAGCAGCTAGTAATAGTTCGGTTGCGGGCCCTCAAGGGTACCAGCATTGCCATTGCAAGACTGGTTGTAATAATAAACGTTGTGCCTGCCGCGGGGCTGAAAAATAAATTATGTAATAGTAAATGTCATGGGAGTACAAATTGTAAAAACAAATAAAAAATAATAAAGCATTTTTTCTATTTTTAATAATACCTATTTTGTAGTAGGTATTTGAGATTCACGTGCATATCTGGTCTATAACAACAATTACCTGTGTATTTGGTCATTAATGTGATTATCCGGTTTATAACGATAATTACCTGTGTATTTGGTAAATAACGTTAATAACCGGTGAATTACGTTAATTTCCATTTAACATCATTTACCGTAACATATATATATATATATATATATAGATGACTAGGACGATTTCTGATTAAACTTCGAGTTATTGTTATACAACAAAATTACATTCAACATTTTTTTATTACAGTGTTAATAATTTATGAGGTAGGTACCTTGTACTAAATTGTCAATCTACTTGACTATAAACATCAATTCATTATTTTTATCGTTATTCACAAGAAAAAAATTCAAATTTTCACAAAAAGATCTAATAATAATTTTTGAATTGTTTAAATTGTTAAGCATCTAGGTTGTTCACTTTTGCGAAATAACAAAATCGATTTTGCCGAAAACAGGGTTTGCTGATAAATTCATGTTATACACGATTTTTTTTCACTCCTAATAATTGTAAATGAAAGTACTGCGTGAATGTTTTTTTAAAATTTTTTTTTTACTTTTGACCACCGAAGTAAGTATCGCTACACTTACTTTGTTACGAGAACAGATTTTAAAGTCAAGGATTAATCTTGATGAATTTTTTCTACTATAAAATGTTTTTTCAGACACAAAAATAAACAACTAAAAAAACACACATCATTACGTTAAAACCAATACGTTTGCTATATATTATATATTTCCTCTAAATAATAACGAATAAATAAAATACTTTAGCTATACTTCTTAAAAAATTTTACACAGTGGATACCGAAGTCAAAATTAAATGATCACAAATAAATAGGTAGTTACGAGTTATTTAGAAAATATTATAGTAACTATGTATACAGAATTACAGACTGTACCTATAGCAATGTAGGCATATAATATATAGTATAATGGATCTTGCTCAAGCGCCCTTCAAAAAATATATTTGTATTTTGTTCATAAATTTTGGATAGTAATATTATTTATGTCAAAGTTATCTTGTATGATTTGTGACTTTTAAGTAACAGATCTAACGGTAAAAATACCAAGATATCAATACTATGGACTATATGGTAAGAATACCTGTCTGATCATTCACTTCTAACGCGTTTCTTTTGAATTTATTCCTTCCAAATTTCCAAAGTGCATGTGTTTTTTTTTTACCGGGAGATTAGTAGTCCAGAAATATACTTTATACTTGGGTATAAAAGCTATACGATTGTATGTCAGTATAACAAAAAAACATGGGTTTTGAAGCTGTTATAACACGCGAGGTCAATTGCATACGAGTCTGCAATGAAGTACAACATTTTATGTCTTTGCTATCCTCGATATCATATTATGTAGCACACATCTAGGTAATATTTATAGGGTAATTGATAAAATCAGTTGAAAGAATGTACGTCTGTTTGTCTAGCTGTCTGTGTGTCCATATTACCATGGAAACCAAATGTAACGTAACGTTTTTCGATTCTGTGTGCCAAAGCATAGACATAAAATGTCAAAAACAAATTTTATTTAGCAGTCGGAAATATTGACTACCTAACGGTAATAATTATGTACCCATTTATCATATTTTATGGTTGTACAATATTTATAAATAAATTGTGTACCTACGATAATTTATTGAAAACATGAAGTCATGAAGTGTTATCATAGTTGTTAAACCTATAATAATGTGCAGGAAAATATTGAACTTAACAGTAACGACATTTTGTATGATTTCGTAACAAAATAACGGAATAAACAATATGTATTTCGATTGAAAATTATAATTATCTAGTGAAGCTAATAATTAGATAAGTGGATTTTTTGTTTTCTATGTACTTAAAAACAATGTTTTAATTATCTGGAAGTTTCAAGTCTGTTAGAATGAGAGGAAAAATGTATTGACCAAATGTTACCAAAACGCTTTACTACAAAAAGCGGTTAAGTGTATATTGCTCTGCTGTACGGTAGGTTACAAGTGGGTCAATGTATAATGGATTGTATTAAACTTGAATTCAATGATATAATATCTCGCATTGTATAAGAGAAACGATTCTGAGTGGAGACGGTTTGTCATTCTGGATATATTATATTGTTATTAATTATTATATTCTGTAAGTTGAATTAATATAATAATATTTTTATTTTTATTCGTTTTTATTGTGATAAACGAAGCGTTGGAAATTAATATCCCATTTTTAGCAGTTTTTCGTGATTTGTCGGTGGTTTTTCCAGTGGCATTAAATAATTATTAAGAAAATCGAAAAATGACCTCTCTAAAGTACAATCTTGATCAAATTTGCTAAAAGATAAGGTACTAAATAATATTATGTTGAAATCGAAGAACTCCTTCTGGTAGAAATTTTGGATAAAAAAAAAATAAATACCATTGTAAAACCACTATAGCTTCCTCGCTCCTCTCAGAGTCTAAAAGGACACCTAACTCCTAAGGACACATTGGAATATTTAAAACCATTCGATCAAACACATCATGCTAAATTTCCCAAACGCATTGCAATTAGTTACAAATTCACACAAACTCGAAGTTCGAACTATATTTTTAAAAAGTTACCTATTCAAAAATAAATAGATACAGCCGTTAAGTCTGTCCTGCACTTGATCTGTATATGACTATCAGACACCATTAGTTGACTTTGCAGTCGTTGCCGGAAATGAAATGGGTGGTCTCATCATTACGATGACATACTTCCCCGGAAGATGCGGAGGGAATCTGTTAGGAACCCAAAATTAAACCACAAGCATTTTTGGATAGGATTATTATAATATTCTATTCGATTGGAACTATGGAAGGTTTATCAATTTAGAACCCACAAATTGTACACGATTTGGCATTGTATACATTGTCCTGTATCCAATAGTTAGAGGTTATCAACAAATAACATTTCTAATATTTTTAACCAAACGATTTCTGTGATTTGTCGTCTGCAAAAATAGTCATGTTTGGTGTTTACAGTTAGATAATAACCAGAAAAATATAATTAGGTCCCCAATTTAATGGGTTTTTTTTAAAATCTTTTTATCTTATGTAGTTACAAGTTTAATAAAAATAACTAATTTTTTTATAAAAATAACTTTCGAAAAACAAATAAATATTAACTTGATATTTTATTCTCGTTTAGAACTAATGATGAATTCCAGCCATTTAAAATTATAATTGTTGTTCTAATTAATATATTTGTTATGATTCATATTAAAAACGTCTCAGTATAAGAATTAAATAGACATTTAATAATTAAATAATAATATAAAAAATAATAAAATTATCACCGTTTATCTATTTGAATTTTTTATAGCCGTGTTATTATTTTAAACAATTTTTTTTTCTAATTGAAACACTGTAAATATAATATAATTATAAGTAATTAATTTAAATTTACAACAAAACCTTTACAACTTCAAAGAGTGTACAGAATTTAATTGATTAAGAAAATTATATAACTCAAAAGAGCTTATAGAAATAATAATAATAACAGTGCCTCATTTGTTTGCAATATTATTATGTTTTTGGACTGCCGAGGCCTATGTTTTTCATCGGAAAAAAATATATTTAATTTAAAAAAATTATTTAAAAATGTATTTAATTTTCTTAGATTGTAGTTGACTGTAAATGCGTTTCGTTTGTTCTTGAATTTACTAAAGCCACAGTCGTCCTCATATTGTCATCGTTACTGAGTTTTTTATTCTGTTTCTAAGCTCGTTACAACAATAATCACGGTAAATTGGTACTTCAATAATCCTTTTTTTCCACCACGTTAATCTTCTTTTGAACTTTCTCGTAAATAATATATTAAACCACAAGACTATAATTTCACAACCTTCGAGAAAAAATTTACCTCACTGTGCGATATGTATCCTTAATTATTTAAGCAATTAATATTTTACTCGTACCGTTTCGTTAAATTTCTTCGTTTTATTTTGTTCATTACATCCTCCGCAGAATTACTTTTGCCATGTTATATTATAGTTAAGGATTTGATCTCATCCGCCTTATTTGATAATTTTTTCTACACTCATATTTGAAGTTTAATTTTGTTGGACTTCCAGTGCGAAAGACCGTTGCTATACATTGTACGTTGCATTATTTCTGCTAATATTTTTTAATTGGATATTAGTAATTATGATATGCCTCCTACTATTGTTATAATTTGTTTATTATTGTTTTATTTAACTCCCTCAAATGCAATACACATATCATTAAGCACAGCAGTAAACAAAGTTTGATGTACTCGCATAGTCGATGAGTTCTAATGTCTAAATACGCTTTATTTGATTATATTATGTACACCAATCTCCACCATACACCATTAGTCATATTTGCTCTCCGAGAGAATAGACAATAGAAAATAATAAACGTATGACCGAATCGACTGTTAGATTACAGCTATCTCCCACACGTATCTAACCTAACTCTCCACACAGACCTAAAAATAAAAACAATCAATGGGGAAGCAAAAAATGTTTACAAAAGATTCCACAACTGTCTTTCCTCCCACTCAAATCCTTTAATTAAAAACCTTTCCTCCCTCTAAATCCCCGGCAGCCCTCCTAGTCGTTTAAAACGTAAATGGTGCAGAGACCTGTTACAGTTTCAATCAAAAAAAAAAAAATAAAATAAAAAAATAAATATATTAATTATCTTACAACTTAAAAATCATCATTAAAGTGTCGTCATTAGGTGGCTTCTTTACTCACTTTTATTTTTTGTATACTCATGTTATCTCTTATCATATATACTTATTATGTGATCTGATATAGATTGTATATTTCGACTTAAAATAAAAAAAAAAGATTACAGCTATTAATATCGTTACCTAAGTTATTATTGTTTTATCGTTTCTTAGTTCATAATAAATGTTCAAAATGCGTTAGCTATATTTTCTACTATTCATTCATAGATTTGATAAAAATATAAATAAATACTATTTTTTGCAGTTAATTTACTTTTTCATTTTAGATTCTGAGCGGAGCGATGAATGTATTGGTTTTACAATGATGTACGTTTTTATTTATATTTATTTTAGATTCTGAGCGGAGCGATGAATGTATTGGTTTTACAATGATGTGTGTTTTTATATTTTTATATTTTTATATTTTTGTGTCTGTCATCACGTTTTGGGACAGTAAAAGTGCTTCGATTTTCTTCAATAGTACCTTTTCTGATAGGAAAGTGAATCTAGTTGGTACTTTGGGGGGTCAAAAGTAAACATTTTCCAGTAGTTTTCACAAGCGCCGGGAAAAACAACATAAAAATTAAGGAAAAACGGGAATTTTTACGCAAAATTGGTTTTCCAAAAAATCGATTTTGGTTATTGGTGTAACTCTAAAACAAATGAACGTATATACATGAAAATTTCACTGGTTGTTTATATTTGCATTTTCTATACACGATAACATTTTCAAAATATTTTGATTTATTTTGAACTGTTTAGGGACATTTTCATTTTTCATTTTTTTTTAGTTTTTTTTCTAAAAATATCAATAAAATTTTATTTATTGGTTAAGAAAGCTTGAAAATTTAATAGAAGGCTCCTAATATGTTGTTTCAAAGGCAGATGAAAAATATTAAAAATCCTTAGTCACAATTTTTTTTTATAAGCATTTAAAGTTCAAAAATTTACAAAATATGGAAAAATCACGAAAATTAGCAAATTATTTTGAGTTAAGAATTCGTAAAAATTTTTCTTTTTAAATCTAAGATTTTAAATGAAACACAAGATTCCTTATAAGATTATCTACCTTTATCAATAAAAAAATCTCTACCGGACAGTCAAGTTAAATTTTTATGAGCGTTTGAAATTAAAATTTTTACAACATTGGATATTCACTCGATTTCTCATGTAGCGATTTCCTTATTTTGTTGTAATTCAAAAACGAACAACTGTAGATACATGAAAATTTCACTGAATGTTTATATTAGCATTTCCTATACACCATACAATTTTGAAAATATTTTGACTCTTTTTGAGCTGTTTACGGACATTTTCAGTTTTCAATTTTTTTAGTTTTTTTTTTTATAATTGTCAATAAAATTTTATTTGGTGGGCCAAAAAGTCTGAAAATTTAATACAAGCTTTCTTATATATTGTTACAATATCAGTTGAAAAATTTTAAAAATACATAGACACGATTTTTTTTTATAAGCATTTAAAGTTGGAATTTTGACAAAATTTATCAAAATCTCGAAAATTATCAATCGTTGGAATTAAAAAATTATAAAATGTTCAGTTTTTATAACTAAGAGTTGAAAATTTAAAACAAAGATTCTCTTAAATAATTCATACTGTAGCCAAAAAATCTAAAAAATATATAAACACACTTATTTTTTACAGACATTTTAATTTCAAATTTAGACAAAATTTCATATTTAAACCAAGAATTACGATTTTAGTTATTTTGTTGTGATTGTATAATTTTATTCGTGAGTACTTGAAATTTCTAAAGTAATCTACTATATATATCTATGATAGTATCAGGGTTTGTTGTTGGTGTATAACACGTTATAAGTACCTAATGGATATTGTGATATGATTAATTTGGAATTCATTATAGGTCAATTTTTTTTAATACCATAGATATGTATATAATATGTCTTATACCTAGAAGGACATACCGTCTCCGCTCAGAATCGTTTTTCTTATACAATGATATTATATCATTGAATTCAAATTTAATACCATCCATTATACAATGACCCACTTGTAACCTACTGTACAGCAGAGCGACACCCACTTGCCCACCTTTTTTTTATTATAGTTGAGTTGTACTATCATAGAAGTTAATCAATTCTAATCCTTTTTTTTTGGTCACAGTTGCAGTTTAGGCGATACTCAGATGGTAACATATAATTACATAGGTGCAATAATTAAAAAGTGGCATAATATAATATTATTTACTACAACGTCATATTCCGATCAAGCTTGTTTTGAACATTTAAACTAAATACTCTTTAGTCTTTAGTATAATATATAGTCGAAAAAATTCTAGTTTAAAATTAATTTATGTGATGCATCCGAATAGAGCCGTTTCACACAGTAATGTAATGATAATATTATTCCATATAAAATATGACATTTTTAGTTTAATTAATCGATAATATTTAGATAAAAAATAAAAACAACATTATATTGTGTGACATGCTATTAATGTTTTCATTGTGTTGATATTTTCGATTATGTTTTTTTTTTCCAATAAAAGGTTATTACATAATATAATATGTGCCTATTGATTTTGTCAACAGTAATAACATCATGCACCTATGTTTGATACCTTAAACGATTTCATATTATAAAGCTTTAGTCAATACTCGTTGTTTTTATAGGTAGTTATTAAAAACACTTTTTACATATAGTGTTATTTAAACTAATGTTCAAACAAACAAATGTTTGTATTTTGAATAAATAAACTAATGGGATATTTTTCAAAAAAAAATAGAAGGAAATTAATCACAGGCAATTTGTAAATAATTGTATACGTGATATTTGGTAAATTGTTTTTGTATACAGTTTAATTGATATCAAATATACTTTTTTTTCAATCGTAAAAAAAAATTTGAAATAAAAGATTAATACATTTTTGAATCGTATTAAAAGAAAAATGTCAACCACAGTTTTGTAAAATGATTTTAATAATTCACAGAGAGATTGTTTTTATAATTTGTAATAATGTGATGTATTAAAAAGCCGGAAATGTTTCTTTAGAATTTAAATCTGAGAGCAAAATGCATCCAACGTTTTGTATTAATATCGGGTATGCGTTGATAAAATTTTAATAAATAATATTAAAGAACTGGGCGAATCAATCACACTCAAAATATAATATTATTACATTTACATACTTTCACTGTTCTTTTGGTTTTTAAAAAAAAGTGCACGGGAAGTAGGTTCAGATATAGTACTCAATGTGTAACAGAAGGAACTGACTTTTGGAATAACTTTTGTTCTAATCATTATTTTTCAATTTTCTTTTTATATATGTAATTTATAGCCATTTGTGCTACACTTGTACCTAATAAAAAAAATTATTTTTATTTTTTTAAATTTTAATTTGGCTTAAATTTTTTTGAACAAATTAAAAATAACCAATTTGTGAATCTGATTATAAGAACAATTTGGACGGTAAAAACATTTATCTAAGTCGAGTAGTTTATTTTTTAGAATTTTTTAAAATATAAATATTTTTTTGATTAAATTAATTTGGAACGCAATAACTTTTTTAAAAAATATTATTTTTGGAAATTTGAGAACATGGGTATATTCTTAAAACTATTTACTCATCATTTAATTTCAACAATTTTTGTCACACTTTTAAGTAGAGCATCAATTTTTTTTTGGTCAGTTATTTTTGTTACACCTTGTATATTTAAGAATATGACGTAGTGTTCAAAAGTTTCATTTTTGTTTAATCAATGTTTATTTGTTGACAAAGTTTTTGTTCAGGTATTTAGTAAATAGTTTGTGCTGTGTTATAGAATATTACAATATAAATATAAAATGTTTACATTACCTATTACAAATAGGTACAAACTTTTTTGTTTCATTTTTTATTCACATTGTTTTCATTTTGTTTTTTAAATTTTACTTCTCCAAAATTTGACATTATTTTGGGGTTGTGTTTTAAATTCACTGAATACCTAGTTTAATTAGTAGAAAAATAAAGTACAAAAAAAAAAAAAAAAATGTTTTCATTTCAGAACTCATTGCTTGTCCTGTCGTGTAAGAAGTTGGAACTATTGTAGCTTATATACATCGATAATATTGTCGTGTGTGTTGATGATAGTAATTTTCGGCTATTGGCGGGAAAACGTTGTGTAATATTAATACATTATAATATGATATCGGTGGTGGCACATTTATAATCCTTGGCCGAAAACGGGTATAGTATTAAGAATATGATTATAAAATAATTATAAAAACAATTATTTTTCAATTACTATTATAATAAAATTCAATTAATTTTTTATGAAATTAAATATTAACGAGAATATTATGATAATGTGCTTGTCACAATGTCGAAAACATTAAGGCTTTTGAATGAGTAATTATTGATTGATTATAAATTTAAAAAAAAAAACTGCCAAGCCTGTTTATTATTCCTCAGATGATTAATACGTTAATCGAATGGTACTTAAATACACTTTTGTGAATAAAATCAGTAACACGTGTATAGCTGTTAGCGATTGACAAAGTTTTATAATTTTGCTGTGGTAATAGTATTATTATTTATATATTTTGATTTTAAAGTAAAAACGTGTATATGCATAATGAATATAAAATACACTCACCAGAAGGATATTATACGGTAGCCAACAAACCGTGAACGCTATGACCACAGTAACCATCATTTTTATCATCTGGAAAATTCGAAAACAAAATGTGACAGGATTCGAAATGTCGCAACTTGTCGGAAAGCGTTACTTTTCTCTTGGACTTGGCCATCCTAACGTCTCTGGAGTTCTGCGCCTCCCCCGGAGTCCTTTTGCCCCACACCACCACTCCAATGTTGACATATGTAAATAGAAGGACGGCGAATGGTATGCAATATTGAAGCACCAACAACGCTACATTATAGTAATGCCGGACGTTCTCACTTGGCCATTTCTCGTTGCAAATGTAGAATCCGCATTCCTATAGTGATGTAAATTTTCATGAAAATTTTTTTTGTGCAAAGTTGAAAATTTTATAATTTATCATATTAATTTCTTATCAAATAAATATTTTGATAGTATAATATAGTTATAGTACTATATTAATTAACCTTCATAATCATATTTAAAACTATGTACTTTTATTGCCATTTACCCATTTTAATATTATTTTGGTACTATTCTATTGAACACAATATTATAGTATATACAAAAAACAATTCAGTAAATATATATAATATTTATGTCGGTAATAAATGTGAATTTTTTATTGTATTAAATATGTTATATTTTTACTTCAGTATACCTCAAAAATTAATTAAGTTAAGAAAACTAAATAAAAACTAAAATTTTCAGAAAATTTCAATGATGAAAAAATGTTTAAATTGAAAATTTTCAAGCTTACATCTCTACGCAATCCTATAACGATAGTGAAAGAAATCGATTAATAGAGTAGGTAAGTATAGTCAGTGGCGTATATAGGAATTAATTTCGTTTATAAAAAAAAGGTGCTCATATTATGTAGCACATACCTAGGTAATATTTATAGGGTAATTGATAAAATCAGTTGAAAGAATGTATGTCTGTTTGTCTAGCTGTCTGTGTGTCCATTTTACCATGGAAACCAAATGTAACGTAACGTTTTTCGATTCTATGTGCCAAAGCATAGACATAAAATGTCAAAAACAAATTTTATTTGGTAATTGGAAATATTGAATACCTAACGGTAATAATTATGTACCCATTTATCATATTTTATGGTTGTACAATATTTATAAATAAATTGTGTACCTACGATAATTTATTGAAAACATGAAGTCATGGAGTGTTATTATAGTTGTTAAACCTATAATAATGTGCAGGAAAATATTGAACTTAACAGTAACGACATTTTGTATAATTTCGTAACAAAATAACGGAATAAACAATATATTATGTATTTCGATTTAAAATTATAATTCTCTAGTGAAGCTAATAATTAGATAAGTGGATTTTTTGTTTTCGATGTACTTAAAAACAATGTATTAATTATCTGGAAGTTTCAAGTCTGTTAGAATGAGAGGAAAAATGTATTGACCAAATGTTACCTACAAAATAATTATTCAATTTTAATTTTGATAAATTTTGTCAAAATTCGATATTAAAATGCTTATAAAAAAAAATTGTGCCTATGTATTTTTAATATTTTTCAACTGATATTGTAACAATATATCAGGAGCCTTGTATTACATTTTTACACTTTTTAGGATTTTGAAAATTACTTTGAATTTTAAATTTTGACCTACCCAATGCTATTACCAACAATATTCACTTTCCAATCGAACAAGATACTGAAGTTGAAAATTTAAGCATTATTTCGACTACCTACTTATCATGTACACAGAAACAAAAAAATAAATAAATAAATAAATAAAAAAAAAAACACACACACATAATTGGAAAGTAAATTCACTCATCGTCCCACTCAGAATTTAAAAATGTATTTAATTATTAGCATAAATTAACTTTATTAATAATAAATTATAAAAACTAGAATATTATTTATATTATATATTTTATTTATACGCCTCTAATGCAATTTTCATTTTTGTTTAATCTCGTGTTGCGGCGTTGTTGGGTTTTAGTTAATACATTGATTAAATTAATTCGTATGAGTATAACCTAACCTAAATATTGTAACTCCATAATAACTACTTTTTAGGAAGAACAAAAAACATCTAATTATTTTTGTTTTGGTTCTTATCTAGGGTCCAGATTCTAGACGACATTAGTATATGTCATATTTTAATATCAATAATAATTCAATAAATAAATAATATATTGTAACGTTATTTTGATAAATAATATTCAATCGAAAGTTATGGAGAGGCAACGGTTAAGTGTTTACCTTGGGTGGAGTTGAGTTAATTTCGTCGGAACTTTAACGGCCGATTAAAAGGAGAGAAACTGTCTTTTCAGAGTGAAAATGGTTTTAAACAATGCTTTTTTTTTCTGAAAAGAAAAAATAGTTATCTCAAGATCGTTGTTTTGGAGTTACGATAATTGCAAATTAGACCTGCTACGATATTATATACAAAGGTGGGCATTAACTTGTTAAAAAGTTAAAGTTAAGTTAAAAAGTTAATTTTTTTTTAACTTTTTAACTTAACTAGTTAATTATTTTTGTTTTTAACTTATTAACTTATTCAGTTAAAATGTTTATTGTTGTAACTTAACTTTTTACAGTTAATTATCATTGTCATGCAGTTAAGTTAATTTCATTTTTGAGTTATGCGTAATCAACTAGGCAATACCGATTGGTCGACTTTTTTACGATTTTAGTAATTTATTTTCGAATTATGTATTATAATAATTTAATTTTTTACACAGTGTTAAATATCTCGGTAAATGTTTTTGTATAACAAAATACTATGGTAGTATATGACTTAAAAATATTGTACCTTCAAAAAAATTAACTTTTTTTTAACTGAGATAAGTTAATTTTATTTTCTCTCTTAACTTTTAACTTATCTAGTTAAATTTTTTTTCCTTGTTAACTTTTAACTTAACTGAAGGCAATTTAAATGAATTAACTTAACTTTCCAAAGTTAATTATTTTCATTAACTTGCCCACCATTGATTATATACGTTTAACCGTCAAGGAAAACACATTTTTACACGGCAGAAGGTGTTTGCTGAGATCTCAAGGAGTATAAACAATAGTCTTTGGTTACAATAATGCTATAAACTATTGATACATTGAAAAAATACAAAACAAATTTTTAAAAACATTTTCAATGATATCGTCCCGAACACAACGGCCGTGGTGTTATTACATTGTTCGGAGAGTATCAAGTTTTTGTTTGAAGTAAAAACTAATACGAAAAACTATTGTTATTGTCCCGCGCTTGCACAGAACTTTCATAGAGAAACTTACAATCTATCTTTGCCATATACAGATACGCCGGTTAATAGATAGGTGTGTAGCGTGAAAAGTTATTTGTAACGAAAAGTATAGAGTTTACTATCGCAATAAAATCACTTTTGGAAAACGCATACTTTTAGTTGTGTTTTTTTCCCACAATTTTTCAACCGAGCTGTTATTATACTTGTTTAACTTATCACAATGTATTTCTAAACTTTGTTTTATATATTGTACTCCTTTGGGATACATATATATAAATATCGAAGAGATTTTATTTTTGAACCCGTGCAGTTGTGTACAATATTATTTGTTTGGATTTTGATTGATATTAATACGAGAATTCATTTAGTCAACATTTTCACCCATCCGAAAAGCTGATAGATTCTTCTGGTTTTATTCGAATACACGTACGCATATAGCAAGAGCTCCCGTTAGGGGGTGCAAGGAGGTGAAATGTCACCCCCCCCAAGACGAATATTTTTAATTGTAAATAATAAACTAAATTTACCGATTACCCACCCTCCCCCCTCCATAGGTTCTGATTGGTGTTGGGGCCTTTGATATATAGTAGGTACTATATACCTTTGGAAGATGATTAATCCTGGGAAAAAATTTAAAAAAGGAACAACCTCCGGACAAATTGATTTAATAGTAGGTACTGCTATGATATAACATTATTATAACCTGATGCCAAAACGACGGCTGTTCCAATGTCGTAACTAGGAGAATCGGAAACGCTGTAATCACGGCCACGGTCCAGACCAATGCTATTATGCATTTGGCGTGATGTCTGCTGGCCCTGGGTTTCAGTGGCCACATGATCGCAATGTACCTGTCCACGCTAATTGCCACCAGCGTGTATGCGCTCACCTGCTCGAAACAGTACAATATTATAATTATTATTAATTAGTCGGTGTTTAAAATATATAGTCGTCAGGTAAATTACGATCGGACGACGTGGGTTCAGCATGAAAAGGTTCTATGCCACAATGTCCAATTGTTCAGTTGACAATGAAAAGATTCTATATGTCACCGCAATAATATCCAATTGTTCAGCAGAGTGATTTTTACCTTTAATACCCGATATCGTTTTTTCAGGTTATCTTACGAATATAACCATAATTTAAATGAATAAATTAATACAATTGTTGTCAGATACATTGTGAATATTAAGTATTAGATATCCCAACATATTATAAAAACCAAAAAACTGGAAAAATAAAAATTCTCTGTATAGAACCTTTTCATTCCTCCAACTAAATCATAGAATATATATAGAACTTTTTTTTTATAATAATATTATACCTACTTTCATAAAAATATTGTACGATATCATTGTGATTTTTGTTTTTGTCGTATCATCGACATGTATTATTGAAAACGCCTTTTAATACTAACCAACATTGAATAACATGACGATAGAACCTTTCCACTCTTATGTAAACTTATCAGAATAAAAAAGTTCTATCAAACTACGACTGTAATCACGACTCACTCCGATTCAGTAATTTTTCATGACATAGATAACCTTTTCATTTTCTGTATCTCACTAAGTATTGTATCTAGAAACACAATTTTTGAAAAAAATTGGACATAGAACCTTTTCATTTTCAGCCCTCAACACGTTGATTTACATTTTACATAATAATATTACTATCGTCCGATAAACGACGGAAAAGGTATCCGATACTCATTGCTGCACCGTTTTAAACAAACGATTATTGTTTTCTTTTGCAATAACAATAACTATATAATATTATACTATATAGCACTATCGTGTTATTATCAAATAAATCATATCGATGACAACATTTATTATATTTATCACTTCAAAGCCGAACAAAACACGAATCATCAATGGCGGTAGCTATTATATTGGTCATCATAATTAGTGTTGTGGTGAAGTGGAATATATTTTTATAGGGTCATTCATTTTTTCAACGACTTATCAGCACTTGGCTTTTACGCAGTACCCCCCCCCCCCCCCCCACCCAATTGGCCATTACCCACTTAGCACGAACAATATAGGCATACCAAAAATATTGTTTTTCTTTATATTTTTGAACACTGTAATTTAATTATTAAAATTACTATAAAAAATTACACCTATAGTAATTAATATTAAGACAATTGTTATTATTTTTTATTAAATATCATATTCGGATGAAGCTAGTCTTGTTCTATCACTATCGTATTATTATCAAATAAATCGTATTGATGACAACATTTATAATATTTATAATAATATCTCACTAAATCCGGTACTCACCTTCCTACCCACCACTTTCGAATCATCGTCCAACTGTCCTTCAAAATCACGGTCGAGTGCACTGGTCATAAAATTTTGACAGTATTTTTTACAATATATAACTTTTAGGAAATGATTAATGTAATTTATATAGTTTTCATTTTTTTATTTTCTCCACACAACAATTTGATTCAGAACATATATTTCTTTGATTAAAAATAACGAAACTACTATTATTTCAGATTAAAATTTATTTCGTACAAATCTCATCAAAGTTTTTTCAAGTCAAATTCATGTTAAAAATTCTTAAAGATCTACGGATTAGAACTTTTGACAAACGAAAGTGCCACATTGAAGTGCTGGAATTTCAATTAACATTTTTCAATAATAAATTGTAGAAGATTATGTCAAAGTAGGTATTTAAATGTGCATGCATGTAAAATGTAAAATAGCTTATAAATATTTTCAAACTGATAAAATAATAACTTAAGAGATTTGATATTATATTTATTCAACTTATGTTTACGTAGGTAATTATTTGTATTTTAGCGCTTTATAAAACTTTGATTTTTCATAAATTAATTATATTTTTGCTGTTTGTTTGATAGTTTGAATTTTGAATAATCCCCTGCAAATTTAATAAATGCTTTAAGAATTATCACCGTTATAGTTTTACTGAATTATTTTGAAAATCTCGTCTTTTTTTTTAAAAATACGATGGTTTTTCAAACTAAAAATGATTATAAAAGTCTGGCTTACGCCATCGTGAGTGATGTGAATCAGGCGATTAATCACCGACCATGTTATGGGTACTTTGTAATTGTTTTCTGCTTTTATTAACGAACATAATTATTTTTATTTTTTAATATTTATTCCAAATCTCCTAAAGTTGTATGACACGTCCAGTCCCTAATGTACTCAGAGTTTCAGATGTCAAAGTATTATAGCTGGAAACACTGTAAGGATATAATGTTTAAACTTTCATTAAGGGTTAATGGGTTTTGAACTGTACATGTTCGTTTAAATTGCAAAGTGTAAGCTGTAAAATAGAATTCATAGTTTGGAATTCTTAATGTCTATTGAATGTGGTCATTTTCAAGGCTTATATAATAGAGAGAAGCTTATATGGTTTTAGGTTGTGTTTGTTTAATAAATTGAGGTTCTACTTAACCATCGTTTTTCATTTTTTTTTTTGCATTTTGATAGCGGATGCATAATGAATCGAAGGGATCATGCATTTTAGGTGACTATCAATCTGAGCCAACAGTTTTGAACGTTGTCCATTTGGCGAAAGTCACTTTGCTGTTATTTAAAATTTGGTACGACATTCAGTAATTTAAAGTTTTAGATAGGCTCTGCCTACTGAAGTAACCGTAGAGGATCACACACGTCACACTATTGAATGACTTTCAAGATTGATCAAAGATAATTTGTGAACGAAAATCTACAATACAACATATTTTGAGACATGTTAAAACGAAAAATATGACGTTTTACTTTTAATCATAATTTCATTAAGTCAATATTATACGTTTTTAAAATATGTCAGCCAGCAGTTATTTACCTATTTTGCCTACACAGCACACCGTCATACAAATTATGCAAAAAATAACTGCGTAAGATAGAACACTCGCTGAGAACTCTGGGATACCATAAAATTGGTTTAATATCCAATAATATTATTGTGAGATTGAAAATAATGATACCATTGAAACAACCAAAAAAAATAATATTATTGATCAGTTTACTAAAATGTTCGTTGGATAAAATCTAATAACAACATCCCATTTTTGATACTATATTTTACAATAATATGCAGTCTTGTAAAAGATATTTTTAAAAGAATTTAAGTACTGATACGGATAATTATTTTGATGAGTACTTGATTACTAAGTAAGAAAGTATTTATGTATAAATACAAAAACTTAAAAAGAAACTATTTTTTAGACATTTTCAAAGACAAACAATTTTTTTTTTTTATAATTTTCATGACTTACATTTATTTATTAACGTCAATCGGCAATTACATAGTTGTTAATGTAAAAACAAGTTATTGAAAATTATGACATAAATGTAAAAATTATTAGTCATATAGATAATAATAAAAAAATTAATAAACTAACAATTTATAAAAATCATAAAAGAGAAAAGAAAAACTAAGAAAATATTACAGAATTCTAATTGTTATGTATATACAGCGATATCAAATAGTAAAAGTGTGGTAATAAAACTAAGATAAAAAGAAATAGTATTTAGTATACACTTACATTAATTGTATAGAATCTATTTTTATACCATATCATTTGGGGTAACTGTAAATTACTTTTCTGTTTTCTTTGTCAAAGTATTTCAACTGTCGGTTAGGTTTAATTCATATGAAAAAAAAATTAATATTATTAAATACGAGTATACGACTATTACATGTGTTTAATTTTTTTATTTAACGTTTTTGGATTGTAAATATAAAATATATAAGCTGAGAAGGTAAAGTATTTGAAAATTAATAATTAATTTTTAATACAGAAACTTTGAGATAATGTTTAAAATAGTTTTACTGAATTACTTTTACTCAAGTATAATACATACTACCTACTTTATAAGACTGGATAATATATTATACATGATCGTTGTAATAATAATAGTTTTCCAGAGTAGTTTATATGATTTTACGCTATGTTTATTTGAATAAATTGAGGTTCTACTTAACCATCGTTTTTCTATTTTGTTTTTGCACTTCGTTAGTGGAAGCACAATAATGAATTTTAGACGACTTTCAATCCGAGCCAGCAGTTTTTAACGTTGTGCACTTGGTGAAAGTCACTTTGCTATTCTTCAAACATTGGTACAACTATCAGGAGCTTAAAGTTTTAGCTATAGGTTCCTTCTACTGAAGGAACCGAAGAGGATCCCACACGATTGAATGCCTTTCAAGATTGATTAAAGTTAATTTATGAACGAAAATCTACAATACAACAAATTTTGAGACACGTTAGAACAAAAAAAATGACGTTTAACTTTTCATCATCATAATATTTCACTACGTCAATATTGGATGTTTTTAAATTTCACACTGCATTGATGTACCTATTTTGCCTATACAGCACGCCGTCATACAAATTATGCAAAAAAAAACAGGATAGGATAGGACACTAACTGACAACTCTGAGATAGCATATATTGGCTTAAAGCTGTTGGAGCATAGAATATTTTAATTAGTAAAATTTAGGAAATCGTGTAAAAATATTATTGGAAAATATCTGTGATTGTGTGAGTAGTAAATGAAAATTGGTGTGTGTAATCTGAGCCATAACCGTGTTATCTTAAAAAACAGTTAAAATAGGTACAAAATAGCTATATAGTTTATGTACTTCCAGATGTCCGATTATTATTTTAAAAGTATCTATGAACTCATCATCTCCTTTACTAGGTTACGTAGGCAAAATAATTGATGTTTTAACACTGAATGTAAGTGTATAAAATAAAAATTATTTCATAATATTTTTAAATTTTAACATATTTTTGAAGCCTTATTGAATATAAAAATCAAAAATCTGTTTTCTACATAACCTAGAAAAGGATATGACGAGTTCATACATATTTTTAAAATAATAATTGGACATCGGGAAGTACATAAACTAATCTTCCGCTTATTGGTATAAAACTACAAACAATTTCAACAGTCTTAATGTATAATAATATTATTGTATGATTGAAAATTAGGATACCACTGTATTGCGTTATCCAAAAAACGATATTATCTCGAGTTGAGAAGTATACTAAAATGTTCGTTAGACAAATTCGGATAACTTCCCATTTTTGATACTATAATATTTGATAATATTATATAGTTTTCAATTCTTGTATAGTAAAGCTTTGTAAGGTTTAATACAGATAATTATTTTGAAGAGTATTGAATACTCAGTAAAAAAGTATTTATGTACAAATACAAAAACTTTAAAAATACTATTAATAGACACTACCATTTTTTTTTTATAATTTTCATGTCTTCCGTTAATTTTAAAGAATATATTTATACCATATCATTTGCCATAACTGTAAAATGATTATTTGTTTTCTTTTTCAAGGTATTTTAACTGTTAGTTATGTTTATTTCATATAAATGAAATTAATATTATTAAATATAGCTATTACATATTTTTTTTATTTTTTTTTATTTAACGAGTTTGAATTTAAAATGGAAAATATATAAACTAAAAATGTTAAATATTTGAAAACGCGTATTTGATTTTTAGTACAAAAAACTTTGAGAAAATATTTAAAACAGTCGTAGGTACTCAGTTACTTTCACTCCAGTATACATACTCTCTAATTTAGAAGACTGGACAATACATATATTGTGGGTCATGATCGTTGTAATAATAATAGTTTTCAGGGTCTGGTGTTTAACGTGTCCTATCGTCTTACACACGAGACTTTTTGACGGAACTCGGAGTGTTCGTAACGAGGAATGCGCCCCTTATTAGATTTCGGCAAACAGAGATATCGAGTTACCCAAAATCAAAAGGTTAAAGTGAAACCATGTTGGATAAAGTCCATACCATACAAACGTGATATACACAATATATTTGCGCAGCTAATGGAGTCAAGCCCGAACAACACTCGTACACAGATGTACTATTATTTCGTATCAATTATGTCGTGTTCGCCTAGACCCGTATACGGTTTTTGATACTCGACATAGTATCACGATACTGTTATAGTCGTATCTGGATTGTTCGTGCCGTTTAATACGATAGGTCGTACAATAATATTATAATTCTAATGTCACATGAAACGTTCAACCGAATTCGGTCGAGCATTACGCTGATTTATAGGTTATTGTATATATATATATATATATATATAAGTAGTTTTTGTTGTTGTATTTTCCATAGTCGAGGGAAACGCGATTCATGTAACAAAGCGTGCGCCGTGGCTGGGAAACGGCCAATTTGACAGCGGTGAAAAAGAAAACCACCGACAGAGTAAAAACAAGGAAACTCGACGTCATAATATTATTATCAGTACAACAACAGTGAAAACGCACATGACGGATTTGTCACTTCATGTCGGCACGAAATCCGTCGTTTTCACCAGCGTATAAACATATAATATCAATGTATGGGTTTGTATACCTACACGCGCGCCCGCTGACGTCGTCTCTAAATCACCGAAACAAACATTGCTGCCTCACATTTCTATTATTATTATTATTATTATTATTGCCACTACGTGGATATCCTTTTCTGTCACAGCGGTCAGCTCCTGGCATTGTTATTTCGGCCGAGTATTCCGCTCGAGTGGGGTAGGCAGCGTGACGAGAGTTAGCCGCTGTCCTCATCCACCGGCTTATTATTTTGACCTCAATACGAGTTATGTTATTTTATTTTGTATACTCGCAAATGGCGTAAACCGCAAAAGTCCGTTGTTGGCACGGCACACTGTTTGGTTTTGTATCGTCGAGACTATAACTCTAAAATACTTGCAGGGGTGTTATGGTTGTAAATGCCACACAGAGCCATGGAGAGATCCCTCACACCCCTTATTATCAAAATTACAAGATCTAAAATAATCAATACTTGAAAACTTTTTGCACACATTTTAACACACTTCATATTATACTAACGATAAAGGCAAAATATATTAAGATTTTACCGATTAAACTTATGAAGGAGGGGCAGTAATACAGTAAGTATTTCAGCAGCAAGTCCACCACAGCATACATCTGTTTAGAGCTTTTTCAAGTGACCTATTGGCTAAAAATTGCTCTTAAGCAATCCATTTTTCCATAATATGTATTGTCATGCTAAGCATCCATCAATTATAGGAATATTACGTAATAATTTATAACGAAATAACTCAATGACCAAGATAGTTTTGATTTTTTTACGGTAAATATTTCATATTTTAAAAACATAAAATCAATGGTATTTCACTATAATAAATAATAATAATAGTTAGACCTAAAAAAACAAGGGGTGCTAAAATATAACTGGGCGGGGGGATTCTAAAAAATAACTCGGGGGCCACGAGGTCCAACAGAATGCAGCCTCGACATAGGTGGCCGTATGCCCGTATCAATAGAACACACCTGTTGTCCCTGCATCATCCTAACTTACTGAAACATGGAAAATATTTTGTGTTCGGCATTTTTGATTTTGTTCCGACGAGGAAAATAATTTTCAGTGGACTGTGTATTGTTTAACTGTTTATTTTAACGTAAAGTAAATATTACCTATAATTTATTAATAAAAAGTACTCCGACAGTTACCAAAACATAATAATCTGTGTTGGGTTTGATTCTTAATAATAATACTCATGAAGTCTATCCGTGCAAGTCTGCTCTGGGTGGGTCTCGCTGCAGAAAGCTCCGCTGAACACACTGACTAGATTCGGTGCTCCGCACTCGTATTTATAGCCTGGTCTCGCCCGCCGAGTCGTCGCAGGAGCCGCCCACGAAAAGTCTGTGATCGGTGGTTGAACGGCGGCGATGACGCCGATTGGGCTCGTCATTGGCTGCTGCTGCTCTCGAATTCACGCCCACAGCGGTCTGTGGTCGTAGGTCCGTATATAGGTCTCGTGTTCTGTGACAGACCGGCGGGCGCCCTCCAGCCGAGTCAGGAACAGAACACGGCACCGACGCCGGGCGGCAAGTAGTTCTGGCAGCTTGTTTGTTCATTTTCGCCGAATAAGCAAGTCATCAATAAGATTCGTTTGAGCAATTTCGTAACTTTACATTATTGCAACCAGTGTCCCTATTGTGACCGAACCGGTCTGACACATAATTCATAGATCGCCTCCCGACCTCAAACATGCTCGGTGCAGCTTTGTATTCGCGACGATCGACTCACGATAGTGCCGACCGACTGTAATCCGAATCTCGTCATATTATGGAATCAAATAGTTGGCTGACTGCCCAGCGTGATATCATTTTTACACAACTATATAATATTACCTTTAAGGGGATTGGAAGCGGCGATTTTCTGTCTTTGTCTAACACACGTGCAACATAGGATTATAGACGTGTTCTATTTCCAACGTACCGATTAATCTAGTGAAGCGATAAGAATTCTGAAAACAGATTTGAATTTGTCGTCAAGTCTACTTGAGATTGACTTTCTCACATTTTTGATATTATCCCACAAAAATCTTAAAAATTATATATTAAAAAGAGTAATTAAAAAATTGCCATATTTCAATTTTCGGAGAAGTTTTAATCAAAATATCAAAAATGTGGGAAAGTCGATCTCAAGTAGACTTGAGGACAAATTCAAATCTGTTTTCAGAATTCTTATCGCTTCACTAGATTAATCGGTACGTTGGAAATAGAACACGTTTATAATCCTATGTTGCACGTGTGTTAGACAAAGACAGAAAATCGCCGCTTCCAATCCGCTTAAGAACAATTATTGTGATGACGTAGGAAAATACTTCGCATGACGCCAACAGATTTGATGCAGCAACCTTTATAATAATTGAGATAATTGTCCAACTGGTATCAAAATTAAATGTACCAAAAAGGTCGAGCTTTGTGGTGGAGGGGGCGAGGCCCAAGTGGGGACATGTCCACTTTCTAGAAAATAAAAAAGTATATGTAATATGTATGCTTTGTATACTTGTTTCATATTTTATATCACACTTGATACCAAGGATTTTTGCTTAATACTTATCACTTTCAAGAAAGACAAACCTAATTCTATACATAACGCTATGAACAGGCTTTGGAATCCAGTTTCATTTTTGTCCCCTATCCATGAAAATAACCCTATAGGCGCCGTTGAGTACGAATATTATCAACCGTGCTATCACATATAAAAACGTAATGTAGGGATTTTTGGGATATTTTAATTTAAAGCCATCATATGAGTAGCTGATATTTCACCTATGTAAAATATTACAATTTAGAAAGTGTCACTATACAAGTCGCTTGAAAACTGAAATGTTGTAAAACCCCACTTGAAAGCACAGATAATGCGTTCTCACTCGTTGAAATATTTTGACGGTAGGTCGTCGACTCCCTCTAAATATTATTGTCAAAAGTTATTGCACACAATCGGAACTGCTGAACACACATTTTTATGTGTCGTACGTTCGCAAGACGGAGACGACACAATATAATATTATGTGGGCATGGCGTCCTCTTCAAAGTATATTATTATTTTCATTAACGTACCGTCAGCATTGTTCACTGGGGCTGAAAAAAAATCGGGTTAAAAAAGTGCATAATTATTGCGCTGCCTTTTGTCACCTCGAGTCGACGCGTTCTTTTCGGATGTCCTCGGTGTTCTATTGTTCGTCCTAGCCATAATAAGCAGCACCGTTGGTCGAATAAAAGGCTTAGCTCGTGACCGAGTTACGCACAATGATATTATTATGCGCCGAATGAATGAAAACATACTATTTATCATTATTTACTTAGGTAGGCACCACCTTAAAGAATTTTAAATAATAATGTTATATTGTAAATAATACGGTGTATAATATTATATACCCTCACTGTGTGTTTATATTATATTATGTTAAAAATATGTGAACATAATAATAATTGATAGCTGTTAAGGCGGCTCTAAACGATTGGATTTTTCATGCATTTAGACCAATAAGCTAGCGAAAAATACACATACTTCTAGTAGTCAAATTTTAATTTTGAATACTTATTTGAATTTGTTAGCCTCTTTTCTATGATCTGTAGGAAAAACTTTTTCATCTTTTTGTCTAGTCAGCACTTAAAAGTGCAAGTTAAATTTGAGAAATCAAGCAGTCATTTGGAACCGTAATATACGTAAATTATCTAAAATATCCAAAATCGGTTTCCTACAAATCATAGAAAAGAGGCTGACGAATTCAAATAATTTTTCAAAATTGAAATTGGACTACTAGAAGTATGTGTATTTTTCGCCAGCTTATTAGCATTTTTCACTGTTATGAGTGTACAAAAATATATTTCGAGAGTGATTACGTTGACTTGTGCATGCGCGTACGTGTGCTATGAACCGTGTGCCCGCAGCCGGGCGATATAAAATCTATTGTTATCGAGTTCGAATTTCTTCGAATTTCACACTAATAATCATTTACGACTAACACATAGATCACGGGCGGCGACGACAAGATTAGAAATTGCCTAAATTGTTCCCCTTAAATAATAGCCACGAAGAGCCGCCTTAAGAGGACGTCTCACCCGCATGTGTTGTCTCCGTCTTACACACACATACGACATACCAAATGTTCGTTGGCTAGTTTCAATAGGAAATTGTCAGTTTTTATATTAGAGTGAATTGACCTATTATCAAACTTTTAGGTAACAACATTATCTGTGTTCTCTCGTTGGTTTTTTACGGTATTTTAATTTTTGAGTGAGTTATGAACATTTTAGAATATGAATACTTTACATACCCATAACTCACTTAAACATTAAAATATCGTAAAAAACCAACGAGAGAACACAGATAATGTTGTTACCTAAAAATTTGATAATAGGTTGATTCACTCTAATATCAAAACTAACAATACCCTATTGAAACTAGCAAACGAAAATTTGCTATGTCGTACGTGTGTAAGACGGAGACAACACATCCGGGTGAGACGTCCTCTTAACCGTTCAACATAATATTCAACTTGGACGATGGATAAAAATACACTTTGTGATAATTATTTCACGATCTCGTCTTGAAATATGTCTTAATATTTTTTATTATGACATCAAATTTATTTTCTACCCCCTTAAACTTTTTCCAATAACACGTTTATATATGTCATTACCTATATATACATATATCAGGTGATTCTTTTATAATTTTTACTGACTTTTTAATAATGAGTGTCCTACGTTAAATGATTCACCTGGGATATAGGTACGTTTAAATATATGAAAATATGATGTGTTATAAATCAATAAAAATAGACACGAACCGGCGGTGTCCCCCCTCCCTCTTTGGATTATTTTTATCATATAAATATCATATGTTAAAGCATTGAAAGTGTATTTACTGCTATGAGAACAGTTAAAAATTCATATCACCCCATTCAAAAAATTTTAAACACTAATATTTCTCTTAAACCGTCCGAAGTTATAAGTCTTTTGAATGAATTAAATGTTTCGCGTGCGCCCGAGCTAAGCACAATGATACATATTATGCACCAAATAAATGAAAACATGCTATTTATCATTATCACTATTTACGAATTTTTTTTCAGAAAGTGTGTACATAATAGTAATTTATAGCTGTAGTTCGACATATTTTACTCGGACGAGGGATAAAATTACATTTTGTATAAATGTATTCTATTTCACGATCTTAACTCTAAATACGTTTTAAATCGATATTCCGACATCAGATATGTCTTCTACCCACTTCAAGTTATATATATATTTAAGTGTTATACGAAAATAATATGATGTCTTATAAATCTTATAATATAATGAATGAAAACATACCATTTATCACTATTTACAAGTTTAAAATAATAATATAATATTGTATGTAACTGTAAATATACAATACGGATTTATACGTGTTTTTATTATATTTTCAAAAAATGTGAATATTATAATAATAATAATAATTGATAGGCGTAGTTAACCGATCAACATTTACTCGGACGAGTGATAAAATTACATTTTGTAACAATTTATTCTATTCCACGATCTTAAATGGAAATACCTACGTCTTGATCTGACGTCAGATATATTTTGCAACCACTTGACATTTTTCCAATAACACGTTTACGTTATATTATTATATTGTGTACATTTAACTAGTATAATATGAAAATCGAAAATAAACACGAATATTTCTATTAAACCGTCCGAAGTTAGGTGAGTTGGAATTTAATTTAAATTAAGAAAAATATTTTTCAAAATAATATCGTTCAATATTTTTGGACTTAAAATTTTTGGTTAAGTCAAATAAAAACAAATAAATAATAAATGATATTCCAATTAACTTATGGACATATTTTAAAACATAGAAATATT
The DNA here is from genome assembly GCA_949089665.1 of Macrosiphum euphorbiae. NCBI lineage: Eukaryota > Metazoa > Arthropoda > Insecta > Hemiptera > Aphididae > Macrosiphum > Macrosiphum euphorbiae. The sequence goes on from CARXXK010000005.1 coordinate 18,206,534, forward strand.
TATGAAAAACAATAAAGAAACTCAAAAATACAACTCTGCGGTTTATATTATGTAAGTATATCTAAAAAAAAAACAATTCAAATCAGTGTTTATTCCGTGTACATACTTAACAATAATCGTAAACACAATTTGTGTTGTACCAAACCTACTTTAGTTTAAGAATTTTGCAGGTACCACTCGCCACTACCACATTGTTTGGTCAGCCACGGTAAGACTAAGTAAATAATTTTGAAATTTATTATAGTCCAATACGACAGGCGACTTTCAAGCCTCTGGAATGAATAACAATATTGAACACTATTACGGAAAAGATAATTAATTATTAATAAAATATTATAATGATATAATATTATGCAATTACTTCCATAGGTTTCAAAAAATAATAAAAGTTGGTCGAGTTTCACAAGATCGGCTGCAATCGAATTGCTGTTCCGAGTAAAGTGTGCGGGCGCATAAAAGAAATTACTTAATCCGACGAAATACGAAACGGAAGTGTTGAGGGAGAATCATACCAGTTAAAAGTGTTTTCAAAAGTACCGATAAATCAAGTAGTATAACCTTCATTATTTCAGAGTCGTACGATTAAGGAAAGTGAGCTGTAGTGGTGCACGAGAACCAAGTGCGGTTTGTAGATTTCGAATAAAGGAAAATACGTCAGCGCCGAGAAAAGTATAGTCGGCTTTAGTTTACTTTTTATGGAGACCGAATAATTGAACGACTTACGTCATACCCGAGACGATGCGAACTTAAGAGGATTGGGCACTGATATTCGTTGTCTTTCACTCTCTCATCATGGTAAAAACTACACACTTTTTCGTCCATCGACGCAGTGAAACGATAAAACACATTTGAATTCGGCGTGAAGTGCACACGCATGAGCTCTATCGGGCCACATTTTTTCGAATTTCGCTTTCTAATTTTCAAAAATCCGAGTAGGAAGTTGGAACATTTCCGAAAATATATACATATTTGAAAAACAACTAAAATTAAATCGAAAAAAGCGGTTCGACCGATAATCGCGTACACGCTCAAGCTGAATATGTTTTATGATATTTATCGCTTGACTGTACATCGGTCGTACTGACGTAATGTCGATGGACGAAAAAATGGCTAGTTTTTAGGTGGAAAGCATAAAAGACAGAGACAGCACTATATTATATTGTCAGTATACAATTCCCTCAAGAACGATTTTTACATTATATCTGACCCGGAAATACGTAATAATAGCTGCGGTGGCTATTAATGAAATCAAAAATATTTAATCCATTTGCTGTGCTCTAAAAACAATATTATTAATCAGATTATATCTAGTTGAAAATCATTATTATTAATAGGGAGAAATTCATTATAGCATCTGATTGTATTGTTTTTCTGTTACCGAGCGCTTAATTTGTCTTAAGGCACCGCCGGTGCTAAATAATTTAATTTTCTCCACAAAAATCCGTCTACGGGAATAACGAACCAGGTCTGTAGAATTGTCTTGATAATTTTTCTTAGGCTAATATAGAGGATAAATATTATGTTCTACATTGAACTCGGTTTTTCGATATTAATATCTTGTCTTCAAAAATAATACAGTTTTAGGCTTTTTTTTTTACAAAGTATATTATACCGTCATTTAAAATAAAATGAAAATATGAGTGCAATGTGGCCGGTATGAAGTAGTCTTCTTCTTTCGGATAAACAAATTGTCATCAAAATCTGACAATTCTTCAAGGCTTGAAAATTATTCCCGTGAAGGGATTTAAATATTTTATTCGATACAATACGTCATATCAACTCCCCCCGCCCTATATCAGGTGGTAGAGGAAAAGTATTATAATTGAGGTGTCTACTAAAATATGAAATATAATTTTCAAATTTTATAGAATTGCGAAAAATGTGAAAAGTCGGCACGGCCATTTGTAGATTAATGTTCTTACGTTATACAATTATTAATAAACGTTCATAATATTAACATTTTCATTTTATACAAATCACACACATGCAGCGTTATATACAATGTCATATTCTCTGTCAAAACAGACGTTTGTACGTTTTATTAAATTGCTTTCCCATATTATAGATACGGAAGGTACACCCGCACAATATAATCGTTTACGCAATAAAACCTTTATAGTTAATAATTAATTTTCTACACAATAATGCGAACAACAATTATTAATAAAAACATTTTCCTCTGTCACTTGCCATTATCGGGAGTGTGGGTAGTAAATAATTAATACATATACGGACGTAAAAATGCTCTTTAAATTTATCGAATTCACAATGATAGAGCACCAGGGCGAGAATTTTTATTTGTTATTAAATAGCTGGTTATTGGTGCAACGTACGATTTCGGATGTTGTGTTAATTATATAAGGATCCCATTCGTCAATTATTTTACTGGATTGTCAAGTATTTGAATTTTGAATGAATAGCGTGCCGGCTTTCAGACAAAAGGTCCAAACTTTTGGATAGTCTGTCCTGTATGTAAAATCAAATATGTACCTTATTTGTTTCAAAAATTACATTTTTTCTCATAATTTAAAATTTAAAAATTTAAATAATGATTGACAAGCAATAATATCTAATTCACAAATCTTTATTATTTATTTTAATTATATTCGTTTCAAGTTCCTACCTATTGAATATTGTGTTTATTGTAAATTGAGGAAAAAAGAATGCTCACAGACGCCAATTAATGAAATTTTATGGGTTCCAAATGTTTACCAAAAATTCGTATAAGAAATAATATAACATACTTAATTTTGTAATATATTAATATGGTTAACATAGACCATAATATGAAATATTTTTTTATGTACACACAGGAAACCTGGTAACTGTTTAAAAAGTAAAAATAAACTTTCATACTGTTGGGTTACAACTTTTTAATTTTTAGGGAGTACACCCTCTCCCCATAATATTAACATCGATGTAAATTATAAGTGTAGGTATGATTCATATATTCCATATTTTTAAATAAATATTTCCGGGACTACAGTTGATTACTTACATTATTTAAATAAAATAAAATTGGAAAACCGCACGTAAATAACAATATCGGAAAATTAGCAGAAAGGAGAAAATCGTGTTTGGATTAAATCCAGAAGCTTGTTGATACCTATAATATTGTTGGTTGAAAACAACTCTATGTTAAATAAATATAATAATAATCATTCCGAGGTTGTCGATACTCCTTTCTTTTGCCAGGAATGGTACGGAACACTCTACTTTATTATCAAAAATCCCGTCGAATATCATTATCGATCGCAATCACTATAATATTATAGTGTGGTTTGTCACGGAATCGTTCGTCGAGATAATATCCATGAATCTACTTACACTATATCAGTGGCGTGGCGTGGGTATTAAAAAGATGTAAGCAGTGAAATTTTTCTTCCAAAAGTGATTAGAATATAGGGTACTATACCTAAATACCTAATTATAAATTATGTATAAAAAAATATTATCCTTTTAAAATTTTTAATATTTTTAAAAATATAGTTACTAGTTGTACAAATCAAATTCGAGAAAATAAAGAAATTGAAGTATAAATACTTCAATAGTCTATTAGGCGAATGACAGTGACAGTGCACGTAAAAACGACTACAGTCTACAACGCGTCGGGCTACGTACTGGTCGCTCCTTGTTTCTCGAGTAAGCAAAATCAAATGTGCTTACAAACGCTAGTTAAATACGTGACCCCCACTATGGCATTATAGACTATTCGAAAACAACAGTTGCGCGTAAGCAATTTCAGAATGTGTTACACTGTATATCGTATTATGATTATGCAGTTAACATAATACAGAATGGATTAAAAATAGACCTACAATCGATGATTTTCTTAAAATAGTTGGTAATCAGTAGACAGCGTACGACACAAATAAACAATAACAAAAACCACTACCAGCTATAACTTAAATATTTTATAAATAAAATTAAAATTTTAAAAATCATTTATTATGTACCTATTAGTCGTAATTGATCAAATTTATTTTTTCTTTCATTTAAAGTGTAAGCAGTGCTTACAGTGCTTACATGCACGCTACGCCCCTGCACTATATGCACAACCATAGACCTATAAACTAATGGACAGCGCTTAGAGAGAGAGGTCAGGGGTACGATATAGAGTGAAAGAGAAGCATTAGTTTCGTTATAATTACCCCACTTTATGTTCTTCCCTCTTTTCTTTCTTCTTTCTTTCTCTTATATGATTCCCGTGCATTGAGGGTGGAGTGGAATGCGCTGTCCATTAGCTTATAGGTCTATGGGCACAACAGCTATACTTCTATAATGTGAGGTGCCATAATAATGTTAGTTGAAATCAACTCCATGGTAAATAAATATACCTAATAATCATTCCGAGGGTGCCGATACTCCTATCTTTTGCAAGGAATGATACAGAAAACACTCTATTTCATTATCAACAAACCCGTCGAATATCATAATCTATCGAAATCACTATATTATAGTGTGGTTCGTCACGGAATCGTTCGTCGAGATAATATCCCTGAAGCTACAGGTTTTCCGAGAACCATTTTAAGTCCATGACGCCGTCAATATAAACGAGCTGCTATAATATTATATTAAAACAATATTTATTTATAACGGTGTGCGACGATAATATTATTACGGCAAACAGAAGTCGAAAAGAGGAACGCTTTTTTAATTGCTTTTCCGAGAATTCACGACCCCGGGGGGCAAAGATACCGCTGAAAATGTAAATATTAACTTATTATAATACAAAATGAAATAAAAACGATTACACTTCGACTAAACTGCTGTATGCACACCCTAGGTGAAACTATATAATGCGAGATGCTATGATATTGTAAATGCCCCACAGAGATTTGCCCCCCCTCCAAAATACTAAAATTGCATAATCTTATAATTTGTAAATCTACAATAATCAATATTTGAACCCTTTTTATACACATATTAACGCACTTCATTGATAAAAACAAAAATTATACCTGTAATACTCTTTTTATCAATAATATTATGTTAAGATTAAAACGATAAAACGTTAATAATTAGGTATTGTAAAACTCACGAGGGTTTACCAGTAAATAGTAATACACAGTCCACCACAGCGTACATCTAAATAGTGGTTTTAGATGCGATTCATTGGCTAAAAATTGCTCGTAAGCAATCCATTTCTACGTAATGTGTACCTATTTCAATGCTAATCGTCCAACAATAAATTATAGGAATATGTAATAATTTATAACGAATAAATATTATGACTTAAGTTGACCAAAATTGTATTAATTTTTTTCGATTAGTATTTTATAATTTAAAAACTGAAGGCATTTCACTATACTAATTATAGTCAAACTTAGAACTAAAAAAACAAGAGGTGCTAAATTTGAACTTCAGGGTGTTATAGAACGTTTGGCACCCCCTTCATTGAGCCAATGAGTCGCAAACCGCATATGTTGGTACACGTCACAGGTGCTTTATTGACCATTGTGACATGACCATTAAAGTTACTTTTAGTTCGGTCACCTGTTGGGTCAAAGTTGTTGACACTTTTTATTAGATATCTACCAATAAACTAATAAAAACTATAGTTTTGTAGGATATTAGACGTCTTTGGGATTTATTTTATCTAAAAGAAAATAGTATTAAATGTATTGTTTGTTAATCAAACGAACAACCAAATGCAACGTCCTCGCATTTGTATTCTATAGACACAAAAACTATTCGACCTATTTTGACGAAAGTTTCTTAGTTGAGAGATTTTTCTTAAAGATATCAGAAAAGTTTAGGTACTATTAGTTTTTAACCGATAATTATCTAATGCTATAATACATCCAATCTGACACAGCGGGTTGCCCATCTCTGTGAAATTAGTTCACAAAAAGAAGTACACCGATGACGATTTTCCCTTGAACTGAGGTTCAATAGAACCGGAGATATATACACTATATAGGGTAATATTTTTTTAAGAAAGCTCTCCTTCAATAGTACATTTATTCAAATTCTGATTTTTAGAAATTTTAAGCAGTATCTAAGACCATATTTTCAAATTCTTAATATTTTTTGTTATACTTAAGGAATGTACTGCGGCGATACAAACTTCTAATTTTCAAATGAAAACCCCCTTTTTTACTGAAAATTATTTAGCGAATCATTTACTCGAAAATTTTGATGTATCTAAATTCTAATAAGTACCTAGGTTTGAGTTACTAAATTGTTTACACTAACCATGATAATCCTTAAAAATGAATTTAATATACTTGGAGTGTTTTTTTTAGAGTTAGTTGTTTTGATAGATCAATATTAATTGCTAAAATGTTTATATTATCTAAGCAGTAAGCCCCAATATCTACTTAACCCATTACCATAGACATATAATATCATTAACAAAAATTAATTGTTTGAATAATTTTGAGTTAAATACATTAAGATTCTTAAAAAAAATATCTGCCGAATAATTAAAAGTGAACAAGGGGGTTTCTATTTGAAAAACAGATGTTTGTATCGTCACAGGATCATCCTTCAATGATACGAAAAATCTCAAGTATTCAAAAACATGGTCGTCAAATGTGTTTAAAAATTCCAAAAACTATTATTTGAATATATGCATAATTTATAACAATATGGTGAGCATACTAAAAAATCACCCTGTATAACACCGTATTTACGGCTTGTTCATTTTTCCAAGGCAAAGTCATGTTTTACAACTATTAGGTACGTACTGTATATAGTACTCTGTTTGTAAGGTGCTAGAGGGATATAATAGAGAGTCGCCCAACAAACCACAGCCCTTCCAAAACAACGACCACGATCACCTCCTCCTCCACCTATAACTCCACATCTACTATCACTACCACCACTACCTCCACCTCCACCAAAGCCACCACTATCGCCACCACCACCATTAAATCCCCCAACGTCCGTTCACTGCGGCGGCAACCCACTCACCAGCACGGCGACCGCCTGGGCGAAGCTGACGGTGTGGCACAGGTCGCTGCCGAACGGCCAGTACTGCAGCAGCAGCGTGGCGACGAACGAGAACGGCACGCAGAAGAGCGTCATGAGCAGGTCGCCGACGGCCATGTTCATGATGAACAGGTTGGTGACCGAGTGCATCTGCGCGGAGAACATGACCACGTGGCACACCAGCCCGTTGCCGACCAGCGACACGACGAACACGATCGTGTACGTCAGGTAGACGAGTGTTTGGAACGCGGCCGTGCCAAGCACGCCTTCGATCTCCGAATGACAGGACAACCCGCCAGCGACACCTGTCGCGTTCCTCCACTGCGCAGTGGCCGCAGTGACAGTGGCGTTCCACGGTGTGGCCGTCGACTCGCCATCGTTGTCGGCCATGGCACCCAAGTCCTATCCGCCACGGGATACCTGTAACAACACCAAGACGCGTTTATTAAATTATTATATTCGCGTTACTGATTATGTAAAACTAAGCATTGGCTGTTTAAAACGAGGTTACAGGTAAGTAGTTGATATTCTGTAACGAAAAATAATGGATAAATGTCGAGATATGTAAAATGTGCATCATAAAAGTTTAGTAGTTTAAATCTTTATATTGTCACGAAACAAATTCTGTGTAATAAATATGCAAATCCACCAAATCCTAAGCAAACCCTTTCTTGACGTGCCATAGTAACTTCACATATAAAAATAAATGTGTAACTGAATAGAAACAGATAAATGAGTTGTGAAAAATTGATACCTATTAGATAAACGTATGAAAATGTTATGGATGATAAATAATTTAAGATTTACTTGTGTTTGAGAATTCCTCAATAGAATATTTTGAAATTTTTTTACGTTTTGCATTAGTTCACTCCAAAAAAATATTGATTTTTTAAAAATTGTAAAAACAAACTACTTTACGTATATAAATGTTTTCCCATCAAAATTTTTTTAAAAATTAGATATTTTGAATTTTTCGAAAAAATTTTATAACATTTACAGGTTAGTAAATATTGATGAAAACAAACGTTGTTTCATTTTACAGGCCATTATGTTACATCTCGTATACCTAGTAGGGGTAATATAGACAGATATATCACTGCAGGGAACTGGAAAGGTAAAGAATATTGGAACAAACATTTTTTTTTTTACACATATGAGGCGGACGTTAAGGCAAGTAAAGTACGAAAATAAAAATACACCAGTACAGACGCCATTTGTCCGATAACATAACATTTAAAACGTTTTTTATAGTCGAGCTGGTCGAAGTCTGGTATAATACGAAATAGCAAAATGCAATAACCAATCAATTATGATAATTTGATAAAAAAAAAATGATTGTTTTTTAATAACATAAAACATTCGCATATGAATAAAAGGAGAAAAAGCACAAACGCAAAAATATATAAATGTGTGCTAAGAAATACAATATTTTAGAGTGTGTTGATTGTAAAATCAAAATGGTTTTTCCAATTGAATTTCGACCGCCGGACCATGGCCAGTAATATTTATTTATTTCGCTTTCACTTTAATGATATTGTCGTGACCCAAATCATATAATATCTAAACTTATAGTCGCACTGGTCAAATTTTAGTTTTGATTAGGTACAGTTGTTGCTGTCTCATATAAGTCATAACTACCTAAATTATTTTTAAATCGAAACAGACTTGTGTTTGTCGGAATAGTGGAACAGAACAATAAGGAAATCTCATAAATTGTACTTCGTATGTCTTGAACGGCACGGGCAAATTAATTTTGTTTTTATTGCTCCTCCGTATACTCCTCCATTTAAAAGTTTCCGATAGTATATCATGCACTAGTAATATTATAGACTGACTGTATAGTTCTATACCTACTCTACACCAGGGGCGGCCTAAATGGTCAATCACGATTAATCAGACTATTTTAACATGATATCTATATACTTCAAAGACTTGGCTATACAATTGTATCATAACTTTTAAAAGTTTCCGATAGTATATCAATATATCATGCACTAGTAACACTATGAACCGACTGTGTAGTTCTATACCTACTCTATAGTCTATACCAGGGGTGGTTCTAAAAGGTCGATCACGATTTAGCAGCCTATTGAAAATAAATGATATCTATATAGCTCAAAGACTTGGCTATAAAATGATATCACAACTTTTAGATCTGTTTTTTTTTATACTTGGGGTTTTTTTTTCACGGAGTTTTTCGGAGTGTTTTTGTTGGGATATTTAATACCCTACTGACTATTTTAATAATAATAATAATAATAATACTGTCCAATGTCTCACCGGTAAAATTGTACTTTCGATTACTGTGTTGGCAGTCACCGAAAAAGTGCCAGTCTGTAATGACTATACTATAATAGTGATCGGGAACTTATTTTTAAATTAAAACAGACTTAAGAATATTGATTAAGGTTTGTCGGAATCGCGGAACTGAACAAGTAAATGAAATAATTAATAAATTATATTTAGTCGTCGTAGGTTATTAATGGTATATAGTAAAAATAATACTTTTGGTTTTACTGCAATACTACTCCATATAAGTCACACTTATTCGATAAGTCATATAGGTATTAGTACAATGATACAGTGTTCTGCACAGAAATTTTCAATGGAAAAGGGTGTAATTTAATTAAGTGCACATGTGTAACCTATAAGTGTTATAAAATAATAATATGTTACAAAATTAATTTTGGGGAAAAAATTGAAATTATTAAACTTTAACGACGTTTTTTTCTTATTAAACTATTTATGCAGACTGTTAATAAGTATAAATATTATGAAAAAAAAAGAAATTAAAATTTAATCACTCAAGACGAAAATACTCATTCGTATGTAGAGTACCTACTCTTTTAAGTCTCTACATATTGCAACAGTGAGATCTTTAAATCTTCTAAAATAAAGATAGAATGTGATATACATAAAATTTTATAAATTAAAAATACTTATTTTTTTTTTTCTAAAATTATTCCATAAAAGTACATATTTTATTTCACGTTAATTTTATCGTATAATATGCTGACATATTGACGGATTGTCAACGTTATCTGGATCACAAAAATAACCCAATAATTATGACAGTTCGATAATTAGCCAAAGGGTAACTCTTAGGTCGAAACGTCAGGTGGTCACTCGCCGTTTTCAGCAAGGTCGCCAACCACGAGCCGAGTCCCGTATGTAATTATTATAGGCTAATGATCCCAGAAGTTGAAATCTTATCAACCGAATAAAAACAAAAAAAAGATATATAAATAACACAAAAATGCACTACCCGAAATGGTCAAAGAGTAGTGGATTTTTGTGTTATTTATACATTTTTTTTTTGTTTTTATTCGGTTGATAAGACTTCAACTTCTGGGATCATTAGCCTATAATAATTACATTGGTCTTAAAACTAAAGGAATGCGTTATGTTTAAGAGTAGAGGGAGTTAGTGAAATATATATATTTTTTTTTACAGTGATTTTGCTAAACAATGTTTGTGAAAAAAATGTATACTTTTTTGGAGTTTTCTTCGTCAAGTGCTTTTTGCATCGTAGATTGGTTTCCGAGAATTTGTCTGGAGCTGTAGAACTTGGGGCATTTTAGTGTGATGTGTTTGATCGTCAGTTCTTTGTCACAGAGTTGACAGTTCAGGCAGTTTTCTTTTGTTATGAAGTGCAAGTCTGTTAAGCGGGAGTGTCCAATCCGAGACCCGAGTCCTTATGATAACTACTTCGTTGTGCTCGGATGAGGGTGAGGGGGATTTCTATGGGTTGATTGATATTTTGATTTCTTTAAGTTTGTTTATATTTGAAGTCTCCACCCACATGTCTCTTACATATATCAGTGACTTTCGTCTATTTGTTTCGAAGCAACAAAATGTGCTGTAAGACTTGTGTAAAAACAAACAATTAGGCCATGGCTTCGACTTCTGTGATCATTTTCCTCCCAATAGTTTGTTTAATCAGTAACGTCTAGTGGTACCCAGTGGCAGATCTAGGGGTTTTTTTTTGTGGTGGGTGCTATGTCGATAATAAAGCTCCTTATAGGTATACTTATCATGAACAACTTCGGGGTAACAACAAATTTAACCTATTTGTTGGTAGTTTTAGTCTATTGCAGAGAGTACATTTAGTTCTACTCGATAACTCCAAATAATTTATAACAAAAAAAAGTTCAACATGCGGAACGGTAGGTTCTTCAGCTCCACTGCCTATTCTCTATTTGAATAAACAGATCATCCTAATTAATTGCCGTTGTACATATATATAGATACAATTATATCTTGCGCTATTCGACCTTTTAACCACGACGAGGACGCCGTCAATTCCATCGAGTCGTAGAGTATTGATATTATCTGCACAGAATTTGAATACACTTTCGGACCAGACGACCGAGATAATTTCCCGCTGGAATAATTTGCTGGACTGCAGCGGTGTCTGAAAATAAGGACTCTAGGCAGTTTTGTGACGTCGGGCTGCCGAGCATTGTCGGCGCCAGTATACGATTGACGAAAAAACACATTTATCATGAGACACAAAATATGTCCTCTCGTTTCCAGTCGTTGCACACGCGTTCACTAGCTCGGCCATCGTATAATATAAGAGTACCGTAATCATCCTCTCAGTGGGGCACACGACGCCTGCAGGCCTACGACACCGTCCTCCAGCAACTAACCCATACGTAGTAACCGCTGTCAGTTTCCATCGAACAGTTACTATCGACACTTTTTCGGCTTGGCCTAGCTAAATATTATGATGGCGCTCAGCACATATAGCCTATAACGTTTCCATCCAATCGATTTTATTTCTGTAATAATAATAATTATAATAAAACAAAGCAAAACACGAATCCCCGCCACTATCTAAAACAGTAAAACCTCTAGAAAAACAAAATAATCGACTGAGAATCGGGCACACCCACCTCACACGTGGTCACCTCATGAACAACCACCGATGGAATGCAACTAGCAATAAAACATCTGATGACAGAACATAAATCAAACGAAGAAGAAAGAGAAAAACATAATGTACCAACGGGCAACGAACCCATAATATGCAATAATCGGACCCGACTGTCGGCCAGAAAACGTCATGACGACGTTCCTTATAGAAGCATCAGAATGAAGAAACACTTAAACAAATAGTTATAAGTCGTAGAGTCCGCCCCCCTATATTATTGTAATCAAATGGTTACCAAAAGCTAATAATGTATAAAGCTAATGACCGAAGCTATAAAGATCAATTCAAAATTAAAAAAAATAATAATGGAAATAATATTATATAGTGGAGTAACCTCTATATATTTTAGAGTATACGACAATAATTTACGGTCAGGATGTACATCTAATATCATGTAGGTACTGCTGCAGTTATAATATCCGCCGGGATTAATAATAAAACAATTATTTAGGACGAAAACGTCTCTGGTGACTTGACGGGTACGTCGGCCTAGTCGGATTACATATTATTATCCGAGTTTGGACACAACGCTTATAATATAAAAATGTCGGAAACGTTCGTACACACTAATGTACTTATATTTCCGAATTCGAATTTCACCGTCCAGTTTAAGTCTATTGATTAAACTCATAGTCAATATAGCAACAGTATTTCGGCTACACTGTCTTACCATTCGATTACAGTTGTCAGTGCAAAAGTATCCGTTGTATAACTATATATATATCGATCGTATCGGTAACAAACAATATTTTCAAATTATAACAGACTTACGTAGGTCGGACTAGCGGAAGTGGACGAGGATATAAAATGAATTGCGTTTGGAACGGTATTGTAAAAATACTTTTGTTTTCACTGCAATGCTCTGCACCTCATATCGGCTCCGGCTGATACGTCATATACCTAGGTACCAGTATATACCCATACGAGTTTAACGATGATAATCATCGGGCACATAATGTGGTAGTTCGAGTCGGTGAAAAAGTTTCAAAAAGATGTTTCGTAAACAGACCTCTCTCGCAAATGGATTGAAAAAAAAAACCAGTGGTAGTTTTATCTACTTTTCAATTTAATTAAATTCAATATTTCTAATGGCTTTAGAATGTGAGTTCAGATCCTCAGAGGTAGATAAATAGATATTAGATAGGTACTTACTGAAGTCTAAAATCACTTATTTTTCTCATGAACTTCGTACAAATTTCAATGGATGTGAAGTAGGTACTGCAAATCAAGTTGGTAGATATTATTCGAGAATTTCATTAACGTATAATAATTATCATGCGAATAATAACCGAACGATAAAATTCTCAAGTCAAAATTAAATTATACATTTGGCGAGTAACTCTTGTTGAATTCAAATTGTAAAGACTTATGGTATAAACGTGTGGTCTGTAGATAAGTAAATAATTGTTATGCAAATAATGTAATGTACATTATATTATATGGTTGAAAAAAATGTGAAATAGTTTGAAATGGCTAACTCTATACTATTCAGTTTCAAAATGAACTTTAAAAAATTATACTCATCATTTCATCTTATGGATTGGTTTATCGATGTTTTATATGGTTTAATTATTTTTTTTCCTTATCGACTTTAGATGTTATTTAAACATTCAAAATAATGTATAAAAAATTTAAATTATATCCATACCAATCCTTGGGTACTCGGTGATTCACCAACCATGCTCACCACTATTTTTCGTTTATTACTGAATTAATTTTCATTTTAAGTTATACTTATTAAATACATGTTTACGTTTATACCTGCCGACTGTTGTTTATCAATGACATTCAAATCTAAGAATCTTTAATATTCTCTTGAGCTTTTTTTATCGCATTACTAATACTTTTTAATTGCTGTATTATTTTTTTGATAGATTCTTTATGCAAATTTAAACGAACCTAAAGCTACGTTAATGAAAACGTAATGTAGGTATATGTATGTGTATAGTATTATATATTTATAAGAATAAGAAGAACTGTCGCTGGTCCTTGTGATAGAGATGATACTCAGTCGTTGGTGTTGGTCATAAATTAGTAATACAATTTCACAAACAGTAATCATGTTGAGAAAGTTCACATTTCCCTGGAAGGATGTGATAGTACGCGAATCCAACACTCTAGTCGGTTTAATCATTTTAATGAACGACCACAGCATGCAATATTCAAGAAAGTCAGTAGTTTACTAATGTCAGCCGTTGTGCGTAAAGATGTAGGTTGTTAGACCTCCCCTTTTTGACTAATTGAGTGTTGGTATAAGTGCTAAACCGTAGGTTCTGAATTACAAATATATATAACTTTAATTAGATTAACCAAACACTGTATGCAATATAACAATGCAGTTTTGTTCTTAACTTTATATTTTGGTACAACTACAACTGTAGTTATTGTGATTATATATGTATTTATTTAGTGTTAATGATTGTTTTTGTTTAATTAAGATGGAATTATTATAAAAACAATATTTAAATATTGCAATATTGCGTAATTTCAATGTACACATAACATGTTAACATAGCATATTATAACAATATTTAATAAACAACCAAACATGGGGGACTTCACAACTAGCTACCTCAGTAGTTATTTGATATTATGAAGACATATTACAACAACTAAGCCTGGATTAAGATAATTTTGGACTCTGGGCCAAATAATAATAATTACCATCCATTATCCTTATAATATAGGAAACCTGCTGCCTTCCGGAGGCCCACTATTGTTCGATACTGCAGTCCATTGTGGGCCCTGGTCCATGCTCTCCTTGAAACAATACAACGCACAATACAATTATATCTTGGACCTCAGTGCACGAGTAAACGAATTCCACGAGAATAAGACGTTGGGGCGATGTCCCTGTTACGGCTGTATATTATATAGGTATACTTATATCTTTATTTATTTATTATTTTTAGCTATTCAAATCATAGAGTTTAATTATTGTTTTCTTAATTTATAACGACAATGTTATACAGTATATGCACGGTTGTGAGCCCTGGTCCATTGACCCCTCCCCTTTATCCGGGCTCGCATAAATATCAGCATAATCGTAAAATCGATACATTATATACAGTATACTTATTATAGGAATTCTAGAAGCACACAATAAACGTATCTCTTGGACTTTCAGTGCACGAGCAAACGAATTCCAGGAGAATAAGACGTTGGACTGATGTTCCTGTCAAGGCAGTATATTATATGCGTAATCATTATTTATTTATTCGTTAATTTTAGCTATTCAAATAATTGAGTTTAATCGTTATTTTAATTTATAACGACAAGGTTATACAGTATATATGTACGGTTCGTGCAAAAGTTGTGTTTAAAAATCTTACGTTTCATGTTACAACACTGCTATAGTCTTGATTGTTTTAATATGTTCTGTGAATTGTTTCGAAAACAAATGTATAAAAATCAGGGTTGACAGGTATTATACATAAATGTATAATTTGTGTATAATACATCTATATTTTATATATCATAGATGTAAACTAATATAAAATCCAATTATTATAACTATAAAATATAATTTTACTGTGATAACTGGCCACACTGTTAATTTCAATAAATCAGTTATTTAATTGCTTATTGTCAGTTATCACTTATTCACTTATCACATTCATTTTAAATTATCATTTATAAGTTATAATTTTTTAATTCCAAGACTTTGTCCAAATTACAGTAAAAACAATTATTATTTATACTCTATGTATAAAAAATATTTAAATATTTTATGAAAGAAAAAATAGAAATAACAATTTATACGTTTTATACTTCTATACATGTATAAAAATGTATTATACATATTTATAATACATCATGGTGTATAAAACTTTTATACATAAATTCACCCAACCCTGAATTACAAAAATTGTCAATAGTAAGTATGTTTCATTAGAATAAATTTACCTTTGTAAAATTTCCCAAACGGCCGCGGCCGTTAATTAACTACAAATATAAATACATAAATTATTTAGGTTATTATTTGTTTTGATGTACTAATATATAATTAATAGTGAAGTGAACTCAACAGGACAACGCGATCGAAGTATTTGCAGTGGGTGGAAAGAACTTGGTACTCGTGTAAAATAAAACTCTTAAACGAAAAAGTCTTGAAATCTATAGTGTATACTAAGTAAGGAGGTTAACTCAACAATGTAAATAATAATTAAATCAATGGTGAGGAAGCTTCAATTTGTTTTAAAATTAATTTAAGCAATGTGTACCTAATTAGTGTTAGTTATTATTGAATTTAATTATGCAACAGGTGCAACTTTATTAATAATAATGATCAATTATACACATCTCCGAGCAATATGGTGTTGGGGGATCTTTGTGCATAAAATTTATACATTCGAAATAATTATATGCGTTAGATATAAAATAATGTAAAATAAGCATAAACGGAAAGAGTAAACCACAACAACAATAGCAGTTAATGTAATTTAATTTTGAACATAAAAAAATTAAAGTTGGTAGTCATATTAAATAAAAGCAAACTGTTTTATTTCCTATATTTTATTTTTAAATATAGCTAGACATTTATTAGTTGTCTGGTTCTAGTATAATATATTATGAATGGGAACATTGCAGAAATTTGAAATATTAGTAAATATTAATATAAATGATTAAATTGAGTTTAAACTTAAAAGTATTTATAATAACTTGTTTTGCGCTATGCTCGTTATATACGTTTTGAGCGCTGCGTTTTTTTTAAATTTTAATTTCTGCACGCAATTTGTTTTAGTATTAACCGTATACAATACAGCCATCAGACATTTGACAAATACAAACGAGATATTTAATGTGACTATTATAATACAAAAAGGGTAGTTTCGGTCTATTATAAATAAAACAGTTTAGCGCCGTTAAATAAATGCATAAACTGTTTATGTTCATAATAAATAATTGTTTAACGTCACTAGATATTATCGTATATTATGTGTGTGCTTTCGAAAATATAAATAATAATAATGATAAAAGTAAATATCCTTCCAAGGAGAATATTTTTAAATTATTTTTCGACAAAACAAATAAAATGTCGGTACCAACTGAACTCGGCGTGCAATGTAAAAGATTTAATATGCATTCTCTTGAATCGAATAATTCATTTTTATTTGGCGTGTGTATGTATAATACCTACCCGGTGTAATGGAAGGTAGATTTACTGTGTACAGAACCGCAAATGAACAGAGAGATATTATAATATTATCATAGTGATATTGTTATTCGTTTACTTAGTTTACTTTAATATACTGACGCACAATATTTTGACGGGTAATGGCAAATATTTATACGGTTATCAGACATATTATTATTATATTTAATATATAGTGCTATGACAGAGTGTGTCGTTAGCCGTCGTCGGATGAAGGGTGGTGTTACTTTCGACAACATAATAATATGTTGCACGGTAAGCAATGATATGGGTAGGTAAGTGATGCGATGAGCAATGTAAAGAACAATTAGAACCGTTTAGTAATCGTATTGCAATTACTGTATTGAATAAATAGTTGAATAAACAAACCCATTATCATGCGGACTTGTTAGTTAATATCCTATTGGTACACTGATAAAACTACTCTTTGGAATTTCCATTATTTAGATACATCAAAATATTCAAAAAGATATCGGAAAAACGGTTTACTGGAAAAAATAGTAGGTATTCAAATTTGGGAAAAAATAAGCTTGGATCGCTACAGGACACTCCCTTAAATGGTACAAAAAATCTAATTTTCTATCAAATCTAACCTAATAAAATTTAAATTGTTATCCATAATAGTTTTACCTTTTTCAAAATTCCAAAAATCATAATTTGAATAAATTCATTGTCGAAGGAAACCGTGGAATTGAGCATGTTTGGTAAATCACCATGTGTGTACCTTGTTCCTAGGTGATCTGTTCGTGTAATAAAACGCTCGATCAAAGAGACGTTCCACGAAAACAATATAATATATTTAGCTACCTAGTTGGTTATTTGCATTTTTAGCACATCTGCGCGATGGTGCTACGTGGAAGCATTTATATTTTATATAAAAAGATGGATTAGGATGGGCAGGCGAACTCCAGTGTTTCCCGACCTATATGATTCGTTTAATTTTGTTTTGACGGATCACAAGCAATTACTATTGTAAGATTAAAATATTAAATTAAAAAATTATATTAGAACTCGTTACAGTATAACAATAGAACTTTAATTTTGTCTATGGATTAGTCGGTCGAAAAGGTTCTGATAGCAAGCTACAATATCAAAAAGGTTGGGAAACCCTGTGATGTAAAGCTTGGTCCGGATGATTACCAGTGGAGTGTAAAATTTACTCTCGGAGGGTACCTTTATATACACAGGCCGAGTGGCTAGAGACACCTGTTGGGTAATCCACGGTGCTGCCCCTTTGCTCGTCCTCGTGGAGTTATAAAAAACCATTATATACGAGATTATATACTGCAAACATTCACAATGGCGATTACACGTTACGCCACACCGAAATAGTTTTGTCACGTTCTCTTGACGCTGTTTTCTCTTTCCTCAGAGTTACAAAATTACAAAAAAAAAAACAATTATAGATAGATACGGTCTAAAATATAGACTATAGAGTGATAACTAAAGACTGAGCCTCTACGTGTAAGGTGTTATGACCTGACGTAGGTACAATATTATATAACTGATTCGCCGAGCATGCGCACCACCATTTTCCATCCAATACTTAATTTTTAAGTATCATATATTTTTAAATAGTTTAAATAAAATAAATATTTCACGGTTCCCCAATAATATAGCCACGGCCTCTTAGGCGGCCTCAGCCTCCAGTTTGAGAATCACTGTTCTAGAGGGTGTCCATAATATAATAACATGTAAGTATACCCACTAGAAAATCACTATACACACAGACCAAAAGATAAATTCGCCGAGAATGAATAATGGAATTACGCGTAGCACTAAGCTTTGTTTAACGGCCGGACCGGGCTTGATTTATCTGACCATCGGCAGATAAATCGCATCCAATATTTATCTGTAAATTTTCATATTAACATGTTTTCTTGTACCTTCCTATTCAATATCAACAGCCGCCGTATCGATTTTCTGCCCGACGAACACAGCAGATTACTATTCGGTCTTCGGTCAAGTGGTAATATGGCATATTTAATTCGATTTGTGGTTTTAGATAGGTATTGCACCGACAGTATAATATGGTCTTAATTACTTATGCTTAGCAGTTTAGCATCCCATAAAGTCTAGAACTAGCTACATACGATTCCCATGCCCATGATCTATACATTTATGCGTTAGCCCTTAAAATATAATAATAAATTGTTTTCATTTTATGTGGAAAAAATAATTAAATATTTTGTTTTATATATATATATTTTTTTTTGAACTCTGATCGGAACGGTGAATGTACCGATAGTGGTTTCAATAAACATGTGTGTGTTTTTTGGAAATTTTTTTATAGTAGAACACAATTTATCATCGACGTCTTGGGGAGAGGTTTCAAAAAAAAAAAAATGACGTACAATCGGTAAAAATATTTACACAAAACCAATTTAGGTATGACTGCACAATCGATTTTGTTTTTTTTTTTGTTGTTTTAATTTATTCAAACACGAACAACTGTAGACCTAAAATTATTACCCAATAAATATTATATTTTGTTTATTATGATAAAATGTAAAAACATTTTGGCTCTTCTTTATAAGAGCATTTGAAATTTGTAATTTTTTTCTATTATTTTATGAAGTATCATGTAGAATACAATATTGTAATTCGCGTGAGTAAAAATGCTTGAAGGATTAATACAAGGTTCTTCATATATGTTTTTCTTACATAAATATTGAAATAATCACGATTTTTTTTTATAATCGTTTGAATTTCAAATATTAAAGTAAATTTGAATCATCGATTTTATCTGATTCGTGTGAAAGAAGCTTATTCTACGTCTTATGTTACTTGAAAAATCGTAAACTCGTGCCAAAAAGGGTCAAGACTAGTGATATCAATTTTCATGACAATTTTTTAATTTTCGTTAACTTAAAAATGATGAAAATTTTATAATATCCCATATTAATTTTTTTTTTTAAATAAATCTCTTGATATTATATATAGTCAGACATTTATAACATATTTAACATACATAAGTATATTTAAAACTGTGTAGGTATACTTGTATTACCATTTACCCATTTTAGGATTATTTTAATAGTAGATATAAATATAACTACTATTAAACATACTATTATAGGAAATCCAAAATACGAATAAATTAATCTCGGTAATAAATTTGTATTTTAATCGGCTGTTAAAAAATTGTATTTTTACTTCAGTATATACTTTTAAATGATGAGTGTTACAGTATTAGTAAACGTTTTCCTGCAAATTATTGATTTTCCTTTATTTGAATTTTTTTGATATTTATTGCTTGATTTATTTCGATAATTTTAAGCAAACTATTTTTTATGAGTAGTTATTACAAATTAAATGATATCTAGTCTTAACACAAGACCACAATTCAAAACTATTTATTATTGATAAATAAGTTTAATTTTTAACATGACATAGGTATAGATTGTAGGTAGGTACCTCTAAGTATATTTTAATTTTATTTAATACTCACAGTCGTTAATTCCTAATTAAATAACTAACATTTGACTATCGCACCAATCGTACAACCTCAAAAATTAATTAAGTATGAAAATAATACTGTCAAATTATTTCAAATTAAAATTTGAGGTATGCGGTGTTGCTTCTCAAGCTACTCAAATTGATCTACATATTGATGGTTATACTTTTTTTTTTATTAGTGATGAAAGTTAATTTGGTGGAAACGCATAGGCAGGTGGAGGGTGGTGGTACAGTGTTTGATGAATACTTCATTGACGGGCATTGTGTACTTCACGGGCATGTTTCCCATAGAATATAATAGTTTTGGATGATTCAGCACCCTATCAACACACTTTTGGGTGATTTGCAAGCACACGTATGCCGTATATATAGAATTAAGCGGTCAAAAATATACCCTCCCCCCACTAACCTCTATACCACTGTCTCGGAATGAAAATAAAAAAAATAGCGTTCCATGAATGAGTAGGCATAAATCGAGCTCGTGATATGATTATTAGGTAGGTATACGAAAACTGTTCGGTGGGATTGTAATATTATATTGACGACGAGGAGGAGAACTCCGGGGACGACGTAACATATTATCTATTATAATATAGGTAAAAGTACCTATGCTTACCTTATTTTTATTACAATATTATGAAGAATTATATAAATCACAGGTATAGTTTAATAAATCGGGATCTATATATCTATAGAATAAGTGTATAATTATTTGAACAGTTGAACTCAATGTCTCATTTATGTTTTCAAATTAAGATTGACTAGTAGGTAGTTACCCTGAATGTCTCATCTATGTTTTCAAATTAAGATTAACTAGTAGGTAGTTACCCTGAATAGAAATCCATTATTCTATTTCTTTAAGTACAATTTTAAAGCCAACCGTCAGTTCCTCATATTTTTATTTTAAAATCATAATTTGAAAAAACTTTTGTTGTTGCGCATAGAGATAACCTAACTTAATCTAAAAATTCTAACCATGACACATAATATTATGTACGTATTTCATTTACAATACTTCATTGACGGGTACGGTGTTCTTCACGGGCATGTTTCCCATAGAATATAATAGTTTTGGGTGATTCAGCACCCTCGACACACTTTTGAGCGATTTTCTAGCAAACGCACGTCGTATATATAGAATTAAGCGGTCAAAAATATACCCCTTCCCCTAACCTCTATACCTGCCACTGTCTCGGAATGAAAATAAAAAAAATAGCGTTCCATGAATGAGTAGGCATAAATCGAGCTCGTGATACGATTATTAGGTAGGTATACGAAAACTGTTCGGTGGGATTATAATATTATATTGACGACGAGGAGGAGAACTCCGGGGACGACGTAACGGGACGACGGCTGAGAAATTGGAGCGATGGGGGTGACAAAACTCCGTCTCCGGCCCCGGGGTCGTATTTCACGATGTCGAAATTTACCGCCCCAAGTTAATATCTTAATAAAGTATTAATGTTCGCGTTAAAAACGTTCTTTCGGGTCAGTGCGCCAACTATATGAGGTTATTCGACAGCGTATATTCCGGCGGACAAGACCATCGGCCCCAACCATTATTAATCGATTCGTTTACACTTACAATTTATTATTATTCGTCCGAGTGAGAATATATTAAACTCGGCACGGGCGATATAATTG
Source organism: Macrosiphum euphorbiae (assembly GCA_949089665.1). NCBI lineage: Eukaryota > Metazoa > Arthropoda > Insecta > Hemiptera > Aphididae > Macrosiphum > Macrosiphum euphorbiae. The sequence goes on from CARXXK010000005.1 coordinate 18,228,664, forward strand.
ACACGGCGTCCGTGTCAGTGTTTAATGTGATCCGACAACATTGCTAATTGTTTCGTTTGAAAGACAATTAATGTCCGATACATAAGTCTATTTGTTATACAATCGAATAGTTTGCGCCGAATCGTTTGAAGACTATGTGCGTCACGCTTATATCATGTGTACAATATGTATACCCATGGGCCATGACTAAATAAACAGCCGTGTCAGCAAGATCGTTCTGCGCATGATGTGTGCTCCAGACTTGGAACAAACGAGGAAACATCACCGGAAAGGCTATCTTCTAAAACATTGTTTTGTTTATTTGTTTGACGATCGACTTATAACATAAACATACACGGTATTTACATTTACGTTATCATAGTGGATTATATTTCGCCTGTATATTCCAAAGACTATTTATTGCAATTAATTGCCGTTTATTCAAAGTCTGAAGCACGCATGCTCAGCGATAGGGAGAATACGTAATTTTGCTGACGTTTATTTGGACACGTGTATACGATTGTTTTTGACGCATCAGCTGATCCTCATATAAAGTTTAGAAGTCATACGATATTATTACCCAGTGGTGGATCTAGGAGATTTTTTATGGTGAGGGTACCTACTGTGAATTGATAGTAAAGCTCATTGGGTACTTCTCGCGAACAATTTTTGGGAAAAAACAAATTTTACCTGTTTTTTGATAGTCTCAATATATTAATACGTTTAGTTCTACAACTCCCAGTGCTAACTTTCATACACAATATTTACGTTATATTGTAACAATTACAATATTTATACATTTACATTATACTATCGAGCATTATTTATCAACGTCTATATTATTTTCCAAAGACTATTTATACCAATTAATTGCCGTTTATTCGAAGTCTGAAGCACGCATGCGCAGCGATAGGGAGAATAAATAATTTTGCTGACGTTTTTTACTCACGTGTATACGTCTTGTGTTCAACTCATCAGCTGATCCGCATATAAAGTTTAGAAGTCATACGATATTATTATTCAGAGGCGGATCCAGGAGAATGTTTTATGGTGAGGGTATGGTAAAGCTCATTATAGGTACTTCTCGAGAACAATTTCAGGGAAAAAACAAATTTGATCTATTTTTTGATAGTTATTGTAGCTAGTTTACAATATTAATACGTTTAGTCTTACAACTTCCAGTGCTAACTTTCGTCGCTGCCGCAGGGCAATAATATTTAGCACCCCTATTGAACATACATAACTATTTAAATAATTGCCGCCCTTTGAAATGTTACAACCTAGGGCAATTGCTTCATTTGCCACTCCCTTGGCACGGCTCTGACAACTTCTACGTGATATCTAATATCTAAGTAATTTATAATAAAAGACAAGTTCAATATGCTGAACGACGGGTGTTTCAGCTCCCAAGCAATTCCCTAAATCCGGCACTGTTATTACTGTACATCGATACGGCCATTATTGTTATTTATTAGATTCAGCTTTTTTTTTTCGTTTTTTGAATTGTAACCAATTCGTCAGTAGTAGAGAAAAAAAGGAAAAATACATTTTAAATTTTAAATTAAAAATGACCACCGTGACGATGATAGGTAGTTTAAGAAATTTCAATTTCCGCTCAGCGCACGTTACCCTATCCAACAATTATTCTAGAGACGACTTATTAAAAGAATTTTGTCCTCTGGCCACTCAAATAACAATGGGTAGGTACTATTAAATATTTTTAACGTAATTTTTCGAAAATCATACAAGACACAATTATATATTATCAGCAGGTTACTCGGGAGTCTGGGCAGATTACAGAATAATACAATCAATGTATGATTTATTTATACACTTTGTTCGTTGATTTATATATTTTATTTCCTAATAGTCTCGCAAAAATATCTAAACTAATATAATCACGTTAGACTACAACTAATAAAAGAAAAAGTACGTCTTCGATGCGATTTATTGGTTTCGTAGTATTTGTTGTTTATGACGTATTATCCCATCATCATTTTTTTTTTTTTTTTGGAAAAGTAAGTACTTCAAAAGTTTCATAATATTATAACCACTGTAATATAAAATGCGTATTTATATATATATATATATATTGGAATTGGAGGCAGATGTTACTTTAATTTTTATATTTTCTAATAGTTTTATCGAGGAGAACCGTGACCTTCCGGGAAATACGCTTCAGGAAATCTGGTTTCCGATTCTTGTCGTCGAGCAAAACTTTTTATATTTCTATTTCCTACATTATACAACTTTTTAATAGTCCTTGAGTTTTAAAATGTTCACTAATTGTGTTTTTGTATTTTATAGACGTGATATAATTTCAAAACCAAATTGTGAACTATTTTTGGACTTATAATCGTTAAAACTTTCAGTTGCGGTGACAATGTTCTTTCTTTTAATATTATTATTTTTTAACATGATTAGGACGTGTACAAACTATGATCTAAGATTATTACTATAAGGTATATTATATATGAGGTAAATTATATTATATTAACTTTTTATTAAGTTTTGTAGTTCCGGGTATATTATGTCTTGAAATATTATAGCTATTATAGTATTATAATATAGGTGCTTACATTATTTTTATTATAATATAAATCACAGGTAGTTTAATAAATCGGGATCAATTTCTATAGAATAAATGTATAATTAATTGAACAGTTGAATTCAATGTCTCATCTATGTTTTCAAATTTAAGATTAACTAGTAGACCCTGAATAGAAATCTATTATTCTATTTCTTTACGTACCTACAATATTGTAAAGCCAATCATCAGTTTCTCATATTTTTGTTTTAAAATCATAATTTGAAAAAACTTTTGTTGTTGCGCATAGAAATAACTTAATCGAAAAATTCTAACCATGACACATAATTATGTACATATTTCATAATAGTATATAATATTATAGTACCTATACCTACTGAGTACCTATATCTATGCGTGGAAAATAATAATTTATAACCCACGAGAATACCTAACCCCTTAAATGATACAACAAGATAACAGCATTATAAAAGAGGGGTAGATAAACTTTTTTTATTTTTTATATGACGTTATAAATAACGCAACACATAAAAGCTTGTCACGTGAATAGTATTTTCGTTATTCCCATTATTTTAATATTGAGTTATTGAATAATAGATGTTTTTACCAAACATGTAATTCTCTGGTAATTTACCTAAAACATTTTTAAGTATTTGTTTAATAATTCAAATCTTTTTAGACATAATATTATTTTTCACATTTTAAACCGCAAATCAATAAATATGTACTTTTAAAATAATACAATTATTTGAATATACAATCATAAAAACATTGAAATATTGAACTTAGTTTTTGAAAAAAGACAGTAAAAATATAATGTTTAAGTACAATAATTATTGATTAATTATAATTAACCAGTATCTGTCATAAATATCAATACGTAATCAACCATCATTATCGAATAAATTGTTTTCGGTACTTGTGTCATTTTTTTCACTAAATAGTACAGTGAAATTTAGTAAGTTTCCAATACGAATTTATTTGACTACAAAAAATACATTCATTACCGAAGTTTTTGCATTTTAAAGACTTACTATTTGTTTATGCTTGATTCACTGCAGCTTTATCTCTACAACGCATTGATATTGAACTTGAATAAGATTTAAATTGATGGGTAAAAAATTTTTTGATTATTTGATTTATTCAAACTACCACAGTAATTTATTTCTTATGCATTTTTTGAATTTCCATAAAATTTGTTGTAAAAATTTGGTCATTTGTTCAAGTATACATAAATAAAGTATGGCATATTGCACACTTTTAAGAAATAAATAAAAATAAATTGTACTCCGTGAATGGTAAAATTTAAAACTTCCATAAAAATCATGTAAAATCTTTTAACAACTGTGGAATGTATATAAATACATTAGACTTAATAAAAAAAGTTTCTTGGAATCTAAATGTCTTATAATGTTAAATTTTTTTCACTAAAAACTTGAAATGTTATAAAAGTTATAATAAAAGGTAGTTATAGAAAGAGTAGGTACTTTTAAATATTTATTGTTCATATTTGTACAGCAGAATGAATACCTAACTAAATTATAAGTAGCAGGTACCACTATATTCCTGATGATTAAAAAATTGCTCCATTGTGACTTACTAGTTCGAATAGTTACTTATTTGTATTATGTAACTTTTTTGAGTTATTTTAAAACTATAAAATAATGCAATATTTATCGGCATGATGAAACAAAATGTATTATTCAATTCTAGAACTGAGTTTGTTGTCTTTTATTCTTCAATTTTACACCGCACAAATTATTTCGGGAACAGTAAGTCACTTACAAAATTATTTACAACGCTGAATAGAAAAAAAAATTGTTAATAATTAAGCATTCATTTATTTTATAGACAGAATAATTCGACATGCCTCACCCCATTTTTCTTAAATAATGAACTCATTCAAAATCTTATTCTTGGGATTTTTATGCTACGGAGTGTCCTACGAAGATACAAACTTTTGTTTTTCAATCATTGAGAACTTCCATTTTCTACTTACATTATTTAATGGATAATTTTTCTGATAATGTTGACGTATCAGAATCAGAATTTATAAGAGCGTAGTTCTTGAATTATTTACATTTGCGTATACTAAGGATAATACTTCCATGACTATGGATTTGTATTGTTTGTAAGTTATGGAGGCTATAGTGATTTTAAATTTCAGTGATTAATATTAACCTATCGTCATTAACAATTTGTAAGAATAGCCCAAGTATAATAAATATTATAATATATCGAATATTACATCTATTTTATATATTTTGAAGCCCATTTTAAGGACTATTATCCTTAGTACAAACATTTTAAGGTCTGAGAAACTACTCGTTCGAATTTTTAATTTCAAAGACCATAAGTAGTACAAAATATTTTAGATTATAAAAGAACAGTCTGGGAATTCCAAAAATTAGAATTTGAATAAATTCATTATTATAAGAAAATATGGGGGGGGGGGTGAATATGCTTGGTAAGTCATCTGTTTATGGTTTTATAAAAAAATATATATATTTAAATTAGTTAGTTCTATTACTGCCTACAGCTTAGTTCTATATATAAATTAACACCATTTTTATAATCTAAAATGGTTTTTTCTATTAAAGACTTATATGGAAACAAACGACGTTACATATAACTATAAACCTCTGGTGCTCTGTTGTATTATAATATGCTAACGTTGATTTGTAATAAATAAAAATGTTTCAATATAAAAGTATAAAATATAGCTACTTAATTAATTGTATAATTTTTATTTAACCAATGTCTTGTCGGTGGATGCGATTACTAAATACATTATAAGCAGTATTTTTTGAATAATTGTAATTTATTATATCGAATGTTTTGACGCTTTTGTTCACTTTGAAGAAAAATAAATTTTCATAAAAATTAAATAATTTTTTTTTACCTATTCCTGGTATTCCTGGCATATCCATTTGAGGTCTGCAATTTTTCTCTGCTTCATATATTTTTACTTTGTTGAAATATTTTATATTAAAAAAAAATAAAAATTAATTTAATTTAATTTCTTATATTTCTTTTATAGTTGGAAAAATAATATTTTTGATAAAATTAATTTTTATTAAAATTATTTTACGATTATGTGTGAAAAAAGTTTTGTTAAAATAAAATATGCTTTATATTAATAAAATATATCAATTATAAATACAATAAAAAGCTTTTATGTTACATTTTTAATTAAAACTATGACATTTTTTATAGGTACATCTTTTAAGTTTTTAAACGGTAAAAAATGCATAGAAACATAATATTTGAAACAAGTTTATATTTTGTTAATCACTAAATCACGAAGATAAATTTACTTAATGAAATTATGATGATAATATAAACATTTTAATCTTTAAATTCTATACTAAGTATTGTAAATACACCTGTGAGTAATAATTGTTATAATTACTACAGTAGAATATTATAATGTATTGTTGTATACATTAATAATAATCCTTAAAAATGCTTCATTATAGAGTAAATAAAATGATAAAAGTATAACTACATCTGAGGTACCCTGGATACATTTTTATTCAATCAAAATGGTTTTACAAAAAAATGTAATTAAAAATATAATTATTATAAAATAGTATTGCAGTATTGTATATACATTTATTATATTATGTATAGGTAGGCACAAAGAATCAATTAAAAAAAATCAATACAAAAAATAGGTAAAGGTATTAAATTATTAAATATTTCTTTGTATGATATTTTATGAATTGAAACACTAAACATATTGGTTTATTTTCTAAAATTTTTTCATGGAATGGAATTTGATAAAAAAGAAATTATATTAAAAAAGCAATTTTGACAATATTCTATTAGGGTTAAGTTGCATGAAATATTCAACGAAATTCCACCAATTTTAACATCTGAGATTTGCTTTTAATGTTTATAATTTACATTAATGATCTCCGGGGAGTGTATTTACCCATATATGGTTAGGTGACATGATTATTATTGAACATTGTGCTCAAGTAATATTATGTGGGCGATATGTAAATATTTATGACGTAATTCATAGAAAATACCAAATATGTGGTAAACCATACAACCTTAAGAGTACAACGGTATTATTTGAATATTTCAACATCGACGTTGCTTATAAACCTTATTATACCCCTTAGCTTTGTGTATACAAATATTTGAGAGAAATAATAATCAAACTAGTTGTTTCGACAATGGTTTTAGTAAAACGATTCGTTTGTAAAAGATTATTTTTTTTTCTTGTGATAGATCGATATTATTATAGGTACGTACATACGATTTCTTAACTAAAAATTAGACATAAAAAATTGCTATTTCATTTCCCAAACAGTAAAAAAAAAAACGGAAGGATAGTAATTTCTATCTAATTGATTAATTAAAAATTACTATGATAATGTCTCACGCGAAAAGTCAGTCGTTTGAAAATCGTTACACTAAAAAAGTTCGAACAAATATTATTGTTATTTGAGTTTAAGAAAACGCTATTATACATTTCACTAGTTATAATATTAATATTATAATAGTTAAGTATACAATTTTAGTATCAAAAAAAAATAAAACTAAATTATATATTATGCTATTCCTCGAATGAAACCTGCAAGAGTTTCGTAAGTTTCAAGAAATTAATTTTGTAGAATTCTCATTTCTAATTGTATTAAAAAGGAAATCTTGACATTTATAAGATTAACATAAAAATAAAAAAACAAGGATAAGATATGCATCTTAATGAATTGTTTAAATTTGTTTAAACATATACCAGTCCACGATTAATATTTTAATATTATGTCCCATCATTTAGTCAGGCTAAACTACTGAAGATTCACTTTAATTTGAATAAATTTAGAGTTTTTAATAGGTATCAATAAAATCAATATTTTTTGTTAGAAATTCTTTTGTAAATTCGATGTTGGGAATAGGGTAAAAAAAATTAACTATTTGGGTTCAATAATTTTAAACTTTATTTGTCTTATTTTATTACTGTTTGGAAGAGTTTTCGGTTATTTGAGATGCCATTTATATATAATTGGATTGTAGCCCAATGTTTGGTATTGAGATATCGCACTTGGTGAATCCGATGTCACGTGACCTGCATATGTTTATGTTATTTTTTTTTTCTAAAGTTTCACTAATTTTTTATTGGGTCAGGAGCGTGACATTGAATACTTGGCAACTTGACATTCACTGAATGAAAAAGATCTTATTTTATGTATGTTTGCTATAATCTAGGAATATATGATCGACATTTTTTCTCACGTCGTACACAGTATTCGACTTATTCTTATAATATGCTAATTTGTCTTGCTTTTGAATGAGTTTTATAATATTTTAATATACTTATACAATGTTGTGTAGGTACTCACTATCTCAGCAAACATTTTCTCTGACATGACATTTTAATTGTTGCGTTAGGCAGACATAATGAAAATAATATTGACCGACAATAAACTCTGAAAAAAAAATAATTATGTAATAAATACATTGTACACAGTTCAATTATTATAATAAGTGAAAACCTCTTGCGTGTCAAATTTACGATTTTAGGGGTTTTAGCACCCCCTAATCTAGGAGTTAAGCTATGTAATTATAATATTATCTATTTTGTGCTAACTGCATTGTAAAATTATTGAAACTCAAAAAATAAAAATAAAACCGTTCGCGACTTACAATATATTATATAGGTTACTATAAAAATATCTATGCGATTTAAAATGTCGTTTAAAATTACATTACATGTGTTGGGGTGCAACGGTAGATTAGTGTCGGTGGTGTTGGAGATTTTAACTTATAATTAATTTTTTATTTTATTTTTTTATATTTGAAATAATGTGCAATCCATACAACGTTAAGTACAATAAGCAAATTTTATATTTAATGGTAAGTCACATAAGAATTTAACATTTGTGGTCAGGCACTCAGCAGCACCATGCCGGGTACATATTAAGTAAACAATTTTTTTTTTATTTTAGTAGGTATCTAGGCCACTGTCTTTTAAGTCTTCTACATACATTACCAGGTAGTGAGGTGGAAGAAAGCTAATGTATTAATGAGTTACTGTGAGAGGTTAAGTTGGTGTGAAATTTAAAGTAAAATAATTTTGCTAATTGATTGAAGTGAAGGAATTTTCAGGTCTTTGTGAAGATTATTGTTTGTGAAGTACCAAGGAGATGATTTTATCACTCGGAGGCAGATGGATTGAAAAGCCTGAAGCGTTTTGGTATGTAACTTATGATTTAAAATATCTCTCATGTGACGTTGAAAAAACTTCTATACAAGTTGAGTAAAAACCTTTAAATAATATTGATAAGCACTGAGACATTTCCATATTTACTAGGTACTACTAACCATACATATAGTATATTATTATTATATTATATAATTCACTTCAACAAATTGTAAATTTTTTTCTGTTGATAATTGGCAATTTGTTTCTATAAACATGATTTTGTTTTTTTTTCTCTTAAATTTCGGTTGTTGCAGTATTCTTCGTGCCATTAACGGTATAATGGTCGATCCGATTTTTCTTATCTTAAGTGGTAGTCTGTTTCTATTACTGTTTAAAAGATACACACTTTATACAGCATATATTTTTTAAACACGTTTCGTACATACACAGAATAACAGTTATTTTTAATTTAACTATTTATTTTCACACTGTTGACTTTTCGAAAAATTAATTTGAACTTACCCAGTCATCCCCAAAACCTAAAGACATTTTTTAAGGACATTATTTTTAACCAAAATATTTATTTATTATATTATTTATTAGGTTTATGTCATTGGTATACTTTACAAAGACAAGTTTTACAAAAACGTTTTTGAATTTAAATCCACATTTTTTATGTTAATCGCATAGTCACATGTGCAAGTGACGTGTCTCAGTTACTTCCTTGCAATACACCATGTTATGTATGTGTACATATACTCAATATAAAAGAATACATGGAAATAATAACAAAAAATAATAATATTAATAGTAATAATATACATACAACAATACATTGTAAAGTTCAGTTCTTTTTTCAATAGGAATATTTGTGTAGTTTGTCACATAGTGTAGGAATGATTGTTATATTTATTGATTATTCCATGTAGGTACCTATTTTGTATCACGCATTAAAAGTTAAATTTTTAAAGATATAATAATATTATGTATAGGTACAAAAAATAATAAGTCTTAGGTATTTTAATTGGTCTATAATATTGGACCCAAGGTTAGCGCTTGGTCATTATATTTTATTATTTATTGTACCTAACACTATTTACGGGCAATATTCGTGGTCACAGTAAAATTTTTTTGTGCCAGCGATAATTTGCACGCACAGAGTGTGAAAAATTGAAAATCAAAATATAATGCCAAATTAATGTTTTGTAGAGTGTACGATTTTTAAGCGCATAATATTATTTATTCTCAACGTAAAAGTTGTTCGGACCAAAAATGGGCGTTTGGCTGGTACGAAATAAATTACTTTTTGTTGTTAATATCAGTGAAGTGTTGCACGATTTATGCTGCTACATTTTCCGGTGGCGAGGTAATGGAATTTCCATATAATATAGTTGCATCGCCTACTTGATGAAATCAAAGCATCATTTGCCAGTGGCGTTTTCCATTAGGAGTATTAGGACATTATATTGGGCAATAAATTTTAGACGACGATTTACCGTATAGGTATGGCAACCGCGAGCAGCGTCGTGTGTCACGGAAATTAGCTATGAAAAAACTTGGGAGAATAAGTTCGATTAACTCACATGGATCATAAACACTTGAAGGGGTCACGAGACATTTCGGAATTATTGATTTGGTGGTTTTTGAAGTTCGTAAACTATATTTAGTTTACGATTCATGCGGCTACATTTTCCGGTAGCGGTGTAATGGAATTTCCATACAATATAGTTGCATCGCCTACTTGATGAAATCAAAGCATCATTTGGCAGTGGCGTTTTCCACTAGGAGTATTAGGACATTATTGGGCAATAAATTTCAAACTACGATTTACAGCCTATATATAGGTATGGAGACCACGAATGAGACGAGCAGCGGTCGTGTGTCACTGAAATTAGCTGAGAAAAAACTTGGGAGAATAAGTTCGATTAACTCACATGGATCATAACCACTTGAAGATCGCAAGACATTTCGGAAGTTAATATCAGTGAGAGTGTTGCAAGATTTATGCTGTTACATTTTCCGGTGGTGAGGTAATGAAATTTCTATATAATATAGTTGCATCGCCTACTTGATGAAATCAAAGCATCATTTGGCAGTGGCGTTTTCCATTAGGAGTATTAGGACATTATTGGGCAATGAACTTCAGACGACGATTTATCGTATAGGTATGTGTCAAGCAAATTATCTGTGAAAAAACTAGGGAGATAATATAATAAGTTGGATTAACTCGCATGGATCATAACCACTTGAAGATCACGAGACATTTCGGAAGTATCGATTTGGTGGTTTTTTGAAGTTCGTAGACTATATTATTTTTTTTAACGCAATCGAAGTTTTTAAGTTTAAACGAGCGTATACGAACAGATAATAACAATTAACGATTACTATATAAAAGCTTAATCGTGTAAAAAACATTACCACGAGACAGTTAAATTAAAATTTGTGATGGTCAACTGTGCCTATATATATATAAAGTCCTGGTGTGGTATGTGCACTATTGTCATTTATTCTTCATCGAATTGGCTTATAGTTTTAATCAAAGTTATGTGCTTACACATTTTAAAGTTTTAATATCCGCACAATTACATTTGGGGAATATTTGTGGGCAAAAAACGATTTCGGTAATAAAAAAGAAGCAATGAATTATTTCTTCGGACGCATAACTTACAACAAGTAATAGTAATAATAATAATAATAATATTATGTCAATGGTTTGCAGTTTGTACGGATATGTGCCTACTTCAAATAGATGAATAATATTCTATAAAGTATAATAAAAGTTCCACAAACGAGATGTAATAACTGCACGCTATTATTGTTATAACTGTAAACTGAAATAAATTTTACAATAAAATAACGTCGAATTTACATAATGCCTATAACAATAATAATATGCTCTGTACATACGAAAATACTCGATTGGATTGAATATCTTTTTTTTTTTTCACAACGTCCAGACAATTTGTCTGCAATATTCAAAGTTGTGTAAATTATCAGAGTAGTATTCGTATATAATACACTATAGTGCCAATACAACAATAATAATTGTATCAATTACATTTATCGTAAAAACCTATTGTTACCTCTATTGTACACGCGATTGATTGAGAGGAAAATATATTATTTTGTATAAGTATGTGGCTAATGTTAAGTTGTAAAATAAAAATTCCATTAATCGCTATACCTATAATGCACGGAATCCATATAATACTGAATTTTATGTTGATTAGAGAAAAAAACCTTTTTATCTCTTTTTTGTATACCTATTATGCAAGGTGTAACAGAAAGAACTGACTAATACAATGACTTTTGTTATAATCGATATTTTAAACTCTTTTTTGTAATAGTATAATTTTTGTAAACGCTCACGCTACACTAAACTATCATTTTTTTCGTTTTAATTTCTTGAAACTGAAAATTTAAAATTTGATTCAGTCTTTTGAAGGTTTCGAAATAGCCAAATCGTAAATCTTATTATAAGAACAATTTTGATGGTAAAAACAATTATTATAGTCAATAGTAGCTTATATTTTAGAATTTTTTTAAACATCAATACTTTTTCGTATTAAATTATTTAAACGTCATAACTTTTTTCAAAATATTATGAAGTATGACATGAGTATGTTTTATGAATTATTTATTACCTATATAATTTTTCCTATATAATTTCTACAATTTTTGTTATACATTTAACTAGCATCATTTTTTTTTTCAGATCTTTCTGTTATACACTCTGTATATATTATATGAGCTTTAATGTTTTATACATATTCGTATTCATATAGTTTATAGTTTACATACGCTGCCCACTTAGGGTAGGTCGCTTTTGTAAACTTACTTATATAACATTCATATTTCGAATAAGTATTCGAGACCATGTTAAAATAGTAATATTTAATTAAACTTTGGTTATGTGTTGGTTACAGTCTGCAGACTACAGTCTCGTATAGAATTATACAAAAATATAAGTACCTATTAGGACACTATAGTAATTTACTTTTTTAAAGGTATTTTTTACAAGTCAGTCTATTTTTTTTTTTAACTTCTTATTAAATGAAATGATATTATACATCATAACATAAATTATCGTAAAATAATAATAACTACGTACCTAACTAATATAGAATAATATTTTTCAATTGCATACAATAAACTGTTCAGATCTCCTGTCAATACCAGTTTATAAGATTTGCCACAACATGCAGACAACCTTTTTATTATTTTGAATTTAATCTGACGTATGCAAAAAAATAAACATTTTTTTTAAAAATATTTTTTACAAGACAGATTATTATTTTTAAAATTTCTTATTAAATAAAATAATATTATGCATCATAACATAAACATTATCGTAAAATAATAACAACTATGTACCTAATTAATAAAGAATAATATTTTTCAATTGCATACAATAAACTGTTCAGATCTCCTGTCAATACGAGTATATGAGATTTTCTGTAACATGATAATAATAAGAATAGAAGATAAATAATAAGAAGGTTGTCTTTCTTATTATTTTGAATATAATCTGATGTATGCAAAAAAAGCTATTTGTAGTTAATCCTTTGCATTTTTGTGATTCCTTCACTATTGAACAAGTAAGAATCTATTGATGTGTAATGACAATTTAATTTTAGACTCTGAGTGAAACGATGAATGACCTATTGATTTTACAATGATGAGTGTTTTTTTATTTTTTATTTTTTTAATTTTGTGTCTGTGTACACAATAAGTAGTTGAAATAATGCTTAATTGGAAAGTAAATATCGTTGGTGCATTGAGCAGGTCAAAATTTAAAATTCCCAGTAATTTTCAAAAGAGCCAAGAAAAACAAAAAAAAAAATTAAGGAAAAACGGAAAATTTTACGCAAAATCGATTTTTCACAAAACTGAATTTGGTTTTTAATGTAACTTTAAAACAAATGACCGTAGATACATAAAATGTTCACTGGTTGTTTATATTTATTATTACTATGTATATTATTCATGATAATGACCGGTAAATGTCCAGAGGAGTTGTTCGGATCATATTATATTATTATCGTTTATTATTATTCAAATATATTCTGTTTGTCTCGTCGTCTGACTATTATATATTATTATGTATTATTATTGCCTCTAGTTCTATGTCCGAGTTTTACGCCCGTTTAGCTTTCTCGGCACCAACTTAATATATTCAAATGATTAGCTAAATTATCATGAATTTTAGATTCTAAGTGGAACGATGAATGTATTAAATTTTACAATAATGTGTGTCAATCAATCTTTAAATACCAATGCCAGTTAAAATATTTAAAAAAAAAAAAAAAAATGTTGTGTCGTTATTACAATCATAAACAGAGCAATTACAATTGCTTTTATTTGGTCCACTATTATTTAATATCCACCTACCTTCCAGTTAAATCAAATTTAGCAAGACATTATAACGACCGACTGTTATGAAAATTCCAACTGTTATTAAATATTTTATTTATATTGTCATAATAATATTATGATAGGTATAGGATTCAATAGACAAAAATTTTATTAGTACATTTTGTGGAATTTTTTTAATACTTTTTTCCCTTCATTTTATATTAAGAAAATTGTCAATGGAATCGTCTTAAAATATCACATTTTAAGGAATAATGTTCTAATATTGTTGAAGGAACATTATGTCTCTCGTATTATAATATTATGTACCTACTATGCTATGTTCGACTGCACCGTAAGTACCTTACAAATATTATTACTAAAATTTATTATTTTTGCACTAAATTGAAACATTTAAGGGCATATTATTTTTAATAAACACACAGATAATAAATTATATAATGACTAACTCACTTTGCTATTTCATAAATAATAATAATAATAATACAATTTTCATTGAATAATCGGATGTTGTAATATAAATTAATTTTACGATTTTATTTTTACATTTTACCTATGGATTTGTTATCAACATTTTTCAAATATAAGATGCAACAATACGAACGTGTAGTTTTTTTAAATAATACGATGGTGTCTGAAAAATATATAATCTAGCTGTTGTGTCAGTTTCAGAAATAGTACAAAAAAGGCACATGATGTTATATATGTATATTTTTGCAACTACAGCTGAAACGATCGATTTAGATGCTTTTGGAATTGCATAGAGACACGATTCGGTGAATGGGACGACGTCATATAAGAAAAGTATATTATATAAATAAGAAATAAATAATAATAATAATACATAATATGTTTACCCAACGTGCATCTTCACAGTTCAGTGGTACAGGAAACTGTTCCAGGAATGAAAGTCGACTACGGATATAGTCAGTCGTCCGTTTGGCAAATACGGTTTTACGAGAAGGCGAACATGATATTATACCTAGGTATAGGTATTAGCTGGTACGTCCTTCTAAAATTGTTCGGTGAAACGGGTGAAGCGTGAGGTAACGAGGCTTTTAATTTATTAGATGAATAGAACGTTTTCGATGGAGTGATGATAATGTGTGTTTGGAACGTGTGCGGATAGGTACTTAACTGCATTTAACATCCTCTCAACCGTCCACCAAGGTGAATTCGCTCTGATATTACTATGATAAACCAGGAAATTCTTATAACGCAGGAAACTCATTGTTTTTCTACAACTCATATAACTGAACATTCTTTTTTGCACACAATTTAATATCTGAAAGAAATTATTGCAAAACAAATGTTATCATTACTAGGTATATTTTTATCTTAATGACTTTAAATAATTATGTAAAAACAATTTGTTCGAAAACGTTAATTTCGGTATAATGAGTGTCTTATGTTGAGAAGACGTCGCACATGTGTTGTCTCCGTCTCACACATAGACAAAACGCGTTTATATTAGTCTGAGTAGAACTCGCTCAAGTTTGATGTTAGAATAAAAACACCTATTACAAAATCAAAATATGACATAATGATAATATAATTATTGATAGTACAACGCTACACTACGTATATTATGCATTTATAATTATTATAATTAATAAAATATATATGTAATAACTAATAAATATATGATATATTATATAAGACATATTGAATTGTAAGTAGGTAATATATTTTTTGTCACGCCTGCACCGAAAGTTTGGTTCTCGGTTGAAGCGTTGGAAAGAGACCTTTTTCCGTCTAGCTGACCGTAAAGTGGGTATGGGAATCACCATAGTGCAGGGGGAAAAAAGTGGAAATCCTCAAAAGTGCTGGGCGCTTATATCACTCTTATTCCATGCACAACCAGACTCTGAAATCTATACCACGGTCCTTATACAAAGCACACACCTACACTGCATATTATAATCTCCTTGCATGACGCTTAAACGTTTTTATTTCATGAAATTGTTTTCGTAGAATAATCTGAGTGTTGCTTTTATCCCTATATATAGTGCTTTACCTTTGCCATGATTACATTTGTTTGTGTATCGCTTTTGGTATAAACTAGGTAATAGAAAACGGGTATAACGCGATATGATTTGAAACAGCGTAATAAGATCTGTATATTATTCATTTATAATTATTATAATTTATAAATATCACTTTTAAAACTTTCCTTATGAACACATTCAATTTACATATGACGAACAATCCAGCAGAATCTACAAGACTACAACGAGAGATGACACTGCTATCGATGCAGTATTTTCAAGATATTTGGAAAAAATTACATCACAAACATAGGTATCATATTTCAGTTACCACAGGCCTGTAATTTCGATTATTGAATATAATAGTAATTAAATAGTGATAATAATCATTTTCATTTGTTTTTCACATTTACTATTATTTTGAATGGTTTCACTAAAACGTATTTGTAATCTATAATATTTGTTGGAAAAGAAACTTCGTTTTTACCGGGTGTCCCATGACAGCACTCACTTTTTTTACTATCGATTTGTCCAAAACCGAAACAAAAAAAACGATTCGTTTAATAAGACAATCAACATTATTCTGCTAAAAAGTCGAATGTCTAAAATTAATGTCAAAAATATTGTCACAATTCAATTTCATAATAGGTATTTTTACTCTAGAACCAAATTTGAGCTATTTATACTCAGACTGCGTTTTGTCTGTATCATACGTGCGAGGCAACACACGCGGGTGTGACGTCCTCTTAAAAGAACTACCTGGTATCAAACCAACGGTATGTAGTCCATTTATGTGAAGTTCAATTAAACGAATCACCTGGTATCAAACTGCCGGTGGGTAGTCACTTTATGCGGTCGCTTTTCTATTTTTAAAATTATATTTCATTGTCGATTTGTCTAAAAACTGAATTTAAAAAAAAAAAACGATTCACATGTAATAAAACTTTCAACATTCCGCCAAAAATGTTAAATGTCTAAAATCATAGTAATATATCATTACGTCAGGACTCAAGGATGTTCGAGTATAGTTTTCAAATTAAAATTAGTGACAAAAATGATAGCGGTATCAACATAATTGGATCATCAAGTTTTCCAAAATATTAACGACTCTGTAAAAAGTCGTTAAAAAATAAATAAATTTGAAAGCCTGCTTTATTAGATCAACGGTTTTCTCGCTCCACTCTCATCGTGACATATTGACAATCATAATGTCAGCTGTAACGTGCGAGTAGGTATTTTTTCGCAATGTTATTTCGCTGAAATTGTTTTATAAAAATGTCCCAACGGCTATGATAATATTATATACAAAGGTAATCTTATAATTTACCGTACCGACACGCGTAGTCTGTTTTATCTATTTGAAATCGTCCATTATTCATCCAAAAACAGTATAATACGAAAGTATTATATTATGTTTTATGAAGTAGGTACACCAAATATACAACCTACATCCGTAAACATTAGTAACCCTCGCCTTTGGTCGTATAAATACGTATATTGTTATTTGCGTTGTAAGTTAAATATTTCATTCCGTTATTTATTGTTATTTGTTGTTTCCATTACAAAAACCACACCTCTATTTCATCTAAATCCCTTTCCGAAATCCGATCAAGGATAGGGTACAATTATTTAACTTAATCCCAACAATGATTTCGAGAATGCGACGTAGTGACACTCACACAAAAAAATAAAACGATCGACAGATTTGAGCCTGCTACTAAACCTGCTTATATACAATAACAATATAATCAAAGCAATATTTGATACTTTTTCGATAAACCTGTCTGTAAAAATGATTGACGAATAGTCACGTCAAGTCATAAAAATTGAAGTAGGTAATCTCCTACGTTTTTCAATATTTATAAAATATGTATAAATCGTTTGAAAACAATTACCTATACTATAGTGAAACTCTGAAATCTAAAAAAAAAATTGTTAATACTGTGATATCGTGTAAATATATAAATTACAGTGACGATGCGAAAACTTTTCACATTTATCAAGACGTGTCTGGGCAATAAGTAGGAATTTTCTTTTGGTTTGGTAGTTTTACGGTGATCGTTTCGGGTTATGCGAATAGTCAATACTATAACTAATACCAGCTATTTATTATGTTATAAGTCACCACTCAAAGTTTTTTTTATCATTGAAGAGTGCCTTCAAAAAGCAAACACAAAGACAACAATTCAATAGTGTTTTTTAGAAACGCGTAACCGTTAAAATTGTGAACTCAATTTGCTCATAATATTTCATTCAAACTTCAAAGTGTTGAATAAGTAATAACAATACTTCAAAATATGTGTTCACACCTACTTATTATATTATAACATGAAAAATTAACATTGTTGATCAGTTATTTTAAAACATAAGACTTTAGAGGAAATTCAAGGTCATCGAAGCTCAAGTTAAACATTTTTAGAATGAAAACTATGCTCCTGGATGTCTATTAACAGTTAAACGGAAAAAAAATAAATACTATTATTATTATTAATTATTATTGAATTTCATATGTTAGTAATAGTATTACAATAAACAATAAAATAACAACCTTCATAATCTCACACAGCTAAGAAATTGCGAAGTATAATAATAAACCTGTCTCGTGAAAAATACGTTTAAAAAAGTATTTTCGGGTACCTTGTACCTACACATAAAAATGACTAAATCAATAGGAATAATTAAAATTATGATTAGTGAATATTGTTTTATGTAAAATAACAGAAATTATTGAAATAGTAATTTATTGTTTGGTTTTTTTTCTTTTTCTTATTATAAGTTAAATACGAAAACGAATAATTAATACAATAGTTCTAACTCGTTGTTTATTTAATATTTACGTTTGGATAAATGATTACGAATTACTACTATTCAGAAGTGTATGTTTGGACAATTAATTAACCTTAAAAGTATTCTCTCGGTATATCCTAGTATATAGGCTGGCGTGAAAGAATTAAAATGCATTTAAATTGTACGTAGAATATTTGAATAAAGACTGTAATTAAATTCGCGAAATTCTAAAGAAAAAAATTCGACTCATTTCAACCATAATGCCAGTAATGCTCGAGATAATGAAATCCATTACGATTTACATAAAGCAAAACAAAACCTCACGAACGCGAAATACAAAAAAGTTGAGGAGGGATGACAAAAGGGTAAAATTTAGTAAGGGCGCCCACATATTAACTATACCTACCTATACCTAGGTAACAAAATGACTGTAATATTCATGGAAAAAAGTCGTCAAAGGCCGAAGCAATCAGTACTCATCCGAAACGAATGGTCCTAAATATTCTTTGCCGCTGTTGGTTGCCTATTGCCCACATGAAGTATGCGACGCTAAGTGTCTTTTAATCCGATTAGGGTTTGTGGCTTGGTAAGAACAAAAAGTGCGGGACGTATAATATGTTATTATAATAATATGAATTATATTCGTGGCGAAGCAGTATTTGATCAATAAAGTTTCAATCAATCCATCTGGAAAGAGACCACCGGGAAGACCACTCCAACTATGGATGGACAGTGTAAAGAATTATCTAAAAAGAACTGATCAATCGGTAATAATAGAGAATGCCGACGACAGGGACAGTTGAAAAGTCTTGGTAGAAGCTGCGAAACGCCTTCAAGGCGTGTAAAGCAAAAAAAAAGGAAATACACTCCGATCAGTGGAGTAGCCTGTGGGGAGGGTGAGGACATTCCCCTCCCCAATCGATCGTATTTTTTGCCGAATATATCAATAAAGTTTTACCGCTTTTTCTTGTAAGCATTTAAGATCAGATTTTGACACAATTATAATTACAGTACAATATTATTATGTGTACTCTATTAATATAAGGTTTTTATTGGCCCCTCCGCCCCCCTTTTCGGAAATCCTGGTACAGAGTGACCTTTTCCGATTTGGCGGTGGGGTTCTCACCCTCGTGGAGGGGTAAAGGAGGGGGACGCTTGCACATTTGTGGCCCACGTGTAACCAAAAATGGCTTGAAACGACTCGATTCTTGCAGCTCGGACAATACGCTCAATCACAATCACACGAGACGTGTATTATAATAACACGACTGGTGCTGTATGCGTACAATCAATGGCTTAACAAAGACAACAATGTAATATATTACCTACGAGTAAGCAAATAATAGCAGTGACAATGCGATCGGGTGATACCTATTATCGAATTCAATGCGACTTATTTTCTCTTGAATGAACTGCGGCACCGTTCAGTATAATATTATTATCATGTTTTGTACGACAATAATGTATTTACCAATATATATTATTTTTTTATTTTTCGCCTCTCTACACTGCAGGTATTGTTATAGAGTTGTAGGTGTATAATAATAGTTGTTATTTTCTATTTTATACGATTCCTACGTTATATTTTCACCGATTCGATATAAAAATACTTGGAATTACACTATTGCTGCGTTGATTTCCTCAACTGTATTACTTTTTTATAAGCTCTCTTCGGTGTCTACTTAGACGTCGTGAATTCGCATGACAATAAATCACGTCAATGAATATTGATAGCAGTCGCAGTGATTAAAACAAATTACTTTTATTTCGTCATTATAATATTATTATCTCGCGTCTTACGATATCACAAAATAAGTATAATATTATTTAGATGCCCAAAAATAAGATAGAACTTAACCTTAGAATTTTAGTTGTATACTTCGTATACAGAGTGGTTCACACCTTTTTTTCATCAATAATTCAGTTATTCAATATTTGATATTGGGAATTTTTAAATGTACTTAAATAATATATTTTATAATTCTTGAGATTTGTTGTACTACCTACTTAAGCAGTGTCCTGTGTTGATACAAACTTCAGTTTTTCAAACAAGAACTCCCTTTCAAATCTATAAATTATTCAGTGGATCATTTTTCTGAACCATTTTAAGTATTAGAACCAAAATGCATATACGAGTAGTTTTTGAGTTGTTTAACTTTGTGTTCTAAGGATAAATGGTCCATATAGTAATGGGTTTATAAGGAGCTATGGCGATTGAACATTTTGGTCATTAATATTATACTATCAACATTAATAATTTGTGAAAATTACCCAAGTACAATAAATACTAGTTCTAGACGACTAGAATTCTAATCCTTAGTATAAACATTTAAATAACTAAGAAACTCATTAGAATTTTGAAGTAGGTACATCAACTGAATTTTCAAAAAAATGAAACACTACATAATTTACAGTAAAAAATGTTTGCTGAATTGAATAACAGAAGTTTTTATCGCCATAGGACTGGATAGTAGTACAAAAAAAATTCAGGAATTTGAAAAATTGTCTTTATAAGTCTATTTAAAAAAATTGAATAAATGTATTGTAAGAGCCGTTAGAGGAAAAAATGAGAGTGACCATGCTTGATGAATCACCCTGTAAACCTAAGCACTAAGCCGGTTTATATTTGAACTTGGATTTAATTTTTGTGTACAAATTTTTTCTATTACTCAATACTTGAAGCTATCAAACGTTTTGTTCTCAACTTACTATAATACGGTATAAAATGCATCATAGTAATAAAATATATTATACTTACCCACATTTGTTTTATTTTTTTATATGTGTGTAGTTAAAAATGAAATCCATTAATCGTGTTAAAAGTTTTGGGAAAAAAAATCTGTCCCTAAATCAGTGCGTAGGTTTTACGTCTCATTAATTTGATTGTAAATTTTTTCGTATAGGTACTACCTATATATAATACAAGATTGATTGTTGTATACTTGTGTGTGATACGAACCCCGAAATGTCACTCAATTTCGAGGCGTTTCGAATGGATATAATAATTGCTAAAAGTGTGTATTATTCGTTTATAACATGATAATATTAATACTACGATTAGTATAAGAATATTTTAAATGTTATTATGCAAAACCTGACCTTTAGTAAATTCTTTAAGATTTAATTTTTGTGGATTTACATTATACAATAACGTTATACCGCATTATACTATACTATTAGAGCATTCATAACAGTCTTAAACTTTAACATTTAATTTTATATAAACTATTATAATTTACCAAGTACCTAGATATATATTTACATTATATTTTTAATTTATTTTGGTTGATTTAAAGCATAGACAAATCTTGTATTTTTGTACATTTGTTGGTATTTTTATGTATGGGATTAAACTTGTAATAACATATAATTTGTTAACACATTTAAAATATAATAAATGAAAAAATGTATGAGATAATGGACATTCGCATTGATTTTATTATGTTTTAATAGTCATCCTCTTTCCATGAAAATTATTTAGCACATGACTTTTATCGAAAATGTTGATTTATCGAAATCAAAATTCTAAAGGGTTGTTTTTGATTCATTTTATTTTATTAGAAGGATAACAGATCCATTTTAATGGCCGATAGATTTAAAAAATGGTCATGGTAATTTGACAGTTGGAGTTATAAATATTAATTAATCATCATCTTATAGTTCATAAAATGTGTCCTGGTGTAATAGTATTTAATAGTTTTTATATTTTTGTAAAGCCGTTTTAAAAGACTTAGATTAATATCCTTGTATCCTTGGTATACAGTTTAATAACTCAGACACTACCCATTTGAATATTTTATGTTTGGATATTCTAAACAGGATACTGCTAAAATGATATATAAAACCTAAGTATGTTATTCGAAAATATGGTCTTAAATGTATACTTAAAAATTCCATGGATCAGAATTTGAATAAATTATGTATTGTTTGGAGAAAAATGTGGGTAAGCATGCTTGGTGAATCACCATGTGTATAGGTATAATATGTTTATTTACATTTAAATACCTATAATAATAGAGATTTTATTAGATAATATTGTTTTGTGTATAATTTATAAGTATTATTGTGCGATATGATATAACAATAGTTTTACTTTAACAATGCATAGGTATTGTATATAATCATACTTTTGAACATATTATTAGGTTTATAATGTGAATATTGAATAAAACATCTTTTGTAGAAAAATCTTAAAATAATATGTATAGTGGAATCATAAGCACACTTTTTTTACGAGTTAATTTCTTAAAAAATAATTTTAATTTTAAAACCACATTAGGTATATTAATCACAAGATTTATAGAATATTTCATCAAAACTAATAATTATTGTAAATAATTTAATTATATTATGTGATAGGTACCTAATACTTATCTATAGCGACAATAGCAATCGAAACAAAACACTATATATGCCTATATAAGATTAATTAATGTAAAGATATTTTCTTCAGACTTAAACTATACTTCGTATACCTTGTATTCTTGTATAATAATAAAAAAACCCGAGTTTCCAGAAACTTGATGTCAACCAGGCCAACTTGGGGCAGTTTTGAAATTCTATTATAAATAACTTTAAGTCTAATTATTCTACAGTTATTTTCAATATAACATTTTTTTTTAGTTAAGGTTTAATTTATTAATTTCTGTTGCAGTTGAATCATACAAATTATTCTTTCTATGTGTTTTTTTTATTTTTCTGCTTGCCCCATGTTGTACCGAATATCGACAACATGGGGCATTCATGTTTTTCTTATGAAAAATCTATTTTATAATTTACTCAAACCAACTTGGGGCACTATTTTAAATTTTTAAAAAATACTAGATAATTTTCTGAATTTAAAAAATATATTTTGTACCTGGTGAGTGTATATTAACATATACAAAAAAATAAAAACATTCTTGTTAACCAATCAAAAAATTATTAAAATTTGTAAATAACTTTAAAAAATTAAAAATAACAACATTCTTGTAGAGTATTAAATATTAATTAGGTAGGTAACTTCCTTGTTAACCAATTTATAAAGTATTAAAACAAATTATAACATTAAAAATTAAAAATAATAATATTCTTGTTAAGTATTAAATATTAAGTAGGTAGGTAACTTCCTTGTTAACCAATTTATAAAGTATTAAACAAAAAATAACATTAAAAATTAAAAAATAATAACATAATTGTTAAATATTAAATAACAGGTAACTTTCTTCTTTAGGTATCTACTAAATAAGTCTTATAATTTGTAAATATAAATTAGGAATTCATGTTACAAACAGTCTTTTAGTTTACATATTAAAAGTAAATGTATTTCTATGTTCTTTGATTACCATCAAACGTTTTAAAATGTTCTCTTCAGATACTTCCATAACATCTTCAACATTTGGAAATACATATGTTTCACTTCTCCCTTTATACTGTCTTAAAAAACTACAAATAAACTTTATACCATTTATTCCCTTACTTATATGTTTAATAAGGCATGGGAACGTTTTAAATTTGGCTTTTTTAGAGTTCTTATTATAAAGACATTTTACCAATACATAATCGTTTACTCTAAGGTTTTTTGTATCGAACACTTCATCTTCATCATCATCATCTTGATTATTATTACCACTCGGCCCAGGAAGTTGATCTGTTGTGGGTATGACAATAATAATAGGATTATTTTCAGGTTCACTATTAATGCTATCAATTACTGGTTCTTCAGAAAAAACTACTTCTAAGTCTTCAATATCATTTGAGATACTGTTTGTATCAACTATTTCTGTATTCAATTCTGATATACTTTTACCAGCTGGAACAGTCACTCTTTTTTTCCTTGGATTAGTAGATATTACATTTAAGCGACGTTCTGCCAAATGACTTTCAAATGAATTCAACCAAGAGTCATCACTGAAAGAATTTTCTCTTGGAATTCTTTTTAACACATTTTCTGGATTTAAAGGTACTATACCACAAGCTTCAAATCCGGCTATGATATTTTTTGATGCGTTAGGCCCTAATTCTTTCATTGTTTTATTTAAAATATTGGGAAATTGAGACTTTTGAAGAACACCCGTATTCTTATCCTTCCATATATCCAGTTGCTTTTTCCATTTCATTTTTAAAGGCCGGAAGAATGCCACATCAAGGGGTTGTGTTAAGTGTGTACTGTTAGGTGGTAAAAGTACAAATGAAATGTTATTTGTTTTGCAAGATTCTATCACTTTTGTTGATACATGACTTGCCAAGTTATCTCCGATCATTACTTTTTTTTTATCTGGAAATTTTCGAAAATATGGCATCACTATACTAAAAAACCAATCTTCAAACAACGTCATATCAAACCATCCGCTACGTGACCTATTGTATCTAGTACCAGGTGGTCCATTATAGGTCCAAGTATTGTATAAATGTTCAGCTTTATATACTACGTATAATGGTAATATAACTCCTGATGCTGTGCCACAAAACATAACGGAGGTGCTTGACTTCGATGTATCTTTTATACACTCTGCGTGTTTAGTGCCACGGCGCACAACTACTTTTTTTTTTCCTGGATCATCTGTCATGTTTGTCTCGTCGTAGTTAATAATTAGTTCCGGATCAACACCTTCAATTGTTTTAGTAAGTTCTTCAAAAAATAAATTTATAGTATCACAACTCACTGCTACCCGAGCTCGCTTTATGTTTTCACATAGTTTAACTGTTAGTACATCATTATGCCTATGTAAAAACAATTTTAGCCAGTCTTGACCTGGTAAATTATCTTTAAACCTTTGTTCTTTACGGCCTTCAGTGTCTAAATAATTTTTTACAATAAAACCAATGTCTTTTGATGTCAAAGGGAATCCCCATTTCCCAGCTGTAACTAGTCCGTCCAACAACATAGATTCTTCTATTGTAGATAAAACACAAGGTCTCCCAACAGGCTTCAAATTTTTCTTATTTCTCTTTCTATTAATTGTAGACTTTGGAATTCCAAATTGTTCAGCTGCTTGACGCTCAGTTAAAACACCGTTCTTAACGAGAGCAACAGCTCTTTGCAAATCATGATCAGAAAAATTTTTGTATGTTCGTCCACCAATTTTTTTCCGGCATCTACCCATCTGTACATAGTTAAAAATATAAATATACCTAAGTAGTATTTAGACTAAATTTTAGCTAAGTTAGTCTTGTTTAAATTTAATTTAATGATCCTAGGTATAACTTGGACCAGGGTTGAAGAACAATGCCCCAATTTGGACTAAATGAGTTAAACGTAATTTACAGATATGTATGCAGGATTATAATAATTTAGATTATGGAGTAGTAAATTTTACACGCATCCGAACATATGTTTTATTATTGATTTTTATGTAAAGCGTTTCATTCAATGAGTATTAGTGTAAGTTTTTGGACCTTTTCAAAACGATAGATATTAGACACAAAAAGAATTAATAAAAATTAATACTTACGTTTAAAATTTGATGCTGCGACACTTGTAAAATGATTTTAAATATTTCTAAGATAACAACAGAATACTTGTATCACATCAATTAATTGATAAGAGACCGTTATGGAGGTAAAACTAAAAGATAATATTTTTGCCCCAAGTTAAGCACGCGCCCCAAGTTGGCCCGGTTGACGGTACTATTAAAATATGTCGTTTAGAAATAAACAGAAGAGATACTCTGAAATATGAAATAAGAGCAGAAGTACCAGCTCATGCCCCACGATATTAATTATAGCAAGAATTAATGATCTTATTTTTTATTTAAAAAAAAAAATGAACTTAGGTACTACAACAGACCACTGTACTTACTGCAAATACTTATTTCAACGACGACGTTTACATCACTACTTCATGAGAAAGTCACGGGAATTTAATGTATGATACGCCCAGTGGCCCATCCTAACATCTTATCGGCCCCCGGCTGACCCACCCTGTGTGATTGTAATTTTGAAAATATATTTTACATTTTTCTTAAGAAGTGTTGCAAATTGGTGGACATATTATGGCTTTACTCAGTAACATATCGAAGAGAAAGAGGGTTATTGAAGTTTTATAAGGTATTACACTAGATGGTGACTTTTATTTTTTATAAACTTGTAGTCGTAAGTTGTTACCACCCTATAGGTATGGCGAATTTTGTTACGCCACTGACCCTCCCTTTAAATAAGTGGCCCCAGCTTGGCCCACCCAGACAAAAAAATCTGGTGTCGCCACTGGTGTCTTGATTGCACGACCGTTGTTATTTCCGGAAAATTATGGTAATAATTTTTTTTTTATTGATCTTAATCCGGGAATC